>BSBK01003702.1:0-475000 GCA_027943335.1 Chamaecyparis obtusa | reverse complement strand
TCAGGTGGTATCAGAGTGAAGTTTGTTCTGGTTGGATTCGAGTTGATCTTGTGGAGCAAGTTGATCTTGTATGTTTGCATCTGGATCTTGATCTAAAGATGCCTCTGAGGAGAGCTCATGAGATTTCAAAGGAGGAAGCTACTGGAGAATTCAGTCTTGATGATTTTAGGGCTTTGCAGAAACAAGTGCAAGATCTGCAAAAGGAATTGAGAAAGAAGAAGACTACACCGAAGGAAGGTAGTGATGATGAATTTGAGGAAGAAGATCATTTTGAAGAAGCTGTAGAAGAAGCTAGAGATCCAGAAGAGAATAGAATCATGAAGGCTATGTCTAAAATTGGGAAAAGACCTAAGATTAAAGTTTATGCATTTGCTAGAAGCCTTAGGCCAGAAGAGTTGATTGATTGGATTAATGAGATGGATGAATACTTTGAGTATGAAGAAATACAAGATCCTGATAGGGTTAGATTTGCAAGGACTAAATTGAAGGGTCACATAAATATTTGGTGGAGAGAAGTTTAGTTGGAAAGAAATAGGAGAGGAAAGGAAAAGATCACTAAATGGAATCGAATGGTTGACAAGTTGAAGAAGAAATTCATTCTGGTGGATTATGAATTGGACATGTTTAAGAAGATGCAAGCCTTGAAGCAGACAAAAAAATTAGTGCAGGAGTATACTAAGGAGTTTTACAGAATCTTGATTAGCACTAGTCATTTTGAAGCTGATAAAGAGAAGGTTGCTAGGTATGTCTATGGTTTGAGACCTAGTATTCAAGAAGAGTTACTTAATGTTTAGATGAAAACAATAGGAGATGCTTATTAGATGGCATTAAAGATTGAAGAGAAGCTGCAAAAGAAGTTTGAAGGAAGATAGAACAATAGGAACCGAGGTGGTAAGACTGGTGAAACAGTTGCTGAAAATAATGTGGTAGAGAATCCTAAGAATACTGATGTGGGATTTGGCATTGGTCATGTCACTAAGAATTTCAATAATGGACAAAGAGGAAGGTGGAAGAATGAGTTCACCGGTACTTGTTATCAGTGTGGTGAAGCGGGTCATATAAGTTTTCAGTGTCCTAAGAAAAGAGTTGCACTGACTGCTGAAGAATATATTGTGAATGTTGTAGAGAAAGGTGAATTTTTGATCACTTGGAGATTGGCTACATGTGTCCAAGAACTAGTTCAAAGGAGAAATTTGTTCAGAACTAGATGTAAATGCAAGGATAAGGTATGTAATGTCATAGTTGATGGTGGCAGTTCTAAGAACTTTATTTCAGAAGAGATGGTTAGTAAGTTGAATTTGGAAAGGAAGAAACATCCTAATCCTTATCAAATTAGTTGGATACAAGATGTGTCTAAGGTTAGGATTGAAGAACAATGCTTGGTTAATTTTCAAATTGGATCTTATCATGATGAGATATTGTGTGATATATTACCTATGGATGCTTGTCATCTATTGCTCGGTAGGCCTTGGCAATTTGATAGAAATGTTTTGTTTGATGGTCGTGCTAACACCTATGTGGTTAGGCATGAAGGATCTAGACATAAGATGTTACCTTTATAGGAGACAGGGGCTAAGGGATGTGGAGTTATCAGGTGTTGTCCTTATGACAACCCTCAAGAGTAGTGAATTGATGAACCTATTCCTACAAAGCTTAGTTTGAAAGAGAAGGAGAATGATATATCTGAAGAGTTTGTTGAGATTAAGAGGCAGATGGTCTTTCTGATAGAGATAGTATAATAGATGATGACATTTGTGACACAAAGAGATGCTGAGTTAATTGAGGAATTTGGAGAGAATGGTGTTTACCAAGGTAATGAGGTGGTCAGTAGTGGAAGAAATGGTTAGAGGTAGTTGTTATAAGTTACAGACAGGAAAGATAAGAGAAGTGGGAAGTAGGAAAACTTTCTGCAGGGAACAGTGGATGAAGTGAAGACAACTTGGAATGAAGGACAAGAGGAGATATGGGTTAAGAACAGATATATCATACCTATTCTGATTCCCTTAAGGTGTTCCTGATTTCCTAATGAGAAAATCTTCTTAACATGGGGTGTCTGATGCAGGAGCATCCTAGGATTCTTGGCAATCCTGTATCAACCAAAAAATATGTTTCTTTTGAAAGGAAGATTAATAGTTTTGATCCTAGTTTGGTGGAGTATTTTCTTAGTTTTGGAGTTTGGTTGCTTAGTTTATGTGGTTACTAGGGTGCACGGTCTCTAAAGAATGCTTGGTAACTAAAGGCATCAGTTGCTTTTGGCACTCGGCAATAACTATGTTGCTCGTTCATGCTTGGTGTGGTTGGTTCTCTGGCGCTTAGTTATTTCTCTAGCACTCGGTGTTCTTGCAGACTGACATGGTTATTTGGATGAACAAGCTTGGTTGACTGGTGCATTTAATTTGGATCACGTTCCTCGAGTTATGGATTGACCATTGGACGTGTGGGGACCTAGATCTGGTGTGTTGCATTCTTCTATGCAGATCTGATGATCATTTGGGGCCATCTTGGATAATGTAATTTATTGTTAGGCTATTTTGTAAGCTAATTAATGTTTTGGAATTTAATAATTGTTTGTAGGAGTTAATTGTTTCACCTAGCCGACTTATGGCTAAGGATGAGTATTTATAGGATGGTTGGGTAGTTGTTTAAGGTAGAGGAGATATCAAGAAGGAAGTAGAAGTTAGTAGCTTGTGAGCTTAGGCACAGGAAGATTGCTTGGAAGTTTGAGTACAAGTTTAGATCTTTCTTGGGACTCCTACTAGTGTCCTGCCGTGTTGCAGACCTGGACTAGCTGAGTGATGAAGTTATGGAAGAGATTTGGATCCTGTGAGATCTTGTAGATTGTTACTTGCTTTGTAATTGGCCGTAACTGGGAAGGCCTTATAGCCCATCACATTGCATGTAATTAGTGAATTGATGAATAAAGATTCCAATTTTATATCAGATCTGGTGTTATTGTTGTTGAATTCTGCTGTGTCGTGGTTTGGCTGCAAGGTTGGATAGTCCTTAATTGGATCCTCCATCCTTGATTGCATTAGGGGTAGTATCTTTGTCTCAATTAGTTTCTTATTTAGAGGACTCACCTTTCTCAGTAGTATTATTTGCATTGAAAATGAGTCCAAAGGTGTCATTTGGTTACCTTTGATTTCTTAGTTGTTCATCTAGAATCTTCCATGCTTCTTCACTTCTTTTCAAGATTTTATTAGCATCTTTCTTAGCTTTCAGATCATTCTTCAAGTGTTCATTCTCAGATCTTAATTCCGCAATCTCACCGACTTTCCTAGCAACATCTTGATTTGAAATAATAAGTTGATATGTCAAGCTATAGTATGTTTGTGTCAACCTCATGATTTCCCTATCTTTCTCATCTAATATTGTATTCATTTTCCTTCTTTCTTCTTCTACAATTCTTTTGTCATCCTCATCTTTTCCTTTTTGTTCCATAATTTCACACATCCTTACTGATTGTGCTTCTTATTCTCTTTTTAGTGTTTTGACCTGATAGACTAGATTCTTATTCTTTTTAGATAGTTGATATGAGTGCATCGGATTCATCAGATATGCTTCCCTCAAATTGTTCTTCAAGTTCCTCAACTTGATCTTGAGTATCTTCAATTGTAGTGCAAGCTCTTTCCTTTTGTTGATTGAATGTTTCAACTTTCTGTTGAATTCTTCAATTTTCTCATTAGCCATTTTCAGTTATGTTTTCATACTATCAATTATTATTTTGGACTTGTAGCTTTCCATCTTTCCATATCTTTCCTCTTAAGTGACTAAACTCTTTAATAAGAGACTAAGCTCTGATACTGATTGTTGGATTCAGGTGTGGAAAAGTAAGTACTGAGAGGGGAGGGGTGAATCAGTACTTCAAAATAATTTTAAAATTTTCTGAACTTCCTTCACATTCATTTACTGATTACTTATCATTTGCATGCATCACATGAAAATAAATAAAACATATGATAATCAACACATAACATAATTATTTTGGTATCCCATAAATATTTGTTAGAGGATAAAAATTGTGGTGGTGATGACACCCACAACACTTCACTACTACAGGAATAAAGTTGCTCGATTAGAGGTACAATGCTTAGCTATTTTTGATAGCTTACCCTGTTAAAGGTATTAACCCAGTTAAGAGTTCTAAAGACTGCTAAGTCTACTCTATTAAGAGATTTCACAACTCTAATCTAAGAATTCTACCTAGTTAAAGGATTTATAATTAAGATCTGTTAGGATCTGCTCAATTAAGAGACTTATAAAATTTTGATTACTCTTTAATTAGTAATAATAAAATGTTTGTCAAACTTGCATCAACAAATGCTATTCAGACTATATGCTCATCAATTCATTACATCATACTATGTATCCATTACACTAACCAATTTAGTATTCGGTAGCTCTAAATCTCTGACTATTCCTTAATACTCTATTACTCAGTAGCTTCATTGTTCATTCACCTTCTTCTCTGATCTGCAATCTCCAATTTCTCTTCACATATACATATTCCACCTTCTTTTGATCTTCATACTATGATCTTCTTATATGCAAAATTTATGCGGTGATAAATGTTCTAGAATCTTCATTACAAGCAGTTCTAGCATTGAGTACACTTCCAATTCATATTTCATCCTTAATTTTCATTGGCTAAACTCACCTTTTAATTATGTGTAATAATTAGATTTTAATCTCCAATGTTCTGTTATACGATCTCCTCAAGATTGGTAAACCATTTTCTAATTAGTGTCCAGGTTCAATGTATTTAGATTTCATCTACTGTTAGCTTGTTCTGCTCGGTAACACATTTTCTTTAACTTGGTTCTCTTCTTGGTTTGGTTCTCGGTACTCAATTCTACCTTGGTGTCTATACTTGCTTCTCTTTACCAAAATTCCTTGTTTACTTATTCTTTTTTACCGACTGCTTTCTCTTCCTAACCAACTCATCTTCTCTTCCTTACTGACTGAGTTTAACAAACATAATGACTTCCTTATAACTGATAACAACACAATTTACTCTTCGGAGTATCAATAACAAGGCAACCTCTCTCTCCCTCTCTAGAAATGCCTCTTTTATCTTGGTTTTAGATTTAGTGAAGACTTAAGTCACTTGGGGGCTTTATGTTTCTTTATCTCATTGACCTTAATAAGATCATTTTGATGCATTGATCTACTTTACTACAAACATGATTTTTTATCATACTCCTACTAAAGAGGGGGCTAAATCTACCATCCTAAAAATCTATCATGTATAATTGGATTCTCTGTTAGGCCTCATTTTGACGAGTTTGAGATTTGGTGCATGTTATACTTGATCCTAGCAACCCAATTCCTCTTTTCCCAGATTCCCATCCCAACACCTATATTAAATTTTGGTTAATTCTCCCAGGTACAAAATTTTTGAAACATTTTGTACATGTTTGTTTGTTCCCTCACTTTTTGGCCCAGATCCTTATATTAGGGTGTTAGTGGGAATTAGATCATACGATCAACCTAGCTTATTTTTGAATCCCAAAATGATAGATGAAGCATATAAAAACCCTATCTCTCCTTATTTTGATATACATTCATGATAAATTCCCACTCTCAAGCATTCATGATCAAGAAGCATTCTAGCAATCAAGAACAATTGAGTAGTTGAGCAATTGGATTCAAGATTTGAAGGCAAGCATATAAGATCTAGTTTCTCCAATTCATTCAAGTCAATTCAAAGGAAATATTCTCTATTAAAGAAATTTTATCTCTCATGATGACCAAGTAGAGTAACTCTCAATCAAGCAATAACGTCATTCCTTCCATTCGTATTCATCTCTCTTTCATTACAAGTGATCATCAAGCATATCTACATTGAAGATCTAGGAGTGGCATTCATAGATCCATGCATTTGTGAGGTTATCTTTGATTCATATTCTATATTTCAAGTTCAACTCCTTGATTCAAAGAACATTCAAACATCTTCATGGGTATGAGTGATTCGTACATTCATCCATGAGGTTTTATTCAAGGTGAATCAAACATTTTCCTTTTTACATGCTTTCCTTTATGAAATTTCCTTCCATTTTAAAGGTTGATTCCTAAATAGGGGTTTGACCAAGGAAAACCCCTTTTACCCAACCTTTCTCCATATTTTTGTGTGTGTGCTGTAATAGGTTATGGATTCATCAAATCATTTTTAGGAAGATCAAAAATAGTCAGAGGACTCCCATAATTTTTAGCCAAAAGTACCAAGTATAAAACATCTAAAACATTTTGTACCATGCAAATGTATCTCAAACTTAAATCCTAGGTTAGTACAACATTTTGGATTCTAGTTCAACTTAGATTTGGTTTCTGGTAGTTAGTTATCAGTTTGCTATTTTCAATTTTGTCTCTATTCATCTATTTTTCCATCTATATTACATCTTTCCTCTTTTCCATTTCCCTCTTACATATTTAGCAAATGATCACTACCCCATTCAATACTTAGGTCCTCACTTGAGCCTATTGGTACATCTTCCTTCTAAGTGTGCAATTTGGAAAATGAGTAATCTACCCCTTTTGCATTGCTTCCATTTTGCTCATGTATAAAAATAAAGCCCCATTATTATTTTAAATGTGATGTATGAGTTGTCTAACCATTCTTTGATATATTATAGGTACATTCATTAGTTTAGTTACATCTTTGAGTTCATTTTTCCTCCAAGATAATGTCTAGGTTTGGAAAATTTCTATTGTAAAATTTGTTTAAACCCTATATTTTTTTGTAATAAGGGTTTAGAATTATATTTTTGAATACATAAATTAAATTGGTGTTGCAATATTAGTGTGTGTAAATTGTTGACTTTACAAATTTAGAATAAAAATTCCATATTCAAGGAGTTGTTTGTGGTGTTTCATTATTGATCAATCATTTAATTTGTTGGATTAGGTAAGGAAAGGTAAGAACCAAGAGGGGAGGGGTGAATTGGTACTGTAAAACACTTTTAAAATTATTTGAATTTTCTACCTTAACCATTTACAAATTCCATAACTTTTATACATCACATAAAATATAAAACATAGCTCATAACATATTCATTTTGGTATCACATAAATCCTTGTCAAAGGATAAAAATTGCGGAGGGGATGACACCCACAAAACTTCACTATTGTAGTAAAAAGTTTGCTAGGTTAGAGCTACACTGTTAGCTATTTTTGATAGCTTACCCTGTTAAGAGTATTAACCTGGTTCAGAGTCTTAAGACCTATTAAGTCTACCCTGTAAGAGGATTTTACAATTATAATCTAAGAACTATACCTGTTTAAAGGATTTACAATATAAGATCTATTAGGATCTACTCAGTTAAGAGACTTAACAATTCTGATTACGCTTTTAGTAACATAAACTTGTCTGTTAAACTTGCATCAATCATATGCATATTAGACTCTTTATGCTCAATAACTTATTACCACATACTGTATACTACTCACAATATCAATTCAGTGCTCGATAGATTCAATTCTAAATCACAATCACTTTCTGCTCTTTACTACTCTGTACTCAGTGGCTTCTCTTCTCATCACCTTCTCTACAATCTCTGCTTCACACATGCAATCTCCCTTTGTGCATGCATACTGATCTTCACACTCTGATCCATTTATATACAATTCTAGAAGTGATGCTAGATGTTCTAGAATCATCTCTACAAGCGGTGCTAATATTGGTTACTCCTCCAATGCATATATCATACTTTATTCCCATTGGCAAATCTCACCTTGTAATCATGTGTAATCATTATGTTTACATCTCCAATGCTCTAACATACAATATCCTCGAGATTTGTAAACTATTTTCTATTCGGTATCTAGATTCAATGTAGTTAAAGATTCTCTTTGTGTCATCTTGTTAACCTCTCTTGGGTTCCCTAGCGGGGCATTACACTAAGTTTGAAAGTGACAAGAAGGTTACTTTGATCAAGTTCACGACTTATGAAGAACCCAAATACAAGTTGCATCATGAAATAGCCTCATAGATTGATCAAACAGGTACATTTTCTAGCATATCGCCTAGGGTTTTATTGATTTAGGATATACATGCTTATATCCATTGTAAAATAAGTGAGATCATATATTTTGAGCTATAATCACCTTACCATGAATTGAGTGTGAACAGAAAGCTCAAGGATTAGCATAAACACCTAGAAGTTAAAGGATTGATCAATGCCCTATACTTCCTGAGAGAGTTTAAATCTGAATGGATTAGGGTTGTTCTTAGCCATGTACATGGAGGTAAACTGTGGCTGGATGAACTGGTCAACCTATCCAAGGATATCATTCTTGTTTACTAGTTACCCCACTACTGACAAAGCTGAGCCCATAAGGATTGCATTGAGGGCAAAGACTGAGATGCTCACAAGAGCTGAATGGGATGGTAGAGGAATGACAGTCAATACCATCATTGACCCAGAAAGAAGGTTTGGAGCTTATGTCATTAGTTATAAGATTTTTCAATCTAGCAGGCCCAACAACGTGCCATGTGGAGCTATAGATATTGCATACAAGATTGTAAAGAAAGGTCTATAATTGGACCTCGCCGAGCTACTACTGAAACAACTAGAGGAAAATATGAGAACCATTTGGGTAGAAAAGACAAATACATGTAAGTTTGGTTCACTACTAGTCTATATGTTTTTCTAACTGCAAAACTATTTCCCATCTATGGGTAATGTTGACTGGGATGTCAACCGACCAGTTATCATTCAAATAAGTGAATTTATCCAAAATCTAGATCAAAATTTTGTAACTATCATGGATGATTACTTTGAACAATTTAAGGATAAAATGCACAAAAGAAGTAGGATTCCTGAACAGTTAGTCGAGAAACACAAAGAAGAAATATGTTTTCTAGTGGATACCGACACCACTCTAATCAAGACAGTTGAGCCAAGGACTGCTTGGTTACCTCCAAAGGGCTATGAATTGGATATTGACCAATCCTCTAGGTCAATAAAGACACTACTGGCTGAGTCCAAAGATCCAAAAGATACTATGTTTGGAACCTACGAGGAAGCTAAATTAAGGATAAAAATGGATCTAGTCAGAGTAAAGGTAAACAAGAAATCTAAAAAGATGATGGAAACCCTAGCAAAACAATTTGGAGAAGAAGAAGAATAATCAACAACTAAGCCAATTGAAGAAGCAACCAAAGAACAACTTTTTATTGGGTACATTGAACATGAGGAGGAAACTGAGTCAAATAAAGAAATTTAAGCTGCACCGGTAAAGGCCACAAGGAAAAGGAAACAAGAAGAAACACCTACACAAGCAAGGAAAAGATCCTCCATGACTACTTCTCCACCCTTGAAGAAAGGAATAGAAAAAATCACAAGGCCTACTCCCACAAAGACTTATCAGAAAAAGAAAAGAGGTGGACAAGTCACCACCGAGCAACCTAAGAAAAGGAGAAGACAAATAAGAGTAAAATATGATGTAGAGTCTGAAGAAGAAAGTGATCAAGGTAAATTTAAGGTTGTTGTAAATAAGAGTTAGTTGGTAGATGAGTTAGCTAAAAATATAAATGAGTCAGGCAATCTAATTCACCCAAAGATGACTCGATATGTACATATGTCTACCGAGGATCAAGAGAAAATAGAAGAGGCTACCATCCAGATGATGATTAAATTCAAGAGATTACCTATTGAGTTTTTAAGATATATCCCTAAGGAATTATATGAAAAGGTATTGGCAAGGTGGACATATGCCTTGCATACAAAAAAGAAAATGAGGGAACATTCATTAATTTTGGCAATGCCTACTCTTACAGTTACTAAGATTGATGAGCTAATGAAACAATGTTCCAATCGATTTTTGATGAAGGGTAGAGCACTTAATATTTTGGCAGGTAAACTTGAGGTAGTTGATGAGAATAGCAAGCTTCTATGGGAATTTTTTTTGGAATCTAGGGCAGAAGCTGATCAACTTGCACTAGCTATAATACCTAAGAGGAAAGTCACAAGCAAATGAAAAGGAGTCCACTCGGATGGTTCTAACAGCCACCAAGGAACCAATTCATATATTTGACATTGAGCAACCAGATGACACATATGTAGAGGATTTCTATCCAGCTGGATATATTGAAGAGGATTCATAGGATGCTCTTGAGCAATTAGTAATAACCAGGATAGATGAAGTCTTGATTGAAGACATTACACATGGAGATCCTGATGATGATGTAAATGGGATGAAGACATCACTATAGATGCAAGTACCACCAAAGACAATCAACCTATTGAGGCAACAATAGTTGATATACTAGGTAATTTTCCAATGCTAGTACAAACAATTAAGATTGCTACACATGGGCAAACCAAGGTTCCTACACTTGAGCAATAGGACACAACTAAGGGATATGGTGCAGAAGAAAAAAAGACAACAATGAGCCTGAAAATAAAGAGGCAGAAAGAAAAGAGCCTAAGAAAGATACACATGTAGATATGTCTACAACAAACACCAAGCAAGAAGCCCAAGGAAATGACACTAAGACACTAGTCAAAGGGAAGGGTGAGGAAGAGAGCGTGTCTACCAAGAAAGACAAGTCAAATCTGGAGGTCAAAGCTCTAGTACCTTATGGGAAATATCCCACACTAGAGTAAAAGAAAAAGAAGAAAGATGGTAAGGGTCTAGTCACATTAGATGAAATAATATAAATCCCTACATGTGACCCAAAGAATCTAGACCCAAAGCCTTAAGAAGGTATGGTGAATTGTGCACAAGGAAGGCTGCACAAGAAAAACTAAGACAAGAAAGTAAACACAAATAGGTCTTAGAAGATGTTAGAGATATTTTGATGCAAGTAGTCCCTAATATCAATGTTGATGAGGCAACTCCCATCATTGATCAACTTGCCACTCTAATCGACCACATCAATGCTCTAGATATAGATGTAGAGAAATGCATTAAGGAAAGAGAAGAGGCCAAAATTCAATTGAAGCTGGCAGAGAAAATAAGCTAGGAAGTGGCAATAAATAAAGTCAAGTTATGAGAGGTAATATCCGAGCTTGACAATATTATTCAATAGGTAATTACAAATTTGTACAAGTTATGCACTAAAGACCACTTCACTACCGAGCTTAGTGAAAATATAAACAAGCTAGATGAAGACATAAAGGTTAGTGCAAATAATTCTTTAACTGTTCCAAATGCATTTTATAAGCATTATGAAAAAGTTAAAGAACTTCAGTGGTTAAGATTAGAATTGAGGAAGAAAGAGGATACAATTAGAGATCAAGTAACCAAGCTTCCAGTAGAGTTACTTCCACATCTCAAGGTAATGCAAAGGTATGTTAATAAGGAAAAAGACTTAGTTTCCACCCTAGAGATATCAGTGTTTGAAAATATTTTTGATATGCATGCACAAGTCAGATTAGAGAACATTGCTCTTGAGAATCTGAAGGAGGAATGAGACAACCTCTTGGATACATTGAAGAAAACCCATCAGAAATTTTTTGACAAGCTATATATGTATGTATATTCTTACATGTACATCACATCGAGAGCATGTATAAAAGGGGAGTTCACATAGATTTATGTTTTTTGTTGTTAAAGTTTAAAATTTGAAGTCGGTATATATACATAAAGTTTTTGATACTAATGCCAAAGGGGGATAATGTTACTCCTAAAGATAATTAATAGTTGTCATTAGTATTATTTAATCATATAGTAGATAAAGGAGACATGACATGACATTCTATCAATACACAAAGCCTATACACCAAGCAGAACACAAGGCATATCACTAAGTTATTTGAACACAACTTTGACCAAGCACTCTTACCGATCTAGATGATCACCGAGTATCAAGCATAGTAGTCACTAAGCATTCATATGAACCAAGCACCAGGAAATCACTGAGTGATAATGCAGTATACACCGAGTGAAACAAAAAAATGACATAGTAGTTTGGAATGGTAGAAACAACAAGGCAAACAGTTTACACCGATTAGAAAATGGTTTACCAAGATCAAGACAAAATTTAACATGGATGTAATCATTAAATTGCTGATTATTTCTATGTAATGTTGATCTAGGTTATTCATTTTCACCATTGATCTTAGGTTTTCTAAGATAGTGTCTAAACCCTAATTAGGTCAAGATCAGTTTGATATAAATTTGCAAGGATGTCATTTTAAGAAAAGAAAATATACATGAAGTAGCCATTGTAGTGGAAGACATCTGAAGATCAGACAAGGTTATGATTGAGAAGCATTAACATAATATTTAGTTTATCAAAAATAGAGGGCTATCGAGCAGAATTCACAAAAGAGATCTATCACATTAAGGTGATGAAATATAAGTACTTTACAGATCTGAATCAGACATGATTGAGTTTCTATTTATAGGTAAATTCTACTATTACTCTTTAACCATTATAGTATACTTTAAATCTCTTAACAGAGTGAACTTAACAACTCTTTTGTAAATCACTTAACCGAGTGCACACTTGATTATGTTGCTAAAATCCTCTAACCAAGTAGATCTATCTAATCTTATTTTTACTCCTAACAGGGTAAGATCACCAGAAGTGATCACAATCTTTGTAGCCTTAATCACCATACTTTGTTACTGTAGTAGTGAAGCTTTGTGGGTATCATCCCTACCATAGTTTTTACCTTCTAACAAGGGTTTCTGCGATACCAAAATACTTGAGTTATGTGTATGAAGTTTCATGAATGATTTATTGATTAGATTACATACATTTATATTTCAATTATGTTTTGGATGTATGTTAAATGCAATTGATACAGTTGGTTAATGATATTCATGTTTACAAAGATTCAGTTTGCAAAATTTTTAAAGGTAATGAGTCACCCTTCCCCTCTCAATAAATATCTTTCCATAATCCCAAGAAAAGGTTGTAATTTATATATTTATTTACCCTTGTGCACAATATAAGTGTTAGAATACCCACCATGAAAAGTTATTCTAGCACATTGCCAAGGTCTACCCAATATCATATGCCCACAAGTCATAGGTATCACATCACACATTACTTGATCAATATAAGGACCAATTGAAAAATCAACAAGAGCTCTCTGACTAACCTCTACATTCATCACTTGATTATCCCAAGTGGCCTTGTAAGGGTTAGGATGATGTACTATTGTTAACCCCAATTTAGTCACCATATCAACTGAAACCATATTATTATTTACCCCTAAATCAACAATGAAAGTACTTACCTTGCATTTAACCATACATCTTGATCTAAAAATGCTTGTTTGTGGAAATGACTCTCCTTTCCTCATAAGAAGGCATTCTCCTTCTTCTGGTAGTAGTATCTTAGGTTTAGGCTTCTCATCTTCTTGAACTAGATGCACTCTTCTATCTCTCTAATCTGAATCATTCCATTTATGACATCTAAAAGATTGATGACCCACCTCATTTCAATGAAAACACTTTCCTATAAAGACTCCACTTCTTCCACCTCTATGGTTATATCCTCCTCTTGTCTCTGAAGTAGATCCTTTGTACTTATCTCTATCACTACTACCTTGATAATCAAAAATTATCATACCACCTCTTCCTCTCATAGAAGATCCTCATCTATTGCTATTTTTCCTTTCATGCTTCCTCTTTATCTTCTCCTTTTTCCTTATTGCAAGCTGAAAACATTCTCCCATTGTCTATGGAATACTCAACCCAATCTCATCCTGAACATTAAGTCTTAACCCATTAATGTACCTTGCTATCTTTTAATCCTCCTCTGATACTCAATTTGTGGAACTGCTCTATATATGCCATTAAATCCATTTCTCTTTGCCTCAAACTTTGTCTCATTCTCTTGGTTTGTATCACAAAATCATTAGGCCAGAATTGATTCTTGACCATTCCTTTCATCCTCTCCCAACTAGTGATTCTTCCTAATCCTCTATCCATTCTCTCTAATTGTAAATTTTTCTACCATTCCAATTTTGTACCTCTCATCCTTGACTTAGCAAAACTAACCTTCTTGTTCTCATCCATGTATTCTAACTCAATAAATTTTTCTAAGGCCTCTAACCAACCCAAAACTTCTTCACTTTCCATTCTTCCTTGATACAAAGGTAAATTATTAGTACCCTTGTGACTGGTACCTTGTACTACCTTGATCAACCTTATGAATCTTCTCTCCCCAGGATCATTTTCTTCCCCATGACCCCTATTGGCTTGTTCCTCATTGTTTCCTCCTTCTTCATGAATCTCTACATGAATTTATTCTCTCCTAGGATCTCTTTTCTCTTTCTCCAATGCTTCTATCCTCCCAATTAGCTATAGTCTCACCCTCCTTGTTTGCCTTTCCTCTCTCTCCCTTGCAGCCTCTAGTTCTCTCTTTTCCCTTCTCTCTTTTTCCAACTCTTCTCTCAACATTTATGCCTCTCTTGCCAACTGATTCTTTGGTTCCATGACTATCCTCAAAAACTTTCCCTGATGCTATGATACCAATTGATGCAGAGGGTTGGGTGGATGTTGAGAACAACTCCCTAAAGGTTCAAATTCTAAATTGCTTAAGCCCACACCCAAATAGCCTCCAAGCCTCAAATGACTTGAAACTTCTCAAGCACCTTCCTAGTGACAAATATGATTATATTTGGTCAATTAAAATTGAATTCAAATATTTTTAACTAGTTATGGTTTCCCAAGCAACACCCAACACTCCAAAGTTTCAAACTGTCTAGTAGGCCTAATTGCCCTCCTACTAGGTCTCAAATGGTATAAAAGTATAGTTTTCTCACCCTTTCCATAAAACACTAGACAAACTCTCTATATTTTTATACACCCTTTTCAGCATTTGACAACATATCAAAAACTTAACGTTGGTTGTTTTGGACCAATTTGCAGATGCACTAACTATACCTCTGTTACAAGCATGAAATGGGGTCAATTAAAAAAGAAACTATAAGTTCCTTCAATCCCAAACATAAAGAATCTCAAAAGTCTTTGGAAATGACTCTAACTCAAGGATTCTGCAACCAATTTTATCCTTATACCAATCCAAACATGAAAACCCTAAATAGGTCTCATACAAGCCCTCAAACTAAGGGTTTTCTAAATTTATAACTTCCAAGCCTTTCCAGACTCAACTAATGGTGTATTTAACATTAAATAAACATTATAAGACTCTCCAAAATCTTAAATGCACCCCTTCTTTAGACATATCATTTGTTGCTACTCACATCCAACCGATTTTGTGAACCTTCACACATTCCTTTCGGTGATCACTTGCCCTTCATTCACTCAACTGCATAAAATTATGTTAGAAAGGTATTATACACTTTAGAATATCATCATTCCATGAGAATTAGTGTTTATCATTCATGGAATGATCCATTTTTATTGGAAACACCAATCTGTCAAGGCAAAAACAAGGTTTTCCCACGGAGCAGTCAACACCAATGATGGAATCTAAAACAAATGAACTTTCAAAGAATTAAATTTAGTATTAGAAAAATGATAAGAGTGTTCCTAATACATTGGAACTCCTATTGATCAATTATAATGCAAAATAAATGACCAAAATTCAGAAAATACAATGTTTTATTAAGATTTTCAACCATAGTCTATACACCAGGCAATTATCTGATTGTCTCCTTCATACAATTACCAAAAAAAAGTCTAATAAAATTTCCCCAACCATTCCATCTGACTTGGATCGGTTACCATGCTTGGTTAATCCTAAAATAATCTAAAACCATTTTCCCACCTAATTGCAAGTAACCGTTGGAATTCAAAATTTTGAATTTCCAACTTACAAATTGCTGCATAAATCAACTAATTGGTTTATGAAACTTTATTATTATATCCAAAGAAACTTATTCATCACCCCTAAAAAATCTAAAGGCCTAATCCAATTAATTTTAACACTATTCTCTTATAGCATCCTTGATGATCATGAGGTCCTTACCAGACCCTTTAAGATTCAATACAAATTTATTACATTTATTGCCTTCAAAGGCCATGATTGGTTCTAACACATTCCAATTGATTGGATTATACTCTTTCCCATTCTTTCATGCTCCTTTGTCTTCATCAAATTCCCTGCCATGCCATGATGCTTCTGCATCAAGATTCCTATTACCGCTTTGCATCATCCCCAAGTACACAACACAAAGGTACATTTACAACAATAAAACATGTACACCATTATATATATATATATATATATATATATATATATATATATATATATATATATATATATATATATATATATATATATATATATATATATATATATATATATATATATATATATATATATATATATATATATATATATATATATATATGACATAGAGAAGAATTGAGATTCAAATATTGTAATACCCCAAAAATGGGCTATAAGTTCATTAACCTTCTATATCTACTAATCGAATGAAATCAACATCGAAGTCCTAATCTAAGGCACATCTAAACATCATCGAATCATAATTGATTATCTTAAATTCTACATCGGGGAATATTCCTAGTAATATTCCTAATCATCATAATTATCTTTAATTTTATAATTATTTGGCAATAAATCACATTTATCCTAAAATTTGATTAATTAAATATTTTGCATATTTAATTAATTAGATTTAATATTTGTCACTTAATTGTTTAATTAAATTTAATTCTATCTATTATTAATTGTATTATTTAATTTTGACAATAAATCTAATATCTTATGAATAATTGATTAAATTCTTATTTAATTAATTAAAGCAAGTTGTCATTATTTAATAATATAGTTTTTAATAAAAGTTTGATAAAATAGTTAATTAACCCATAAATTAATTATTTTATTTCAAAAATCAGTTAAGTTGAGAATAAATCACTTTATTTATTTATTAAATCATAATTATCCATGTGCACATTCAAGAAACAGTTAAACTCCAAATCAGAAAATCAATGCAAGTTATTGACTTTTTGGAACTCAACATCCTTTTGGAGTTCAAAAAGCTGATCTAAACTCTAATTTGAGTTAAAAAGCTATTTTTGCATGATTTCAAGAATTAACTATCTTTCATGATCAGATAACTCAAAAATCAACCTGAGTTATTTGAGTGATTTATGGCTTTTTCCCATGCACCTCCAAAGCCCTGGATTTCTATAAATTAAAGGCTCAGCTCTTCACAATTCATCTCATATTTTTGCACAATCACGTTGGAGAATTGGAGGCTGAGGAATCAACTTGCGAATTCAAAGCTTTGTGAGATCAATTTCAATTGCATAGTTTTTATATCTTAGCATAGAATTTCATAGTTTTCATATCATTGTTAGAATCTTCATTGTTAGATCATTTAGCATTCATTTCATATCAGTTTTCAATAGCATTCATAGCATATCAGTTTATCATTCTTATTGCATAGAAAATATAAAAAATATAGATTAATTGCATTCAATTTCATATCCATCTTTTGCATTCAAATCCTTCATTTAGGTGTCATCTAGGTCACTGATCTCGATTACAATCTGAGAACATCAATCTCGCACCTACTAGAAGGCAGTAAATCGCTTGGTTAGATAGTTTTCAATTTTGCATGATTTCGATTATAGCTAACCTCTAATGTTTTACTGAAGTGTTGTGTCTATAGATCAGGTACAAAATTCACACACACATTTCTAGCGCCCACCGTGGGGCCTTGAGCCTCATTCTCTTCATTTTTATCTAATTTTATATATTTTTGGCATCACTTTTTCATCATTTTTGCGCAAACAGGAAAAATGCCACTTACGAGCAATCTAACGCCGCTTATGAGAAATCTGATCACGCCTACAAGTAATCTATTCACACCTATGAGCAATTTGTTCACGCTTACAAGTGATCTGATCACGCCTACGAGAAATTTGTTCACGCCTACAAGAAATTTGTTCACGCCTACAAGCATTCTGCTCACGCCTACAAGCATTCTGCTCACGCCTAAAAGTATTCTGCTCACGCATGTGACAGTTTCAGTCACGCATCTGATAGTTTCAGTCATGCATCTGCCAGTTTCAGTCATGCATCTGACAGTTTCAGTCACGCATCTGCCAGTTTCAGTCACGCCTATCAGTATTTAAATCACGCCTATGAGTATTTAAATCACGCCTGGGCACATTTCAGTCACACCTGTGCTCATTTCAATCACGCTTATGCCTATTTTGATCATGCCAGCTTTCTATTTTCTGATTTGTTTTTTTTGAAAATTTTGGCATTTTTAGAATCCGTGCCACTCTGGAAAACTGGCACCCATTTTTTTTGTCAAATTTTCACATATGGTATTGAAAGTTTAAGTGTGATATATCATTGGAAAGCTCTTTCCAAGCCAAATCCAAGCATTTTGGTTTCATTTTCAAATTTTTCCATTTGATCATAGAATTTGCATATTTGTACTTTTAGATTATTGATTTCTAATGCTTACAATTTGCTGTTGATTTGTCTTGGTTTTGTACTTTCGGATGTGTGCTAAATTCTAGATTGCAGAGCATTGGATCTAAGGTATTCTTCTCAAGCTAATAATATTTCAATTTGGATCCTAAAACAAATCTCTTATGTGTCTGGCGTGTGTGCATCTTTTCATGCTTTGATCTATTTCTACACACTTGCATAATTGATACTAGGTTGTGACCCCTTAAGGATTCATTAAGTAGTCTTAGATACTTGTGATTGATCTTGATTGCTATCTTGGGTTATTGGACTCGCTAATTCGTCGGCCCCTCATTTTCACCCCGTGGTTGCAATCTCAGCGCCATAAAGGGGAGGGGTCAATAGGACAGAAGCGTTAAGTGTTCCACTTGGCAACCCTTTTGTGCTTTTAGGAACTCACTTGTTTTCTAAGTTGGGGACTCATTTTTAGCTTGTGTGAGGTGTTAAGTGTTCCACCTTGTGGACTCATCTCATATTTGCTTTAAGCGTTAAGTGTTCCTCTTTCTACTTTTTGGATGCTTTTGGTAGATTTGCTTTCGGGAATATATCTGTGCTCACATAGTAATTAGGCCCTATGAACACTATTCGTGATTCTTGAGAGATTGGATTCCTAGCAAAATCTTTCTTGACGATAAAATCCTTGTAGGTAGGGAGGATAGTTAGTGAGTTTCACATTCAACTTGGTTAGTGCGTCTTCTCTTATTGATCGACACATTCTCTCTCCGAAGAGGTTGATAGATCACGTGGGGTTGATATCACGAGCTTTGGTGAATCAAAATTGGTTAGTGTGTCTTCTCTTATTGATTGATACATTCTCTCCCCGGAGAGGTTGATAGATCATGTGGAGTTGATATCACAGACCTTGGTGGAACAAAACTTTGTCTTAGCGTGTCAGATTAATCTGCTTGCTTTGTTTGGGTTAAAAGTGAAAAGGTGTCAAAAACCTTGGATCTAGAGCCAAGTCCCCTTGTGGTATACTATTGTGAGTCACCTTTAGAGAGGGTTAACTGTAGTGGACAATCCCTTCATAGGGAAAACTGCGTTGATGGAACCTCAAGCGGTAATAGCCATTTTCGCCATGGTAGTGACGGCTGCTATATAAATGTCCTTGTGGAAGAAATCTCCATGGGTATGGTTCATTGTTGGGTTGTCAGATCTCCCTAGCAGCTCTTGAAGATTAAGTTCTCAGACTGTGTCAAAACCCTGGTGCGCCGGGATTGGAGTTCACCCCTTTGAATCATAAAAGTTGCAGAGTCAAGCCATTACTAAAAACACTAGAGAGGCCAATTTTTCATTTTCAAGTATATGTGTGTTATTACAAAACTTTTCAAAACATACACAATTAGTACTCTCAGGGATTAGCACAATTTGGTCACTTGATTGTTCATGCGCAAGGTTGCTTTTGTCCTTGTTCATTATTTTCAGACGTGCTTGGAATCACTTGCTTGCTGTTCTACTTGCTTGTTTATCTACTTGGCTATTAAAAATGATCAAATCTGGTATAACCTTCAAAATCTAGATAGTACAATTTGCAAACAATCCAAAACTGAAGACCTTAAATTTTGCAAAAATTGACATAAAATCTTTTCTGGAGTCAAAAGTTATTTCAGGAAGTCAGACAGTCGTACGAGTTTTGTCAAGTGTCATTTCAGTATTGCCCATCTGTCGTATGATTGAGAACCCAGTGTCGTACGAGTTTTGTCAACTGTCGTTTCATTGCTACCCAACTGTCATTTCATTGCTACCCAACTGTCGTACGAGTTTAGCAACTATCATTTCATAGACTACCCAGTGTCGTACGAGTCTGCAGAGTGTTGTTTGGAAAAATTTGAGAGAGTTGTCAGAAATTGTCAAATTGCAAGATATCCAATGTTTCCAGCCTAGTTCCAGAATTTGTCAAAAATATCATTGTGTCAGGAACAGAGCAGTAGCTATTGAGCATTCTACCATTTTTCGAGATTGATCTTTTGAATCTGATCTAGCTTTCTGTTTGATCAATTTGAGTCCTTTTTATCTCATGTCAAAACCTTGTCATAACTATCAATCTTCAATCAATCTTCAAAAATAGACTAAGTATTGAGAACTCGTGTCTGCTATCTTTTGGGCGATCTATCCCATACATCCAGGGTACAGTATCCTTCACCCACGTCTCATCAGATCTTCAAAACTATCATAATCTTGACAAGGTTGCGTCATCCGATTTTCTCGAATCAAATTGTTCTTCAGTTGTCTTCATCCTTTTCTTCCATTTCATTCAAAGTTAATGGTGGAGACCAGAGCTTCTTCACACAAGAAATTAGAAGAAACATCTCAAAACTTACTTTTGACCAATACCCCAGGTCCAACTCTTGAACAACTCATCAAGTTAGGTATCTACGAAGATGACGGTCTCGGTAACTTTCGATTGAAAACTAGTTACATACCTCCTTTATCAACTCACAGAGGTAATCAACAAACTCCTCCTCAATCTGTTCCAGGGAGCCCAAAAACTCCTACCATGTCTCAAGTAGGGACAAACCATGGTTCTCTAGGAGGAGGATCCCAAGGACACCATTCTCAACATAATGCCGACCAAGAACCTACACCCTTTGAAATCCATCGATGTCAGAATGATGATGAATTCAAGAGAATGATGAGGCATTTCTTGAAAGTGGATAGAGAGGCATACTTTTTGCAATTAGCCCAAGAAGGAGCTAAACTTCCTCCTCACTTCAATGTTGAAGATATCATCATGCATGAGGAAGAAACTCTGATGACGGCCATAATGAACCAACTGCACGCTATGCAGGTCAAAATGAATAAAATTGAGAAAGAGAAGGAACCCAAGGAATTCTCCATGGAGGCCCTTTGTCCTTTCCCTTTTAACAAAGACTTGTATATGCCTCCATTCCCAAAAAGAGTGGAGATGCCAAAGTATGACAAATATGATGGACACTCTGATCCTCAAGATCATGTCAGAGAGTTCTATACGCAATCCATGAAATTCATGCATGAACCAACTTATCTGATGCGTCTTTTTCCTAGATCCTTGGGAGGAGCATCCATTCAGTGGTTTTTAAGATTACCTTCTATGATCAAAACTTTTGAGGAATTGATTAAATTGTTTTATCAACAATATTCCTACAATATTCAACATCCGATTACCATGATCGATATCTGTAACCTCAAGCAATATCCAGGGGAATCGTTCCTAACTGTTCTCAAGAGGTGGCAAAAGAAGTTTTCTCTATATGCTAGACCAATTCCCGAAATGGAGAAACTTGAAATCTTTATCAATAACCTTGTTCCAGAGCTCAACTATCCATTACAAATGCAAGATCATGTATCTTTTGATAAAATGGTGGATAATGCAACAAGATTGAGAAAGTACTTGTCAAGAAAGGAGAAATCACACTTCAAAAGGACAAGTCTGAATCTAGATCTAGCTCAAAAGATAAAAACAAGAGTTGGAATAGAAACAAAGGTATCGTCTCTGATGGTGTTGTTGACACTATCCACACCCCATCAAAGGCACCGGCCTACAATCTCACCCTTGCCACCAAAGCCATTGAAGCTTCAAAGCAAAAATCTGCTGAACCATCTCTAAAGAAGCCATTCAAACGATGGGATAATAAATGAAAGTTTACTCCCCTGGGAGAATCTTTGGAATCTACCCTGAGAACCCTGATAGCTGATAACATGATCTCTTTACCACCAATCTGAAACCCTGATCCGGATCCAAAACCATATTGGTGGAAAGATAATGAATTCTGTGCTTTCCATCAGACTAAAGGCTACAAAACAAATGGATGCTTCCACTTGAAGCATACTATTCAAGACTTGATAGATCAAGGGGACATCACGATTGATAATCCTACCAGCAATAATGATCACACAGCATTTACAGAACCATTTCCACAACATGGCAAGGGAGTTTCCACTTCTTAGCCTAACATGGGGGCAAAAGTCAACTACGCTTACCCTGGAAACAATGCTGTCATCAATATGGTTGAGCCATGTCTCTCTGAGAGCTGTAATGTCATCATAATTGTGCAAAGAGACCGAAATCATTCCTCAACTAATGCAGTTACCAGATCACAAGCTCAGGCTCATCTGAAAGGACAAACACCAAGTTCATCTAATGTCCCTAAGATACCTTTCAATCTCACATCTGCTTCTAAACAGAAGGCTGCCTTGAAATCTTCCAATCCAAAGGATACAAGACCTACATCTTACAGCATCATCCAACAACTCCAGCATACCAATGCCAAAATCTCTATGTTTGAGTTACTTCAAATATCTCCAGCTCATAGAGATATCCTAGACAAAGCTTTGCTCGGCTCTAATGTTCCTGATGATCTAGATCTAGACAAGTTCCAAACTATGGTTGGTCATCTAACGTCTCCGCAATTTATCTCCTTTTTAGAAGAAGATGACAACTCCCTAAGTCACCCACATAATCAGCCCTTGCACATAGAAGTCTTGATCTAGAACCATCGAGTCAAACGTGTGTTGATAGATGGGGGCGCAGGCCTCAACATTTGTTCTTACAACTTAATCACATAGTTGGGATTCTCAGAGATGGCTATTGATCCTTAAAAGAAGATCACTATAAAGGCCTATGATGAATAGGAAAGATCTTCTAAAGGCACCATTGTCTTACCCATCCGAGTGGGTCCGGTCATCAAAGATACCACATGTCAGGTGCTTGATCTACCATTGGCTTACAATATCCTTCTAGGGAGACCCTGGATCCATGAAATGCAAGCCATTCCTTCTATGTACCATCAATGCTTGAAATTTCCCTATGAAGGGGTAGAAGTTACTATCCCAGCAGATCTGAGTACAACTTGCAATACATTGAAGGAAAGTGCCGATAAGCTTGTTCCCAATAATAGAGAATCTTCCATCAAGCAACAAAATGTGGCTTCCACATCCAAGATGGAAGACATTGCTAAAGAGATCAATATCAAAGAAAATGGGATGGGAGAATACACTATAGAGCCAATCTTGTCTCTGACATCTCTCCCACTCTCACCTAAGTCATATGGACAATCCTTGAAGCAGTCTAAATTAGAACCTAAGGAACCTATGGAAGCATACAAAAGAAATTTTGTGGTGGAGCACGTATCTAAACAAGAATTTGAGGAGGATGAAGCTATGCTTGCATGGCTATACAAAGAGGATTTTGAATCTAAAATTGTCCAACCTAGTGAATCTATAGCACCTACAATCCCTTCTAATTCATATGGTCCAGGGAACAAATTAATAGCTAAGATGGGGTATTCCGGTCAAGGACCTCTAGGAATTAGAGGAAAGGGTCTTGTGACACCCATTCCACATACTGGTAGAACAAACAAAGATACTGTAGGCTTAGGCTTTACAAAGAGACCTTATCATCTCAAAGGTGGTTGTTCTCATGTCATAGAACAAATTGCACCAGGAGAACCCCTTCTCAAGAAAGAAGAGACAGAACCCTCAGATGATGATTCAGATAGTTCAGAACTCATCCCCTATGAAAAATTGCCTAAAGAGATCAAAGATCTTCTTGATGATAAAGATGATCCTATCAAAAGAATTAATGTAGTAGAAACACAAGAACCTACTGTAGCGCAAGAGATGGTTGCACCACAAGAACCAGCCAATCTCAAAGGTGATCAAACTGATCCAGAAGCAGAGAGTAGTTATTCTGACACTGATTCCCATAAATATGAATTCAAGTCAGAGACTGAGGGTAATCCTTCTTGGGGTATTCATCCTGATTTCACACATTTTCTAAGATTTCCTAGAGATCCTGAATCAGAAGCTGAGTCAAATGACTATGAATGGGGTGCCATTCCAGAAGAAGATGAGCTTATAACAGAGAAATATATTGATGTTATTCACCAATATGTATCTCAACCCAACGTAGGTCTAGAGCAAAATAATGAACTTAACGTGTCTGATCCACCTATGGCTGAAGAGGACTCCCATGATGATGTTGAGCCTATTCACGAATTGAACATTTTGAGCTGTAATATCACCTTTGAACTTGAGTGTCGGGTTATGACCAATGATGACATATCCACATCTGTGAACACCATATCCCAAGCCTTTCCTACTTTAACTATCCAACACCCTGATCTTATTGACCAAACTTCCACGAACCTGAGCCATGGTATCTACCCCTTTCCAAGTGACTATGCCCTTGCTTGTTACCTCAATGCAGTTGAGCCTATGAGGACTTCCATCAACGAACCGAGCGTCAGCATGACTGAGTCGGACATCAAATATCTTAGTCAAAAAAATAAAAATAAAAAGAAAAAGAGTTCTGAGGGTGAAAACCATTTTGTGGCAGTCTCAAAACCTACAAAAGTAAAAAGAAAAGACGTATTTGAAGGTGAAAACCTCTCTGAGGTGCCTAATGATGAGATATTTGATGTCCTTCCGAGTCATTTACAGGATAGATCTCCAGTTCTGATTGAGCCCACTCAATCCATCAATTTGGGTACAACAGAGGAACCACAATTGGTACATGTAGCACAATCTCTATCAGAAGAAGAGAAATAGAAATTCACTACATTCTTATCAGAAAAAAAGATCAATTTTGCATGGAAATATTCAGATATGCCAAGATTGGATCCCAATCTCATTATGCACCATCTATCCATTACTCCTGGGGTAAAACCGGTCAAATAAAAATTGAGAAAGATGCATCCTCATGTGGCCCTCTTAGTCAAAGCAGAACTAGAAAAACTCCTCAAAGCTGGATTCATCCGTGTCATAGACTATGCTGAGTGGATCTCTAACATTGTACCTATTTCAAAACCAGATGGTTCAATCAGAGTGTTCACGGACTTTAGAGATGTGAACAGAGCATGCCCTAAGGATGACTTTCCACTACCTAACATTGATATGATAGTGGACATGACTGCGGGCTATGAAATTTATTCCCTTATGGATGGTTTTTCTGGATACAACCAAATCAAAATTGCTCCAAAAGACCAAGAGAAAACTGCATTCACATGTGCGTGGGGAACCTTCTATTGGAATGTTATGCCATTCGGACTCAAAAATGCTAGAGCTACATATCAAAGAGCAATGACATCTATTTTTCATGATATGATGCATAAAACAATGGAGGATTACGTGGATGATACCTTGGCAAAATCCATGATTAGAACTGAACATCTAACAGACTTGAGCATGATCCTAGACAAAATGGAACAGTTTAGTCTCTGACTAAATCCTAAGAAGTGTGCTTTTGGTGTCACTTCTGGAAAGCTCTTAGGATACACAGTTTCAAAGAAAGGCATTGAGGTTGATCCAGCTAAGGTGAAAGCTATCATAGAGATGCAACCTCCCAAGAATATCAGTCAAATGTGAACTTTGCAAGGGAGAGTACAGTCCATTAGAAGATTCATATCACAGTTAGCTGACATATCACAACCTTTCACAAAGACATTACATAAAGGTGTGACCTTTGCATGGAATGAAGACTGTGCAAAGAATTTTGATCATATCAAGAATTATCTCTCGAATCCTCCTATCTTAATGCCTCCATTCATGGGAAGCCATTAATATTATATGTCTCTGCAACAGATACATCATTGGGGGCATTGCTAGCATAGCATGATGAGAACAAAAAGGAAAGAGCCATCTACTATATAAGCAGAACATTGGTGGCGTATGAAAAGAACTATTCTATGATTGAGAAATCTTGTCTCGCTGTGATCTTTGCATCATAGAAACTGAGACATTACATGTTAGCTCATACCACTCATTTGGTAGCTAAGATTGATCCACTGAAGTACCTACTAAGCAAAGCTGCCCTCACAGGTAGACTAGCTAAATGGGTCATGCTCTTGAGCAAATTTGACATTGAATATGTTGAAAGAAAAGCTATCAAAGGATAGGTCATTGCTGATCAATTAGCTGAAGCACCACTATTTGATGATACACCCATGCAAATGGAATTTCCTGATTCCTCTATCATGCACTTCTCTTCTAGAGAATGGCAGTTATTCTTTGATGGCTCCTACACACAAAATGGATCTGGAGCAGGCATATTGTTCATCACTCAAGGATACTCGATACCCAAAGCATTCAGACTAAAGTTTCCTTGCACAAACAATATTGCTGAATATGAGGCACTTCTCAATGGTATGAAAATGGCAATACAGTGGCAGAGATGCACATCCATGGAGACTTACAATTGGTTATCCATCAAGTCAATGATGTGTACCAAACCAAAGATGAAAAGCTCATTCCTTACAAGAGAATGGTAGATGATTTAAAGAAATACTTCATCTCTATCACATTTGAGCAAATACCCAGAATGGAGAATAAGGCTGTCAATGCAATGGCGACACTATCTACTCTCTTACAGCAGCCCGAACATGAGCTACGCTACGAGTTCCTGGTGGAAGCCCTATCCTATCCTGCATATGACTCCCCTGAAACCTGCATGATCTGCACCGTTGTAGGTTATGATTCATCCCGCTACAAAAATCTATTCTCCTATCTCCACGACCAAATCATCCCTGAGTCCTTTAACCGTTTTGAGAAATGAAACCTTATTTGATTTGCATCTCGATATGTCATCATTGGTAATGATCTGTACAAACAAGGTCTAGATGGTACATTGCTTAGATGTTTAGAATGGGAAGAGTCTCAACATACATTAGAGGAAGTCCATGAGGGTATATGTGGGTCGCACTTAAATAGTTTAACGTTAGCTTGAAAACTTATTAGGGCTGGGTACTATTGGCCTGAAATGGAGAAAGAGGCTATTAAATTTGCTAAAAACTGTCAACAGTGTCAAGTACATGGCAACTTGATTCATGCTCCAGGGAGAGATCTGATTCCCTTTACTACACAATGGCCTTTTCAACAATGGGCATTTGATCTCATAGGTGCTATCCATCCGCACTCTTCCAATGGACATACCCATATAATCACAGCTACAAATTATTTTACAAAATGGGTAGAAGCAGTTCCTCTAACACAAGCAATAGGGAAACATATCTCTATGTTCATCCTGAACTACATCATTTGCAGATATGGGATCCCTCATTCCATAGTCACAGACAATGGTGGACAATTCAAAAACAAGGACCTAGATGACTTATGTGCCAAATTCAAGATTAATCAACATTGGTCATCTATCTACTATCCTCAAGGGAATGGACAAGCTGAAGCTTCAAACAAAACTCTTTTGAAAATCTTGCACAGAACAGTGAATAAAATAGGAAGAGACTGGCATCTCATGATCAATCCAGCTCTTTGGGCCTATAGAACTAGTATCAGAACACCTACTAGGGCTACACCATTCACTTTAGTTTATGGGTCTGAAGTAGTACTACCTATTGAGGTTGAAATCCCATCACTCAGAATCAGAATGCATGGACTTGTCACCGACGATGACTACAGAGTGTCTAGGTTACAAGAACTTGAATTACTAGATGAGCGCAAGCAAGCAGCATATGATCATCTCAGAGTGTATCAGAAAAGAATGTCTAGAGACTACAACAAGAAAGTCAGACACAGAGAATTTCAGATTGGTGATCTAGTCTTGAGAGAAAATCCTAAAAATCAATCCCATCGAGAACGCAAGGGGAAGTTCGAACCCAACTGGCTGGGTCCCTTTGTCATCACTGCTACTTTTGGCTCTGGTGCCTATCAACTCTCAATGACTGAAGGAGAATAGCTCCGAGAACCAATCAACGTTCTCCATCTGAAGAAATTCTATGCCTAAGGCATTCAGTGCTTGGTAAATGTCTTGAAAAAATCTTAAAAATCAGAAAAAGTCCTGAAAAAATGAACATCTTGGTGAAAACCTAGCAATAGGTGCCTTGATGATTCACGAAAAAAAAATAAAAAAATCAAAAGTACAAAAAAATTGAAAAAAATGAAAAATACAAAAAAAAAAGAAAAAAAAGAAGAAAAAGTGCCTTGGTGAAAACCTAGAAACAGGCGCCTTGGTAGCAAAAATAGAATCTTTGCCAAGATGGTGAAAACTCGACAAACGGGTGCCACTTGTTCCAAATGCTCCATCTATCAGTGCAATCTTGGTCTTTCCTAGCTTTTAGTCTTGCTTTAGTTTGTGCATATCTCTCGGTTTGTTTCTGCATTTCCAGTTTTCAATAAGTCAGTCTATACACCAACCAGCTCAAGCGTCTGTATCCTATCAATGTTTAACACTTGGGGGCAATCAATGTCATATCCTATGGTCTCCCATGTATCTTAGATGGATCATATCTAGTCAAAGTCCTTTGAAGCTTCATGTGAGTCAGTCAGTCAGTCTTGTCTCCAGAAAGGATTTTGCATCTACAACAACGCAATCAAACATCAAAACAAACTGAAAACAATCTGTGCTTCATGCTTTTATCTCCTTGTATGCTTACTGATTCGCATTGAGATTTTTGCATATTGTGTCCCTTCGAGCTCTTCGATGATGTCCTTTATAGGATTTAGATAGTGATGACTAGAGGCATAATCTTTTCTTTGTCTTCTGCTTGTATGTGAAAATCTAACAACTTTGGAAATTCTGGATTGAAATGGTGTCCGACTATAAGAGCCTCTATCTCAAATTGGATGGCCATGCGTACCTCAACCATTGATACCCAGACAATTCAAGGAAGTTTGATCTAACTATTATCTTTTTGAGTAAGTTCTTTCTCCTACTGTGGAACGTGATCTTGCCTAAGGATGTGAACGATAAAGGGTCACTACGGGTAATTCACATTGGATTTAGAATGATCTCTTGACTGTTTGATGTGTTTGCAATGCAAGGCGTATTTAGGTCATCACAACGTTTATGTTTTGATGCTTATACAAATTGCTATATCAAAATGGACATGATATTCAGGTCATCCTGGCATTTGTGCCTTGGTACTTATATCTAATCCGACATTCCAAAAATAAAATCAATATTCATATGTCCATGGTTGTTTGACCAGTGGGGGTTGTATTGATTCTTGCACATACAAATCGATATTCATATGTCTATGGTTTTATGGCTAGTGGGCATTGTATTGATTTATCCAGTTACCTAAAAGTTCAATGATGATAACAAATCGACATATGATCAGTGACTAGGTCCTAGGTCTTAGGTTGCATTTCATTTTGCATGTCTCATTTCATTTTGCATGTCTCATTTCATTTTGCATGTCTCATTGCATTTTGCATGTTTGCATGATCTCACAATGATTAAACGAACTTCAATGCTTAAATGATTCTTCAAATCGCATCTTCAAGTCTAACAAGAACTGAATCTCACACGAAGGTTCCTCTAATGAAATAGCAAGTAGAATCCTTTTTTGGGATCAAAATTCAAATCTGAGATCATTCATATTATTAACTGCTTGCATAATCGGCCTTCTATCATCACAGAAATCTAAAATTCAACTTCACTGATTATCTTCCATCAAACTATCAAAATTTCAACTTGGTCAACTATGGTCAACTCATGGTTTCACCTAGTCAAACTTGGTCTTTTGGGACCTTCTAACGATGCAAAATGCATTCCTGGACGTGTTTAACCACTTCTCAAATCAATTAACATGCTTCTGAACTTTTAACACTGACTTCTCTTGTCAGATTTCAGTTTTAATCCCGAAGGGGGCATGGTATTGCACATCATTCAAAGTCTGTAATCAAATTTGAAATCATATCTTTATGGAAATCATATCTTCCTCAGTAAACAAGATAACAATCATGTCTAGTTACTGATTCATCAAAAATCCTCATCGCTTGGGGCAAATCTATCATCACTTGGGGCATATCAGATTCATCGATCCATATTAATCTGGTATTCTCTTAATCTTGTAATCTGTATTAGCTTTTTGCAATCATCGGTTCATTAGTATTATTTCCTTGGTTCTTCGGCAACTGAAGGATTTGGATGTGATACCTGCTAGTTCTGCTAAGACAATCGAGTCTAGAACGGGTCACTCACTTCTTTGCAATCCTAAGGTTTGGAATCAGGTGTTTTGACACTTTTTCGCAATCCTAGGTTCATTTACTGCTATAGTAAACATTATCTTTGGTCATTCAGGACCTATTATCTCCATATCAAATCAATATCAATCAGCTTCTGTCTCATATCAATTATCAATTTCGAATCAGTTTCATATCTTTATCAAATATAGACTATCTTTGAACCACTACGCTTCGCACAGTAATTCAAAGAGGGGCAAAATGTAATACCCCAAAAATGGGCTATAAGTTCATTAACCTTCTATATCTACAAATCGAATGAAATCAACATCGAAGTCCTAATCTAAGGCACATCTAAACATCATCGAATCATAATTGATTATCTTAAATTCTACATCGGGGAATATTCCTAGTAATATTCCTAGTCATCATAATTATCTTTAATTTTATAATTATTTGGCAATAAATCACATTTATCCTAAAATTTGATTAATTAAATATTTTGTATATTTAATTAATTAGATTTAATATTTGCCACTTAATTGTTTAATTAAATTTAATTCTATCTATTATTAATTGTATTATTTAATTTTGACAATAAATCTAATATCTTATGAATAATTGATTAAATTCTTATTTAATTAATTAAAGCAAGTTGTCATTATTTAATAATATAGTTTTTAATAAAAGTTTGATAAAATAGTTAATTAACCCATAAATTAATTATTTTATTTCAAAAATCAGTTAAGTTGAGAATAAATCACTTTATTTATTTATTAAATCATAATTATCCATGTGCACATTCAAGAAACAGTTAAACTCCAAATCAGAAAATCAATGCAAGTTATTGATTTTTTGGAACTCAACATCCTTTTGGAGTTCAAAAAGCTGATCTAAACTCTAATTTGAGTTAAAAAGCTATTTTTGCATGATTTTGAGAATTAACTATCTTTCATGATCAGATAACTCAAAAATCAACCTGAGTTATTTGAGTGATTTATGGCTTTTTCCCATGCACCTCCAAAGCCCTGGATTTCTATAAATTAAAGGCTCAGCTCTTCACAATTCATCTCATATTTTTGCACAATCACGCTGGAGAATTGGAGGCTGAGGAATCAACTTGCGAATTCAAAGCTTTGTGAGATCAATTTCAATTGCATAGTTTTTATATCTTAGCATAGAATTTCATAGTTTTCATATCATTGTTAGAATCTTCATTGTTAGATCATTTAGCATTCATTTCATATCAGTTTTCAATAGCATTCATAGCATATCAGTTTATCATTCTTATTGCATAAAAAATATCAAAAATATAGATTAATTGCATTCAATTTCATATCCATCTTTTGCATTCAAATCCTTCATTTAGGTGTCGTCTAGGTCATTGATCTCGATTACAATCTGAGAACATCAATCTCGCACCTACTAGAAGGCAGTAAATCACTTGGTTAGATAGTTTTCAATTTTGAACGATTTCGATTATAGCTAACCTCTAATGTTTTACTGAAGTGTTGTGTCTACAGATCAGGTACAAAATTCACACACACAAATATAAGAATGTCATGACATATTTGATCTCTTTATCACCTTGCACCAACATAGAAACAAGGGTAGTATAAAGAAATTTGATGATAATAAACAAGAAACACATCATAGGAGAAGTACATTGAATAAAAAAGAAAACACACAAAATAATCCACTACACAAGAGGAACTATTCAAGAATATCATTTTCCAACCCTTCTTGTTGAATATTTTTTAGGGAAGGTGGATAACATGAGAGAGGAGCAATATTGAGCATGGTAGATGGAGCTACTACAAGTTCCAAATAAGGACCATGATCTAATGATGAGTCACTACATTTTTCATAGGAAACAAGGGATAATGCTTTGGAAAATTTGGAAGATAATTCCAAATTAATTTAAATAACCTCATACATATCATAAAAATAGTTAGAATCAATATTATTTGCATCATTAATATTATTATCATCATCAAGAGTATCTCCATCATCTAAATTAATCATAATAGGATCCTTAATTTTAAGAAAAGAATCATCATGAATAGATAATTTTATTTTATTAAGATGAACTTCCTCTCTTGGGCTATGCCTAAGAAGTTCAAAGGGAATCAAAACATCACGTGGTGTCTTAGAGGGCGAAATGGTTTCAAAAACAAGATCACACACCTTAGCATGACATATAGGACAATGGTCATGGGCACATTGATCAAACTTGGTTTCTTGATATTTGGGAAGATATAGGATCAATCAAAATGGGTTCCTTTTCTTCCTTAGGGGGAGGAACAAAAGGAACCTTATTAGGTTCAGAGTGGAGAATAATGATTGTTTATAGGATATAGGAGGTGGAACAAGACTATAAATATGAGTAATAGAAGGTGTAGGAAGGAGTATAGGTCCAATTTAAGGAGATGGGACATCCTTAGGGTTGCTTAATTTGGAAATTAGTTCATGTTTTTGATTTTTTTAAGAGGCATACTAGGCAAAAAGAAATCAAGGTCAAAGTTTCTATGACTCGCTAAAGGATGATAGAGACTATGATTGACCATGATAATTTATCCATCATGGGGAACTTAAGGCACTTATGAATACTAGAAACAATAGGTTTCATTGATGTAAGCTAAGATATGAAATTATTACTTAGAATTGATTAAAATTTGGGATGACAACAAAGGTGACATCTAAGAACTTCATACCAACTTCAATGAGAAGGGTGATAGACCCATGGGTAGGAAAAGTAAAACCATCAAAAGTATTAATCATCACATCATATTTTTTGTAGGAGTGTTTACAAAATTATCTTGTGAAAATATGTTCCTCATTTAGAACATTCACCATGCAAGTAGGGCTAATGAACACTCCTCGAGAGAACTTATCACTAATTTTCACAAAAATGTAAGGAGGACCACTGGGTGTTTTAATAGTCTCCTTAGGATCAAATATAATAAAAATATGAGGTTTATACTTGGTTTTGGGTTTAGGGTTTTATTTATCAATGAGATTAGAAATATTATTAACCATACTATATTTATCATGAATGTGTATCGAACAAGGTTGACTAAGCAGAACAATGTGGGTAGAAGAAGGCAACAAAATAATTTTCTCAATGGTATGGGTAGAATGGGGAGGAAAAGGATTGGTATATATATTTCGAGTTTTGGTTAGGGGGTGTAATGGATTTATTTTCATTGTCATTCACACCCTTAATGACTAAGGTGTTTAAATTAATGAGGTCTTGAATTATATGCTGCAAACAATAACCCTTTTCAGTATCATGGCTAGGCTAATAATGATATTGGAAAAATGCTTTGGGATCATGAGAAGATGGAAATGGTTTGGACGGTTCAATAGGATTGATGGGAGGAAATGTTAAAATATTAAAATTAATACACTTTAACATAACATTTGCAAAGATTTAGAAAGAGCTCTAAATTTTTTAGATGGTTTGAAAATAAATGACAAAGGAGCCATGCTCGACATAGTTGCCACTTGTGCAGAAAAATGATTGGAATAATTGTTGATATTGATGGAACATTTATTGTGATTTTGAAAATTTTGGTATAATTTTTGAGATGCATCACTCTTATCAACCAAATTCATTGGAGTGGATGACTCAAACTAGTTCACTTGAAGTTGATAATTATGAAGCATTGAGCATATTTGATAAAAGAGATAAATTTAGAAAATAATAAATTATCTCTAATGTAATTTGTTACATTAGAAATGAAAATATGTTGAACATCCATATTAGACACATGGTAAGAAATTTAAGCGTGCAAAAATTTGGATTTACCAACAAAATCAGTCACTTTTTCCTTAACAACTTGCTTACAATGAATCAAATCAAGTAAATAAATTTGAGGACCAATATTATTTTAAAATTGTTGAATGAAATCATTAGAAAGTTTTTGAAATGAGTCAACAAAATACGGAGACAAAGAAAAAAACCATTGTAAGGCCTTATCTTTGATGAACTACAACTGATTGAATACATGAATGACTTGAAGATCAGTGATTAGAGATTACTGAGTTACTGAAATGATATGTAAGATAATTAAATCAGTCATTATGTTGTCATTGATGTCAATTAGTTTTGACAGTACTTATCATGTTAGTTACAAACATCTAAACATCTATAAAAAGGGAAGAAAAGATGAAGAACTAAGACATCTACATGGTGAAAGATGGATATGACATATGAGGATAAGGAATACTTTGGGTAACTTATTGATGAGTCTATGATCTCATATTGTTGACTTGATTATGTTGCATTAATCTATTATGTAGAAGGAAGAAAAATTGTACAAGGTAATGTGGTCAGTAAATGAAGCACTTTAGTATACACCAAGCTAGTGTAGTGTATACCGAGCGATAGTATTAATTGAGCTTATGTTTACTGACATATTTCTTTTTTATTCGAGCATGGTATGAAAGGTTACATACTTATCTTTTAAGTATTGGTTTTTTAAGAACTAGTGAAAACAAAAATTTGTACATGAAAGGAGGATTTGAGGATACTATTTTGTTTGCTGAAATATTTGTGGATGATATAATCTTTGGAGGACAAGATCATATTTGTAAATCATTTACTGATGAGATGAGAAAGGAATTTGAAATGTCTATGTTTGGAGAGATTAAGTTCTTTCTAGGCTTGTAGGTTATTTCGTAAAATGATAGAATTTTCATCACACAATCAAAGTACATAAAGGAAGTATTGAGAACATTTGGCATGGAAGATGCTAAACCAGTAGGAACACCAATGGTCATAGGCTGCAAATTAACAAAAGATGATGAATCTACAGAGGTAAATCAGACATTGTACCAATCTATGATTGGTAAACTGATTTATGTAGTACATAGTAGGCCTAATATTGCACATGCAGTAGGGATTATTGTTATATTCTCTGCCAATCCAAAGGATTCACATACGGTTACAGTGAAAAGAATCTTGAGATACCTGAAGAAAAAAAAGGATTATGGTTTATGGTATCCCAAGGAAGGCAAATTTGAACTAAGAGTTTACACCGATGCAGATTGGGCTGGAAATATAGATGACAGAAAGAGCACAACTGGAGGAGCATTTTTCTTTGGTGAAAGACTTGTAACTTGGACAAGTAAGAAATAACCTTATATTTCTCAGTCTATTGCTAAAGCAGAGTATGTTGCTGCTACAACAAACTGTTCAAACATTGCTTATATCAAACAAGTGTTGGAAGGGATAAATGAGGTAATCACTAAGCCGGTGATTATATATTGTGACAACACTAGTGCAATAAATATTTATAAGAATCTTGTAATGCATTCAAAGACCAAACACATTTCTATTAAGTATCACTACTTAAGAGAACAAGTACATGAGAAGCAAGTAAGACTGGAATATGTTACATCAAAGGAGCAACTTGCTGATATTTTTACCAAGCCTCTACCGAAGGACACTTTTGAATACTTGAGGACTAGACTTGGGGTTTGTCCCCTATCTACCTGTAATGTCCCCACCAGGGAACCCATAAGGAATAGAGTCTTCTGACAAAAAATTGCAACTAACAAATTTTTTTTCCTAACATTACATCATTACTACTTCACATTTACATTCCTTAAGGTTCCCTTAATGAATTCATTTACTAACATATTTACATTACTTATCCAAATTGAATTTCCTTTCTTTACTTTCACATTTTAGAACTTGAGAGATAGGATAAGAAAATAACATTTCTTTTACAATTATATTTCTTACTTTATATACTTATTTCATTTCTCCTTCCTACACATTGAATAACTATTCCTTACAAAATACATCTTAACCTTAGCATAATAAACATTTTCTTTCATTGCAACATAGGAGAGATAGAAAAGATAATTTCAACATGACATAATATATTTTTAACTTTGATCTTTCAAATAACAACCCTTGAAACAAAGCCTAGAACTATCCCTCCCAATTACTTTGCCTTTCTTTTCAATTACATCTTTCTGATAATAGATCTCACAATAACAGGTACATGAATGGCCCAAAGGCATTACAACATATCTTTTCATCTTTCCTTTAAAAAATACATAATAAAAAATACAAATATTTGCATCAATACATAAATTTGAATACATCCAAGTCACAAACCACAAATAGGACCTCGAAAGATTTTTTCCACCCAACCATGTGGAACTGATGAGGTTCCACCCCCCGTGCTAGGAGATAGAACCAAGATACTCACAAGGCCCTAAGCAATCTAAGGCTACACAAAACCCTAAACTAAAAGAAATAGCATAACAATATATCACTTTACTAATCACAAGGGTTAGGTTCCTAGCATACCCTCTAGGTGAGTGTCATCACATATCTTGGATTTTGGGATCCTTCCTGGCAACCATATAACCCAGGTCCCTCCTTTATGAATAGGGATCCATCCTGGTGGTTATCCATGGTCCCGGTACTCCAATAGGACTATGTGGCCATTAATATGTTTTCTTTCATTATCTTTTGTTTCCCCCCTTTCCCAGATTCATTTTTAGGTTATCACTTTTTACTAACCCACCCATAGGATCATCCAGTAACCACTTTAGGGTTCCAACACCTATGATGAGCCATTCACCTAGGGTATCTATTCCCCTACCCACACACACACAAGCCATGGAAACATCAAATACTTTCAAAAGATCCATCTCATAGGTCTAGGGAGCCCTTTGGTGCACTCAGGCCACCCGAACAAGTCTTGACCTTATATTATGGACTCTACCAAAACCCAAGTATGAACAAAAGCTTAAAATCAAAACCATATATAGAAATTCATTAAACACAACATAAAACTCCCCACAAGAATTTAGACAACATTCCATAGCTTATTTCAAAAATCTAGGGAAATCTCATGTGCCTGAAATTTGGCTAAGTCTAAATTTTTAAGAAATCTTAAAATTAGAAGTTGCATCTTAACTCCTATGAAGCTGAAACCTATCTCAATCATCCCGGAAGGTACCTAATTCCTTTATACAAGTATAAATGTTATACTTGTATAAATCCTATTTTCCTCAGTTAACACTAATCTGCTCAGTTGATATAGCTTCTCGGTTGACACTAGTTCGATTGGTTGACACTGCTTTGGTCGGTTGATGTAGCCTTGGTCAGTTAACACTACTTTGGTTAGTTGACACTGCCTTGGTCGGTTAACACTGCTTTCATCAGTTGACACTACTTTGGTCGGTTGACACTAAACTGACCTGACTCGGTTACTACTAAACCGACCTTGTTTGGTTACCACTAAACCGATTGGTCTCGGTTAATACTAAACCGACCTTGCTTGGTTACCACTAAACCAACCAGGCTCGGTTAATACTAAATCGAAAGAAACTACAAAATATGATTGTCAACTTTGACTTGCGGGTTAAACTGGGCATTATGGGGACTATGGTTGCCTAATCTGAGCATGACCCATTTGAGATCTCCCAAATTTCCCTTTCAAAAATGGCTCATCAATCCATCCTATCTATCTAACAAATCTGTTCTAGATCTGGACAAAGAAAGGTGGTGCAAAAATAGATATGAAACTGTAGGGTTGAAACAGAAGTTCTAAAGCCTCGATGAACTCATGGACATTTTGGATAAGAAAGGAGATACAAGGAGAATGCTAAGGAACCTACAACCTCTTACAAATGTAGAAATATTCATATACATACAACATGGAAAAATATTTAAACATAATCCTAAACTCCAAATCACTAATACAGGCACAACATATATATGTATAACATAATCATTCTGAAATTTACATAGGGAATAAAACACACAGAGAACACATTCATACACAAAGAGGAAGAATGGAGATTCTTCCTAGTTTAGACCCTACCTTGGGTCCTGTGGAGAATCCTCTTCCCTTGACTGGAGAATCTCTGTGAAACTTCAATCCTTGAGTAGATATCCTCCTAAAAATCTTCCTTTGGCAATCAACTCCAAGCAATCCTCACACAAATGACTTCACCAACTAGAGACTCTCAAAATCACATAAACTTTCACCAAAATTTTTCGGAGAAATCAATTATAGACAACTCACAAGAAATAAATCCTCCAAAAATTATCATCCTTCCTGCACACAAAAATATTCAATTATTTATCCTCCAACTATGTGGTTGGAGGAGTTGCTTTACGGGAAGCAACTTCTCCAACTTCCATAGTTGGTTGGAGGAACAACCAAATAATTTCCCGTAAAGACTTAATCAAGGTTTTTAATAAAATTAATTAAAATATCTTTTAAATAAAATCAAAACAAGAATAATAGACAAATACCTTTCAAGAAGAACACATAGGACAATAAGAAAACAAGTAGCCTAACTTCTAGGAGGTCTTGAGTTCAATTCCCTCCTAGATAGCTAATTTTACTACAAAGGACATTTTCCTTTTATTATTATTATATTTTTTTACTTTTTATTTAATACATTCATTAAATATATTTTATTTAACTCACTTTATTTACTTATTATAAACAACATACCATTAACACAATTAATGAAAACATACAATTATTATTATTTATATAAGCATGGATATATGCATGTGCACCCACATATACACATACCTATATAAAATACAAATAATTATAACATAATTATTTATTATACATATAAAACAGATTAATTCTAACTCATAACATAAACTTAGACCAACATCAAATCAAGTTCATAACATAAACTGCATTCCATTTTCCCAACTAGGATAACTTCCTAAATAGAATTCCAAGTCCATGGGTAACCTCGAGAGTAACTTGGTTAAATCTCCACACATCAACAGTTTGAGAATTTTGAAGGCACGCTTAGACCTGTGTAGCCAGGTGGAGATGATGCCTGGTACCTGCATCCTGCATCACACACACACACACACACACATATATATATATAAACATGCAGTGACAAACAAGGAGGGAGAGTGCGACATCATGTGGACCTCCCATAGGAGTAACTATGATTGCCCGTCTTCATCCTACACTCACATCAACTAGCGAACATCAAACCATAATAGGGTTAGTAGGGTTAGATCAAAATAAAACATCATAACACAAATCAATGTAAAACATTTTACTGATAGTTCATTTCTAGCCATTCATCATTAAATTATAACTCATTTAATATTTCCAAATAAATTGCAGTAACCAAATATATATGCTCAAATGTCTCATAAAATGCTAACTAAATAATAATCATAGTCCATCATAAAACCCAAAGTGTCAAAGCAATAGTCCTGTTAGTCTAACATAGGAAGATGCTAGGGTGGGCATTACACTACCGGTCACTAATGTGACCTGGAGGTTGCATCACCCTAATCTTATCAGAAGATCATTCATGTTGATGCAACATAGTTCACACTTTGGATTATGTGTAAGGTTGTGAAAGATTTGAGGAGATAGAAAAGAGATTTGCATATCAGTATACAAAGATACATTATCTGCACTGAACAACAGAGAGTTACTTGGCTATTGTAGAGCTATGTGTTTTATGTTTTTATTTGGCATTGTTGTCAAAGGGAGAGATAAATAGTGGAGAGATAAATAGAGAGATCAATGAAATATCTATTTAAGGGAGAGATAATTTGAGAAAGTCAGGGAGAGATTTGAAGATTTTTTGTTGAGAACAAAAGGAATCTGAGAGCTGAAAAGATCAAATCCACAGAGGAGAGTCTACACTTGTAATGCTGTTATGTAATAAAGTGATTAAACATATTAAATATCAAGCTAGGGAGAGCTTACCGAGCTACAACATTTACTTACATAGTTGTAGAATACATGTTTGGTATGTGCATGGCATATTTCATTTTTCTTTTATTTCCATCAATACCAAAGGGAGAGATTGATGAACTACAACTGCTTGAATACCTAAATGACTTGAAGATCAGTGATTAGAGATCACCCAGTTACTAAAATGATATATAAGATAATTAAATCAGTCATTATGTTGTCATTGATGTCAACTAGTTTTGACAGTACTTATCATGTTAGTTACAAACATCTAAACATCTGTAAAAAGGGAAGAAAATATGAAGAGCTGAGACATCTACATGGAGAAAGATGGATATGACAGATGAGGATAAGGAATACTTTAGGTAACTTATTGATGAGTCTATGATCTCATATTGTTGACTTGATTATGTTGAATTAATCTATTATGTAGAAGGAAGCAAAATTGTACAAGGCAATGTGGTCAGTAAATGAAGCACTTCAGTATACACTGAGCTAGTGTAGTGTATACCAAGCGACAGTATTAACCGAGCTTGTGTTTTCCGACACATTTCTTTGTTAACTGAGTATGGATGAAAGTATTAAATGCTTAGTTCAACTGACATAATTTGATGAGTTGAAAATTGTTACGATTTCAAGATTGAGGATAAAGTTGTTATGAGATCCACGGTTGACAAAATTCAAAGAAGATCTAAAGGATGAAATTGAAATGTGTTATTGACACAACTACAGAGGAAGGTTTAAGAGGCAAAATCAACAAAGAAGGACAAGAGACAAAATTTGATGGTTGATATGAAAATGGTTTATCTATCTATATAAGAGATATGAGTTTCTTTATTGGAACATGTTGGAAGAAGGAACACTATAGAGATTTTGTGTGAATACAATTTCATGCATGCCCAATTAGACTGGTTTAAGGAGAACCGAACTACAGAATAGAACCGAGCGTGAGAGAGCTATTACCGAGTGAAAGTAAGTTGAGGAAGTTAATTGAACTATTGATCAAAGGATTTGTATGGGCTTAGAATAGACCTGAACATCTGTAAGATAAGTTTTATTGTAATAAGATCAACTACTGTTTTAGTTTAACCATTGATACATAAAATCTCCTAACTGAGTGGACTTAACCGTCTTATGTTATGCCCCTATGTCATTCAAGGAATGTACATTGTTATCTAATTGACCCCATAGTGAATGTTGGTTGAAAGATACCTATTAGTCTTAAATCCTCTAACAAGGTCACACCTAATAGTGTGTTTGTAACCTTTAACAGGGTTGGCTCTTCATCGAGCTCACCTCAGAAGAGTGAAAATTATTTTGGGTTACCGATCCCAGGTGGTTTTTCCCTTAGAAATCTTTCCATGTTAAATCATTGTGTTATGTGTTTCTGTGATGATTGTTTTATTGTCATACTTTACATACTGCATATTTGATTTGGTTGGTAATCACAGTGAGTTAATTAACTGGTAATCAGTAAAAGGCACAGACAATTTAATAGTTTATGTTACCGAGCTGCATAATTTATTGGAATTGTTTTAAGTGTTACATCTTTGTATTTGGGATTGTGGGATAACTGATCTAACTGATTCCCCCCCTCTTAGTTATTCTAACAATCTTGAGATCTCCTAGTAAATAATTTAGCCATAAGTCTTTGATCATTAGAGAAGTCACTACACCAGGTTTAAAATGCCTTAGAATTAGTCAAGATATCACCCTTTTCCATTATATGTCTGGAAGATAGGTATTTCCATGTATTAAGGGATAATGAAACAAATGTTTTCATGGGATAATGAGATAGCTATGTCACAAGTAGGGATATTATATTTGGATTGGATTATAGAAGCAAGTTGTTGTTGTAAGGATGAAACACTTTGGGCAAGGTTTCTTCAATGGATATGTTGGTATTAGACATGTTGGATGATAAAGAATGTGGAAATCTATGTGAAATAGATGAAGGTGAGATAGTATGGTATGTATGTATAAATTATGGTTGAGAAATAAATGTAACACTCGAAGGAGGAGGTATGTTAGGATTAGTAATTCCTCCAAGAATAACATGTGTAGCATTGATGTTTTGAATATATCTAACATTTTGGGTAAAGAAGTTGTAATAGGAATGAAATTCTCAACATTAATATTAGGGCTATAAAGATTAAGGTGTTCAAAACACATTTTCATAGAATTGAAATTTTCATCAATAAGATGGGATATACCATGCAATAATTCAACACATTGTTCATCATTGCAGATCAATTTACTCAATCCTTCAACTGATGGGATTTCCTTATTATTAGAATGTTCTTGACTTAACCAATGTTTAAGATTTTCAAAATCATGATAAATATTTTGCACTTGGGTAGGATAGACTATTGTTTATGATTCATCCTCATCAAGAGAAGAACAGAAAGATGGATGCTCAATAATGATAGGTATTTCATTGATAGGCATGATAGTATCATCTACATTATTATGAAATACATTAGAGGATTCGAGATCTACACCTTTAGAGGAACCAATAAGTATAAAAATTATTATATGGATGTTATATGTAGGAGACAAGGTTATAAAATAGATACAAAAAGAAAGACAAGAAGGGAATGTCTAAACAATGTAAATTATTAATAAATTGATTATTTAAACTTTTAATTGAGGAAAGCAATGCATCATTGTCAATGAAGATTATGAAAGCACACATCAAGTTTATACAAAGAAAGATACACTATAAATAAGTTAATATATGGTTATCAGTATAACCTAATGCATGTAAATCTAATCATCAAGAAATAAAATGCATATAAAAATCAGATATAGACATCCAAAGTAGAATAAAAGGGGATGTAAGATACATCAGGATCACCAAAATGTGATGAAATAAAATGGGATGTGATGGACACTTACTAGGATGGATGGACAAACTAGGAATATCATACCCCAATTGTTCTCACACATTAGAAGGAAAGTTGATCCACTAGGCTCAAGGAGGATCAATCTCCAAGAGGATGCAAGGATTCCTTTTCTACAGATTTTAAATTCACTATGTGGAATAAAATGCAAGAATGTATGGAAAAATTGGACTGAATGTGCATGCAAATAAATCACAAACTGTAAACCCAATTCTAATACCAGATCTATAAATTTGAAACAAAGACAAACTTGTGATCCAAACTTTAGTTTATAATGGTAAAAATAGGAAAAAATGGAGGATACAAGGAGACTAGACTCAATTGAGGCCTTGGGAGGCACCTAAGACCCAAAAAATTCTGATGAAACTTCTAGCACCTATAAAACTCTACCAGATCCATGCATATCTTCTTTTGTAACTACATCACCTGTCACCTACACATATAAAATGGAAAATTTATTAGGGAAAAGGGTTTTACCTTGTTCAAATCATTGTTTAGGAATTAACCATGAAATTAAATTGATTTTGCATAAAAATAAAAGCATGTTGTTGGTAGAAGAGGCTTGATAAGATATATACCATCACAAGTGTTGAATCTCTCATGAAGATAGTTGAAAGTGTTGTAAATATTGTCTTGACCTTGGATCTAGGATAGAAGAGTCATGGAAACCTTCACAAATATTTGGATCTAGACTCTACTATTTGCTTCCATGCTTGAATGAATATTAATGTCAATATATTGCCTTGATGCCTCAATTAATCACTTGAGTTCTTGAATTCTTGGATGATTAATTGATTGAATGAATATATTGGTTGCCTAAAATGAGGGAGGAAACCTTGATTTTATACCTCACCTAGCCATTTCAGGGTTTAAAAATCAAAGGAGGGAGACAAGGTTTTTAATTTTTTGCTAAAAAACTATAACCTTTCTCAAATTTAAATTTTCCACTTTTATACAGAACAGAGTGCCTCCTAAGGCATGTGATGACCTATCTAAACCCATGCCTTATGGGGTGACCTATCTCACCCCATGTCTTATGGGGTTCCCAATTCCAACCAATCAAGGCTCAAAATTGAACTGAGATTCAATGAGGGTATGAGGATACAAGTTAGTGCACAAAGATGGGGGACCAAAAATAAAGATATAAGTTGCCACTTTTTTTCCTGAAATCAACAAATTTTGAACTTCAATGAGAAAATCAAGATAGTTATGATCAAAATTTGAAGATGCGATAAGAACAAGAGTTGTATTACTCTAAATCTAGTTTCTAAACTACTATTTTTTTGAAATTGGTTGATATTAAGGGCCTCAAAAAGGGGGAGCACACAAAATGTTCCTATTTGTTTTTCAAAACAATATAACATAGCATTTGGAGTTCTATCCCTAAAATGAAAACTTTTTTTTTAATTTTTTTAATTACTCCAGTGAGAAGTTAACTAACACCACATATCTATCCAAAAAATTTCAGCTAATTTTTTTATCAACATATATTTTTTTAATGAATTTTTGAAAAGGACACATCTTGAAAACATGAAATCTTAGAGTGGTCCCCTAGAAATTTTTGAAAATAATAAAAAATAAAAACTTATTTTTTTTTGGGTGTGTAGAATGGAGTCTACCTTCAAAAAATGTAATTTATGTTGAAATTCGATGAATGTGCCAAAATATGTGTGTGAATACTACATGTTGGGTTTTTGACAAAAATCAGTCCTACTTATTAAAAAACTTAAAGATGGAAAGCTTAACATAATTAAAATTGAAAATAAATCATATGGTTAGCTATCTAATACATATATTAACAACATCATGGTGTTTGATTTCATCTATGTTGAATGACATGAAAACCTAATGGGGAGCACATACAAAAATAGTTTATTTTTTTGTATGTTTTATGAAAAAACATGTATCAAGCTCGTTATAGTAATCCAAGCCTTTGAGTTGGATGCCCAAGGAAAATTCAAGCCTAAGGCTTGGTATTTCCTTAGGTAGTTAATATGGTGCATGCCATTTTTTATGTGCACCATATTTGGTGTGTACCATATATGGTGTGCAACATATGTAAAAAATGTTCTCCATATGGTGCACACCATATATGGCTCTAGCCAAATGAGAAAATGCATTTTTTTCATTGTCAATTCAAAATTAATCACTTAACATGAGTATAGGTCACATTTCAATATGTGTATTTACTTTCTTATACTTTAAGTTGTATTTCATTTATATATTGCCAAGATGTTTGAGATCGGTTTCAGATCTCTAGGATTTATAATGTAGATTATAGGTTTTTCATGATCATATAAATATTTGGACCTAGTCAAATTTTAGAAATCAACATGCTCCTATCAATATTCTCTCATTCTCTATATCTCACTCTCTTTATCTCCCAAAAATAATAGGCATATCTCTCACCCTCTCTTATCTTGCTCACCTTTCTATCCCATCTCTAGGTCTTTACCACTCTCTCATTTTCTCTACTTCGCCTTCCCTTTTGAGGGTACAATACTTGTATTTATACACCCTTTATATATCCATCCCCCTTTGCCTCTCTTATCTCTCTCACAAATATAACCCTTCCTAGGTCCCTCCCTCCCTTTCTTCTGCTCTCCCTCTCTATCTCCCCTCCCTCCTTACCTCCATATCTACCCCCCTCTCCAACTCTCTTATTTCTCTCTTATTTTATATTTGCATTATCTAAGTTATCACCTCTCCCTATCATACACTCTCTATCCTCTCTAGGTTTCTCCCTCTCTCCCTCTCCACATCTATATCTCTTCATTCATTTCTTATTAGTAACCTCTTTCTATCCCATACTATCCATCTCACCTCTCTCTCTCTCACCATATAGGTCACTCACTTCTCTCACCCATCTAGGAATCTCATCTCTCTATCTATCCCTCTCTAGTTCTCTCCCTCCTTCTCCATCTCTCTCTATAACCCCCTTACCCATCCCCCTCTATGTTCTCTCCCCTCTTATCTCTCTCTTCCCTCACCTCTCTCTCCCCTCCTCTAGTTCTCTCACTTTTTCCATGTATAGCTCTACTTTCTCTTTGTTCTTCTATCACTCCTCTACTCCCTCTCTACCACATCTAGGTATTTACTTCTCCCTATAATTTATAAGGTAGAGAGTTTAGGTTATATAAACCCTTTAGGTTATAGGTTTTGGAAATAGTGTGTAGGATATAGGGTTTAGGGTATAGGTTATAGGGTTGAGGATATTAGTATAGGGTTTATGGTACAAGATTGATGGTGTTGGGTTTATAGTACATAGTATTAAGGGTATCCCCCCCCCCTCTCTCTCCCTCCCTAACCATATTCCTCCTCTCCCTATCTCTCTTTCCATAAATTATAAACCCTAAAATCTATTCCCATAACCCCAAATCCTTTCTCTCTTTCTTACTTCCCCCTCTTTATTTTCCACTCTCACTCTATTCCTCTCTCATCCATCTCTCTCTCTCTCTCTCTCTAAATTGTAAATCATATGCCCTAAACCCTATAACCTGTTAGAATAATTTTAGAATAAATGAGAGGGGGTGAATCAATTATCCTCAGGTCAGATGTACCAATTCAACTTTTCAACACTTCAACCAGCTTAGATCTATTTAGCAATCAACTCGGTCTCTATAGAATATAACTAGTAACATAAAATTGTAGTCCACTGTCCAAAAGTAATCAACTTGAAAAATATAAAACTCTTAAGTGTAAAACACCAAATAACATTCAAACAAGTATGACACCAGGATTTATTGTGGAAACCCAATTTGGGAAAAACCACTAGTAACATGCTACCAAATTTTCACTCTTCTGAAGTGAGCTATGTGAGAAGTCAACCCTATTAAAGGTTACAATATACACACTATTAGGTGTGACTCTATTAAAGGATTTAATCACCTTGTTAGGAGTGGCCTTGTTAGAGGGCTTAAGAACATTCCATTAGAATGTCACCTTGATTAAAGGATTTACAAATGACTATTAGGTCAACCTTGATTAAAGGATTTTTAACTGATACAATGGTTAGAAAGTAATAGTAGGTTCTAATCTAAAACATACAACTCACTTTGAAAATATAGATCCAATGTAGCTCATATACTAATCCAATGAGCAACCTTCATTTTCATCACCATCTCTGATATGCTCGGAAACCCTTCAAAAAATCACCACAAATCTTCTCATCTCTTCACAACTCTTTTCATCCTTCTGCTTAGGTTCTCCAATCAACTGAATCAACCTCTTCGTATAACCTACAATTAGGTCATCCTTATACCTCCTTGATTAGATAGTTTAATATTTTTCCTTTTAATAATCTCCATAGATCTTAGGTTTAGGTTAGATTCATTGAATCCTTCCAAAATTTTGTTCACCTTCTTTTTATCCTTCTAGAAAATTCTTAAAAATTCTCCTTGAATCCATAAGAAAATGGTTTACCATGCATTAAATTCTCTAGGTCATTCATCCTTATCTTCAACACATTTTACATATTCCAAGATTTCAACTATGTAGGCTGGGATCTCAAATCCTTCAAAAACTATAAATTACTATCACTCGATCATTACTATGTTCATCTGCTTGGTCATCGCTAAAATTGTTATCCTTGGTAATCAATGTCTTTGCTTAGTTAATTATCTGATACTCAGCAATTACTGATGCTCAGTCAACACTAAATTTTCTTGGCTTATACTGGCACTCGGTTGACACTAGCATCACTCGGCTTACATTCAATTTCCTTAATCTTCTTCTCTTTTTCTCGGTTAGGCCTATGCTTACAGTCTTCCTTTCCTTACTTAGTGTTATAGATAAACAACATATTACTTTACCAATGTGCCAACTAATCAAGTACCCATTGTAGTTTCCCATAACTCAACCTTTCCACTAGGTCTTCTTGTTATCTTCTCCTTTCAAATCCTCTTCATCAATCAAATGATATGGCAATTTACTAGATAGCAACTATCTCACTAGTTAGGGTTTGACATCAATGGAAATATAACAATTTTTTCGATTGTAGTTTCCAACAATCTCCCTCTTTGGCATTGATGACAACACCATATAATACCATATGCTTAACCATTTGTATAGTTACCATACAATCCAAAAGGTAAATATATGAAGAAAATTTCATCCACTCCCTCTGTGTTCTATCAACATATCTTCATTAATATCCTTAGCTTCATTCTAATTCTCATCCAACTATCAGCTCCCTCTTGGATAAATCTCTCTCTCTCTCTCTCTCTCACACACACACACACACACACATATGAATCTCTCCCTTATTCCTCTTCATTTTGAATCTCTCCCTTATTCCTCTTCATTCTGAATCTCTCCCTCTTTCTCTTCATTCTGAATCTCTCCCTCTTTGACAACAATGCCAAGGACACTTTCATTTTTCTCATTCATCTTCACCATTTAAATATCTCCGTGTCAAATTTTTTAACTATATACTCCCTCTATCATCTTGCTTATGACTGATTGACATCTTGTGCTTTATTCTTCATAACTTTAGAAAAATCCTAAAGTGTGACCTCCTTGCATCAATTTGCCACATAATTTGATTAATACATTTGATGCAATGCTCCTACTTGACTTAGGTAGCCTCATATAGGGGAATCACCCCTAATTTACCTCTTAGATATTCATGAGTATCCTTAGGTAAGGCTTTAGTGAATATATCTACTAACTATTCCTTTGTATTCACATACTCCAATCTCACTTCTTTGTCTTGAACTAGCTCTCTCAAGTAATGATACTTGATAGCAATATGCTTGGTTTTAGTGTGCATCACATGGTTCTTTGATATATTGATAGCACTTGTGTTATCACAAAAAATAAAACCGGTTCAGTGATTTCTTCCTTCATTCCTTTCAACAATTGCTTGATCCACACTATGTTTGAACAATTAACTATTGCTGCTACATATTCAGCTTCTACTGCAGATTGAGAAATGCAGTTCTATTTCTTGCTTGTCCATGGAACTAGTCTTTTTCCTAGAAAGATTATGCCACCACTTGTACTCTTTCTATCATCCACATTTCCTGCCCTATCTGTATATGTATAAACTTTTAGATAAAAATTTTCATTCTTCTTGTAATACAATCCATAGTCCTTTGTTCCTTTTAGATATCTCAATATCCTTTTCACTACCATCATGTGATTCTCCTTAGGATTGGCAAAAAATCTTGAAACAATCCCAATTGCTAATGCAATATCTAGTCTACTATGCATAGCATATTGTAGTTTTCCATTCATTGATCTGTACAAGGTTTGATTCACTTCAGCTATATCATCAGTCTTTGATAGTTTCTATCTAGTAGCCATAGGTGTACTCACTGGTCTTGAGTCTTTAATGCCAAAGGTTTTCAGTATCTCCTTGATATATTTAGATTGAGTAATTTATATACCTTTCTTCATTTGATAAAATTGCAAACCAATTTTTTTTTTAATCTCTCCAAACATAGACATCTCAAATTCAGTTTGCATCTCATTTGTAAAATTTTGGCATATAACATCTTGTCCTCCAAATATGATATCATCAAAAAATATTTCAGCTAACAATATCCCTTTACCTTTTTTAGTCTTCAAGTATAGATTGTTTTTGTCATTTGTCCTTACAAAACCAATTTTGACCAAATAATTGATGAACTACAACTGATTTAGAACCTGATTGAAGGAACTGTGATTTAAGATCACTGAGTAGATTGATTAGATATGTAATATGATTAAATCAATATTATGTTGTCATTGATGTCAACTAGTTTGACAACACTTATCTTGTAAGTTACTATACCGATACATTTGTAGTGAAGGAGTGAGAGAGATGAAGAACATAAATATCTACATGAGGAAGATGGATATGATAGATGAGGATATGGAATACATTGAGTAACTTTTTGATGAGTCTATGACTTTATGTTATTGACTTAATTATGTTTCATTCATCTATGATGAGGAAAAGAGCTGAAAGACACAAAGCAGTGTTGTCAGTTGATGAAGCATTTTAGTATACACCGACAGAGTGTAGTGTATACCGAGCACAGTGTTAACCGAGCTTGTGTTCACCAACACATTTCTTTGTTAATCAAGAAGAACAGAATGAACTAAATGATTAGTTTAGCTGATAAGATTGATGAGCTGGCAAGTGTATAAATTTGAGGTAACAGATAAAGTTTGTTACACAGATCGATGGCTAACAAAATTTAGGAAAGATCTAAAGGATGAGATTCAAACATGTTATTGACATAAGTGCTGAGGTATGTTTAAGAGGAAAAATCAATGACAATGATTAAGTGGCAAAATTTGATGGAGCAGAAGAAAACAGTTTACATGTCTATATAAGAGACTGGAGATTTCACAATGAGTGTCATGCCGAAAGAGAAGGAAACTGTATAATCATTGTGTGAACAAGTTTTCATGCATTTTGATCATATTGGTTAAGGAGAACCCTACTCCAGAGCATTATCGAGCTACGGAGAGTGATTACCGACGTATAGTAAGTTGAATAGTGTTTGAAACAAAATTGATTTATTGATTAGAAATAATTGTATGAGCAAAACATTGATCTGTAATTTGCAATTGAAGTTGTATTAAGTTAGATCACCTATTGTTACATATTTAACCATTCTTCATAGTCAAATCTCTTAACTGAGTGGACTAAGAAAGTCTTATTATGTATCATTCATAGAATGAGCATTGTTATCCTATCAACCCCAAAGTGACTGCTGGTTGGACGATAATGGTTGGTCTTAAATCCTCTAACAAGGTCACACCTAACAGTGTGTTTGTAACCTTTAACAAGGTTGGGTCTTCACTGACCTCACTTCAGAAGAGTGAATATTTTGGGTTGCCGGTCCCGGGTGGTTTTTCCCTTCACAGGGTTTCCATGTTAAATCTCTTATGTTATGTGTTGATTGTGATGTTTGTTTTGATGTCATACTTACATGTTGCATATTTGATTTGATTAGTAACTGCTATAAGTTTTAGACTGGTAATTGGTAAATGCACAGATAGTAAAAGTATTTTAAGTTACCAAGCAATAGAAATTGAAGTATTTTTTTTTGGATTATACATTTTGAATTGGGATAGTGATTAACTGATTCACCCCCCTCTTAGTTATTCTAACAATAATTATGCAATCTCTCATACCATGCTCTAGGGGCTTGTTTCAATCCATACAGTGCTTTGTGTAGCTTGCAAACCATGTTCCTCTTGCTTGAATATACAAATCCTTCTGGATGTTCAATGTATACTTCTTATTCCAATATTCTATTCAAAAATGCAGATTTGACATCCATTTGATACACTTTGAATCCTTTGTAAGTTGCATATGCAAGTAGAGTTCTAACTCCTTCCAATCTTGCAACTGGAGAAAATGTCTCCCCATAGTCAATGCCTTCTTCTTGATCATACCCTTTGCATACCAATCTGGCCTTGTTCCTTGTGACTTCTCCATGTTCATTTAGCTTATTTCTGAACACCCACTTGGTTCTAATAACATTCTTGTCCTTTGGTCTCGACACTAGTGTCCAGGTCTTGTTCTTTTATATTTTCTCAATGTCTTCATTCATGGCTTGAATCCAATCTTCATTCTCTAAAACAGCTTTCACTATTTTAGGCTCAAACTCACATAATAAGCATGTTTGGTTTTTCAACTTACTTCTTGTCTTAACTCCATATTTTTTAGTTCCAATGATTTGATCTATCTTATGATGTCTTCTAACATAATTTCTAATGTAGGCTCTGGTCTCCTTTCTTGTTGTTGTTGATCTTCAGGTTCATTAAGAAATATCACTTCATGTTCATTTTGTGTCTCTAATTCCTCTTTTGGTTGCTTGACAGTTGCCTCCTAATGCGCGACATCTTCTTGCTATAACTTGACAGACTCTTGTTGCTGCTTGACAACTTTATTCTTTGTTTCAGATAAATTCTTAGGGTCTCCTTCATTCATGTCTACAAAAGATCTGTAATCTTTAGGTTCCTTCTTGCGCATTCAACTTCATTCTTTTTTGCATATTCATTAAATCTTACATTTGCACTTTCCACAACATTGTTAGTGTTAGAATTCAAACACTTATAAGCTTTTCTCTTAGTGGAATATCCTAGGAATATGCCTTCATCACTTTTAGCATCAAGTTATCCATTCCTATCGTCCTTTAATAAATAACATTTTCTTCCAAAAACTTTAAAGTATTTCACATTAGGTGCATAACCATACCATAACTCAAAAGGTGTAGCATTTGTACCTTTCTTGACTTGTACTCTATTCAAGGTATAAATAGTTGTACTTACAACTTCTCTCCAATATTTTTGTGCAACATTTTTCTCTATCATCAGTGTTCTAGCACAATTTCCTTCTTTCTGCTATACCATTATGTGGAGGTGTCCTTGGTGTAGAAATTTGTCTCTTTATTCCTCTATCATTGCAAAATATGTTGAACTCATTAGATATGAACTCTCCTCCTCTGTTAGATCTCATACATTTCAATCTTTTACCTGTTTCTTTCTCAACCTTTTCCAAATACCACTTAAACAACTGAAAGGCGTTAGATTTTTCTTTAAGAAACATCATAGTCATCATTGTAAAGTAATCATCAACAAACAAAATGAAATATTTATCACCACATTAGATTTTCACTCCAATAGGTCCTCAAAGGTTAGTATGAACCAACTCCAAAATATCATCAGAAGTATAGGTTTTTCTCTTGAAACTAGACTTTGTCATTTTTCCCAATTGACATTGCTTACACATCACATTATTAGGTTTCTTCAATCTTGGTAATCCTCTTACTCTTCTCATCTTACTAATGCTTACCAAATTTTCAAAGTTCACATGACACAACCTCTTATTCCATAACCATACATCATCCAATTATACAAACAAAGATGTCTCATTAGATAAATCTAGATAGAAAAAATTACCTCTTGTTTGTTCTCCACTTCCAATTAGTTCACCAATGGCATCAAATATTTTAGCCTTTTTGTGATGGAACTCAACTCGGTAACCAGAACTGTTCAGTTGTGCAACACTCAACAAATTATAATTAAGTCCTTCAACCCAATAAGCATTGTCACATTTGATCTTATTAGTCAATCTTATTGATCCTTTTCCTTTCACAAGACATGGTGCATCATTACCAACCTTAACATTGCTACCTTTGTAATGATTTAATATTTCAAACTTACTTTATCACCAGTCATGTGATCTGAGAAACCACTATCAATTATACATATATCATCTTTACTTACATATGAAATAAGTGCATTTTTCTCATCTTCATCAGAATCATCTTTCATAGAAACATAAACAACTTCTACACCATGATCCTCAGACTCACCAGATTCACTGTCAGTTTCTTCTTCAACAATATAGCAATATTTATTACCTTTTTCCTTGTAGTCCTTATACCTTCTCTAATCTTTGTCATATATTTTGTCTTTATAATTTCTTTATCTTCTTTCATCCTTTTCATTCCTGTCAGGACATCTTGATACAATATAGCCAACTTTGTTACATGAAAAATAGATTATAGGAAGTTTACCTTTGAATTCCTTTTCCTCTAGGTAGTCTTCTAGCCATCAGTGCCTTAAGATCATCAAGATATTCATTAGAAATGTCATTGTCACTATTTACATATTGTTCTTTTTCTTTCTTAGACTTATGAACAACCATTTGAGACTTGAATGTAGATTCAATAGTATGAGGGGAGAAGTTATCAAAATTTGACAATTCAAAAGCAAGAAGTCTACTAACTAGACCTTCCAAAGTTAAGTTGCTACTAGGTGCACATCTCAGTTCTTGTATTGCAGAAACTCTAATAGCATGAATAGGAAGTAGGGTTCTCAATACATTTCTAATAATAGTTTCATCATAATAAATTTCATTATCTCCTCTAATAGAATTCACAACTTCTTTAATTCTGCCAAAATATTGCACAATAGTTTCACCTTCTAGCATTTTAATTTCATCAAAATTACCTCTCAAGATTTTAGATTTAGCTCTTAGTACATTTGTGTCTCCACCATAGATAGTTGTCAGTGTATCCCACATTTTCTTTGCAGTAGTACAATCCTTGATTTCTTGAAATTTAGGATAACTTAGGGCTGATGCAATCTCCAACGTTGCTTGATTGTGTTATTTATTTTCCTTCATCTCCTGAGCTATCATAGGTGCAGGTGGTGGTATGTAATCATTTTCCACATAGTATTTTGCTTCATCTTCAATTCCAGCTAGGTGTAGCTTCATCAAATTTTTCCATGTAGGGAAGTTCTCCTTGTTTAGTTTTGGTACCTCTTTTTTGTACATCTTGATCTTTAGCTTCAAGTTCCTTCAAATTTTTTCGTTACAAGCACCACAAGATATGATACCAATTTTTAGAATAATTTTAGGATAACTCAGAGGGGGGGTGAATTAGTTATCCTTAGGTGAGATGTACCAATTCAAATTTTCAATACTTCAACCAACTTAGATCTATTCAACAATTAACTCGGTCTCTATAGAGTATAACTAGTAACATAAACTTGTAGTCCACTATCCAAAACTAATAAACTTGTAGAATATAAAACTCTTAACTATAAAACACATTAAATAACATTCAAAAAAGTATGACACCAAGATTTAACGTGGAAACCCAAATTGGGAAAAACCACTAGTAACATGCTACCAATTTTTCACTCTTCTGAAGTGAGCTATGTGAGAAGCCAACCCTGTTAAAGGTTACAATACACACTGTCAGGTGTGACCCTGTTAAAGGATTTAATCACCATGTTAGGAGTGGCCTTGTTATAGGTCTTAAGAACATTCCATTAGAATGTCACCTTGATTAAAAGATTTACAAATGACTATTAGGTCAACCTTGATTAAAGGATTTTTAACTGATACAATGGTTAGAAAGTAATAGTAGGTTCTGATCTAAAACATACAACTCACTTTGAAAATATAGATCCAATGTAGCTCATATGATGACAATGACCGACCTTCATTATCATCACCATCTTCGATCTTCTTGGAAACCCTTCCAGCAATCACCGCAAATCTTCTCATCTCTTCACAACTCTTTTCATCCTCATGCTTAGGTTAGCCAATTGACTGAATCAACCTCTCTGTATAACCTACAATTAGGTCATCCTTATACCTCCTTGATTAGGTAGTTTAATCTTTTTCTATTTAATCATCTCCATAGATCTTAGGTTTAGGTCAAATTCATTAAATCCTTCCAACATTTTGTCCACCTTTTTATCCTTCTAGATACTTCTTAAAACTTCTCCTTGAATCCATAAGAAAATGGTTTATCATGCACTAAATGCTCCAGGCCATTCATCCTTATCTTCAACACATTTTACATATTCCAATATTTCAACTATGTCGGCTGGGAATCTCATATCCTTCACAAACTATAAATTATTGTGACTCAGTCATTATTGTGTTCATCTGCTCGGTCCTCACTGGATAGCTCGATCATCACTACAATTGTTCTCCTCGATAATCACTATCTTTTCTTGGTTAATTATCTGATACTCATCAATTACTAATGCTTGGTCAACACTAAATTTTCTTAGCTTATATTGGCACTCGGTCGACACTAGCATCACTCAACTTACACTGAATTTCCTTAATCTTCTACTCTTTTGCTCTATCAGGCCTATGTTTACAGTCTTCCTTTCCTTAATTAGTGTTATAGATAAATAACATATTACCTTGCCAATGTGCCAACTAATCAAGTACCCGTTGTAGTTTCCCATAACTCAACCTTTCCACTAGGTCTTCTTGTTATCTCCTCTTTTCAAATCCTCTTCATCAATCAAATGATATGACACTTTACTAAATAGCAACTATCTCACCAGTTAAGGTTTGACATCAATGGCAATATAACAATTGTTTCAATTGTAGTTTCCAACATAACCATAGTCCCTAAGCCCTAAATAATTTCTCCCTTATCCGTCTCTCTTTCCCCATCTCTCATTTGTTTCCTATCTCCTTCATCACTCTCCTTCTTGTTGTCCACAATGTTATATTTATGAAATTGGGGTAACACTACAAGATTTTTTATAGTTTAAACTCTCTAAGGTATTTTATTAGTCACGTTTTGTTTGATTCCAGGTTTTTTTTCATCCTAGGTATGTTTATTTTTGGATTATTCTCTTTTCAAGCTATCTTAGGCCTAAATCAGAGCTATATTTCAAGAGATAATAATGAATTAAGTAACCTGAAAGTGGGGTTTTTAATTCTAACTACACGAATTCATTTCTTGTTTAAAAGCCTGTGACATGGAAACAAAAGTCCATCAAGGTCTCTTAAGTAATGTCAAGTGGAAATGTTTTCAGTCATTACATGTCGTCTTGGGTGTCATTTTCTTGCAAAATAGAATTAAAACTCCACCTTTACATATTGGCAAGGAAATATGTGAACTTTAATAAGATTATAATGCATTAGTGAGATTTTTGAGCTTCATTACATGCCTTCTTTTAAGATTGACATGGTTGTAAATGTGGATGATAAACCCATCCTTAGGATAATAGAATGTTTTAAATAAACTTGTATTTGTCAAGTGGGCTTTTAAAGATTGTTTGCAAATGCTCTCTTTAATTTAAGGAATAATGTTTTAATTTGTAATGATGTTCCAAAAGCTCAAATTTAGTGACCAAATCAAATTTTTATTGTTTTAAGACAAAATCAATTTACAAACACAATCCTAAAGCCTGTCCAAAGACACAACAAATTTTTTTGAAAGCTTTACATGTGTGTTTTTAAGTTATCAAATAACTTGAAAAAGATCATATAAAGCTCATCACCGGCTTTAGAAAGGTATGGTGACTATTTTTATTCACATTACACATTCTAAAACTCATGTATGTGTTTAAAAGGACTTGTGAACATGATGTAAAATTCCACCTCTACTTTTTTTAACCATGTTTTTAACTTGTATGTCAAATGCTAAAGCCCATCGTTACTCTAAAAAGGTTATTTTGTATGTTAAATCATTACAAAAGCTTGTCATCGTTACTAATGCAGGAGCATCCTGGGTGTAAGAGCAATCTTGCATCACCCAAAAATATTTTTGGTTTCTTTTCAATAAGGGCTATCTTGTGTAGAGCTTCTATTTTTGGAAATTTACTATTTTTAGTAAGTTTTCCATTTGTGCTTAGAATGGTCTATTTTCTTCCTTGGAGGTTCATTTTGGTCATATCAGCCTGTTAGTAAAGTTTCATTGCTAGATCAAGTCTAGTTTTGAAGATATTGAAAATTTTCGGTATTGGTAGCAGGGTACAAAAACTTTGAACTCAATTTTGAAGGCTTTAGAGGCCCCAAATGAGGTTGAAACTTCGGCTGAATGGAGCTTGCTTATTTAGGTGTTATAAAGAACTTCGAAGCCTTTTTGAATTGGGGTCATAATAGTCAATCGGGTCAACGGGTGATGACTTATGGTCTCTGGAAGTTGGGTCACCTGAAATGGCAGAAAATGATTTTCCTTCAAAATTTTTGTTTGGGTTTCAAAATTTGTTTTGAGCTGACTTTGATGTAATAAATTGTAAAATAAAATAATTCTAAGTTTGGTCGGCCTTATTGGCTAAAATTTTGGAACCTTCCCAGGCGGTGGAAAATTGCCTATATAAGGAAGGCTATAGTGTTGTCTTAGGCAGTTCAGAGTAGTTTTGGGTAACAATTCAAGGCTTTGTCTCTTAGAATATTGTAAGAAAAATGCCCATGTGGCTTTGCATATTGTAATTCTAAAATTTGTAATTCCACATTTGTGGAGATAATAAGAAGCCCATTTTTTGTTCTTGCAAATCGTTGTTGTTTCTCTGTTTCTTTTATGTGTTTGTGGTATTAAGGGGAGTACCCTTCATCAAGTGGTATCAGAGCGGGAGTTCCTAAGTGTGTAAATAGATCGCCAACTGTGAGGTAGTTTGCACCAAGACCGTGGTTAGGGTTCCAACGAGTAGCACAAAAATGCCTCCATGAAGAAAATATGGCGAAAGAGATGGTGGTGTTACCCCTGAGGTTAGAGCGCTCCAGAGACAAGTGCGAGCATTGCAAGAAGAGATTTGTAGAGGAATGAATCTTAATGTCAGAGATGAAAGCAAGGATGAAGCTGGAGAAGGAAATTCTGAAGGAGAAGTCAAATTTGTGAATCAGGAAGAAGAAATACTTTTCTGAGCCATTTCCAAGATCGGGAAAAGACCTAAGATTGAGGTTCCTACATTTTTCAAGAAATCTTAACTTGGAGGAATTGATCTACTGGATCAATGAATGTGAAGAATATTTCGAGTATGAAGATATTGAGGATCCTGATAGGGTCAAGTTTGCAAAGGCCAGACTGAAGGGTCATGCAAAGATCTGGTGGCAAGAGATTCAATTGGAGAGAAATAGAAGAGGAAAGGAGAAAATCAAAAGATGGGATTGAATGGTGGACAAATTGAAGTGATAGTTCATTCCCGTTGATTATGAGCTTGACCTACTGAAGAAAATGCAAAGTTTGAAGTAAGCAGGAAGATCTATTCAGGAGTATATAGAGGAGTTCTATCGAATCCTCATTAGAACAGGCCATGCAAAAGCTGATAAGGAGAAAGTTGCCTGTTACTTTAATGGGTTGAGACCGAGCATTCAAGAGGAGTTGAATTTGGTTCTAATGAACAGTATTGAAGAGGCATACCAGTTTTCCCTCAAAGTAGATGAAAAAGATGAACAAAAAGTTTGAGAGCAGACGAAATGGAAGAGGTTGTGGTGGAAGATCTGGTGGATGGTCATATGGAGGCCGAAATGAAGATCCGAAAAAGAAGGATGAGGCCAGTAGTAGTCAAAATCTAAGAAGAAATAATTCCAATCATTTTCAGGATTAGAATAATAGAGATCAGAGAGGAAGAGGAAGATGACAAGGATTTGGAAGAGGAGGATTTCCTAGAACATGTTTTCACTACGGAGAAGAAGGTCATAGGGCATATGGATGTCCTCAACACCAAGGAAGGACATACATGAGAACTAAAGGCCAGGATAGAGTTGCACATGTAGATGAAGATGCCAGATCATCACATTCTGAAGATTCTAAAAGAGGAGAAACACTAATTAACAGAAGAGTCCTACTGAGTGGGGAGAATGAACCTGAGCAAAGAAGAAGCCTATTTCACACTAGGTGCAAGTGTGAAGGTAAATGTTGTGATGTGATTATCGATATCGGAAGCACTGACAATTTGGTGTTAGAAGAGATGGTGATAAAGTTGAAGCTTGTTAGAATTTGTAATCTTTCCTTGGTTGTATTATTTAAATAAGGATAAACCAAGGTATCCTTCATGTATTTTTGTCCTCTAGTCCAAGTGGGAGGACAATTCATATTTTGTAATTCTTTTAATAAAGAAAATAGTTTGTTCCTCCTTAAGAGGATATTGACACTTGTCACAAACACTTATGAATGGTGGCATTCATAGACTTGGGAGTTACATTTTAACTCTTCTCTCTCATCTCTATTTAAGAGATGCTCCTCTCTAACATTCTCATGATGAAGTTATTGTATTGAGCATATTGCTCTTTTTCTCTCTTCTCCCTCTCATTTTAGGCTATGCCCTCATTCATAATGTCACAAGGGGTTTTCTTTGCTTTCCCCTTTCAAAATCTCTTTGCTCATTGTTTGGATTCATGGAGCATTATTGTTTTGGTGATTGATCTTGCAACTCTTTCTCATATTTGGCTTATGGTAAAGTCCTTGCACTTCACTTTCTTGGATTATTTCATGAACTTATTTTCATTCTTTTAATACTTCTAACATGGTATCAGAGCTACTAATCCTTGTTTAAGTGTTTTGTAGGAAGGTGACATTCAAAGGAGCAAGTATTTTTTAAAGTTTCTTTTATAGATCTTTTTTTTTTTTTACAGCTCTAACTTGTTTATTTTATTTTTTTCTCTCTCTAACCCTCTTTGGAAGGCTTGCCACCATAGAGTAACTTAACTCTTTAGTTTTTTTTTTTGGGTTTGGTCGATTCACCGCCAAACCCAACTCATCTCTCTTTATTTCAAGTATTTTTTTTGCAAGCACTTTGCTAATATTTCTTGCAGGTTCTATCTAACTATTCATTTTTAATTTTTCTGAAAAAAATAATCTTGTGCATGTAGGCTATTTCATTTTTTTTTGCAGGCATAACTCCATTTTTTATCTAATCTCTTCTTTTGTAGATTCTATTAAATCTTTTTATCAAAATCTATTTTTCACTTCATTTTAATCTACTGTTTAATAACTTATTTTCATAATGCTTTTACATTTAACAAATTTATTATTTATTTCATTCTCATTGTTGGTTAAAATAAATCTATTCAATATCTTGACAGTAACTCTCTATTTTTTCATGACATTTCATTTTACATTCCTGTCTACTTTGATTTTTTTTCTAATCTTTTAAATTTCACCTCATAAATCCAATCTCTGTTATATCAACTTTGTTGTTTAAAATTAATCCTTAAGCTATCGTATTCTCCATTTCTTTTGTTTTTTCAATCCTCCCTTTGGCTGACATGAGCCTCCCAACAACTCCCTTTTGCAGCTCTTTGACTCTTATAAACCCGTGTGCAGCTTTCAACATTGGTGTAACCCATCCTAAGCAGCTGGAGATAATATAAAAATGTTTTTTTTTTAGCAAACTTAAAGTATTATGGGCAGCATATAACTACTTTTAAATCTTATTAAATCTCTTTTAATCTACTTTTAAACCTCCTCTTAATTCTACTCTAGCAACTTTTAAATCTTTTTTTAAATCTGTTATCTTTTAAATCTACTGTTAAATCTAGTCTATAGCAACTTTAAAATTTTTTATATCATTACTGCTCCTTAAATCCGCCTTTGTTCAATGCTGTGTTTTACCTTTTCCTTGGCTGCTAGAGCCCAATCAGCCTCTCAGCCTTGTATCCCTCCTTGTTGTTATTCTAACTCTCTTTGTGTGCAGCTTTTTTTCATAAGTTTGTAGCCTTCATTTCATTGCCAAACTTATTTTTTACTGTTGCACAACTCTTCCTAGCTTGTGCGCAACCTTCCTTGAGTGCAATACGTACCAATTCTTCTTTTCTGCGTAAGTCTCTCCCTTTTCTTTTTTTTCAAATCTTGTTTCCACCTGCCTTGTGTGGTTTTGTATTAATATTTTAAAGGCAATTTGTAATTTCTTCTGGATGTTTTAAAAACAAGTTTCAGTAGGCAAGACCGGTCCTTTTTGTCAAAAAAATTTTTATCGCTGTGTGAGCCTTTTTTTGGGCTACATTTAGCACATTCTTAGTTGATTCCTATAATTTAGTTGATTCTTTTGCTTTTTTAAATCTGTTACTTTTAGCTATCATTTCAGCTTGTAGGTTCTTATTCTTTCATCATTCTAGATTCCTTTGAAGTTTTTTTTTAAGCCTACAAATTGTTTCTTCTTTGAATTCGATCTTCTGCAATTGTTATTCAGCCAGCCTCTGTCTCTTGCACAGACCATAAATTATTTTGATTATGTTTGCAGAGATTATTTTTTTTTAGCCTAATAGAATAAAATAAATGATTATATGCCTGGTTCATTTACGTTTATTATCTCTGACATTCTTTTGCAGTGAATCAATTATTATTATCACTTCTTGTTTATAATTAATATTCAATTTAGTTTAAAGATTTTTTTTTTCATTAAAATTTTAACTAGTTAATTAGTTTATTTTTTTTAATACTTTAAATACTTTTAACTAATTCTAATAATAAATTCATCTTCCAAATTCATTTTAATAAAATTGTTTATCATTTTAAGAATTAGTACTTTGCATTTCATAAAAGATCCCTAGTTTTCTAAGTTTTAACAAAACATACATATTCTTCTTCATTATCTCAATATGTTTTTTAAAATATTCCTTCTTAAGTGTTGTTTATAAGTTATGATGTATTGAAGGTTTTTTTTTTTCTTTATTTTTAGTGAGAATTCTATCTTTTATTTTAAGATTTTTTACTAAATTTTTTTATTATATTAATTTAGTTTGAGCTTTATTCATATAAATTTCTTTGAAAATCATTTGAAATAATCTATTCATTCTATTAAGCAAAGAAGTTTTCTTTTAAAATCAAATTTATTAAACTATGATAATTTTGCAAATCAAGTTTAAATAGTCCTTTTTTTCAAATTCCACATTCAATTTTTTAGAAAAAATAGCTTCTATAAGTAAACAAAGTTTGTTTTATGTTTTAAAATTCATTTAAATAAAGAAAAAGTTTTTTTTTAAAACAAAATATCCTTTGTTAGCTATATAATTATCATTTCATTCAAGTTTAGAATTATTATTCAAGTGAAGGGGATAAACTTTTTGTCTAGCTAACCAATGTTCAACCTTTTGAACTCATCTCAATTTTATGAAGCAAATGATATATATTAAATGATTAATCCAATGCAAGTAAAGTCATTGTTTTTGCTAAATTATAATTGTTCAAATAAAATTGTCTTTATGAGTCTTATGACAAGTTTTGGTAAACTCCTTGCAATTCACTTTCTTGGATTATTTCATGCACTTGTTTTCATTCTTTTAATACTTCTATTGATCTATCTGCACATGGTCAAGCAATTTTATGCTTTTATAGCATCTTTTTATGCTCATGGTAGTAGTTTATGGTTTTATACCATTGGTTTATATGAATTTTATTTGATCTTGTGTAAGTTGCATCGGGAGCTAATTATTTTTTCAAGGTTAACTATGGTGGACCCGACAGTTTTAACTGACTCGTAGTTGCCTTATCTGGCCCGTGGAGTATCCCTCCATCCTATAATTGGTGTGCACTTACGTTTGTTCCACTTTGAAAATATTTATTTGGTTCTATTTTGATCCAGTTTGTTCCTTACTGAGAGGATGATATTTTATGGAGCTTTACCCTCCATTTGGTTCTATTTATGAAGTATGATATTTTATGGAGTGTTGTCCTCCATTTGGTTCCACATATGATATTTGATATTCATGAAAGTTGATATGACCCATCTTGATCTTTTTCCTCATGGTAAGGATATTGCTATTGAAATACCTTTTGACCCATGTTGAATTTCTTATTTGAAGGCAATATGTTGTTTCTCTTCATAAACCTCTCCTTGATCTGCATCTATAATCATGCTTGGCATATTTGAATCTTGAATTGATCTAATGCTTAAGGCACATGTTCTATCATTGTCTCTCTTACATTTCTTTGATAAATATACTAATGTGATAATGCTCTGCATACTTCATTACCTAGATCATGGGTCATGTAGGTGATGGAATGTGATAATGCTCTGCATACTTCATTACCCATTCACTTGCAGTGAGATGAATCATTAGTGGCCTGTCTATATCCATGTGATTGACATAATGTTGGTGCTGGTTTTATTAGTTGGCCTTGTCTGTGGTCATTTGTGCATTAGTATGTTCCTTTTATGAGAGATTTATTATACCTATCACGTTAATTTTGAGCTTATGATTTATTTTAGATATCATGTTAACTCCATTGCATGTTGGTGAACAAGTACATTTATCCTCATCTCTCTTGGTTTCTCTATGATTGTTTCTTATAATTATTATAACATCAAATTTTACTAACTTGACTATATGATGTAATTTTTCTTGTAGATTGGTGCCTTGTTTTTTATGCCTCTTTTTTCAAGTGATCCATCAAGGAACATTCTCAAATTTTCACAAATATTATGAAGATGTGGCTATGCTTCCACTTGATCACATTGAAAGGACTCATGTACTTCTCTTGGATCTACAAAAATACCATATGACTTGAAGACAATCAAATTACTTCATCTTAAAGAACAAGTTACAGATTTTTTTAAAAAATTGGGTTTGATACCCCTTGTTGTAAAATCCCCAAGTAAAGATTAAAGGGGGGTGTTAGAATTTGTAATCTTTCCTTGGTTGTATTATTTAAATAAGGATAAACCAAGGTATCTTTCATGTATTTTTTTCCTCTAGTCCAAGTGGGAGGACAACTCATATTTTGTAATTTCTTTAATAAGGAAAATAGTTTATTCCTCAAGAGGATATTGACACTTGTCACACACACTTATGAATGGTGGCATTCATAGACTTGGGAGTTACATTCTAACTCCTCTCTCTCATCTCTATTTAAGAGATGCTCCTCTCTCATAATCTCATGATGAAGTTATTGTATTGAGCATATTGCTCTCTTTCTCTCTTCTCTCTCTCATTTTAGGCTATGCCCTCATTCATAATGTCACAAGGGGTTTTCTTTGTTTTCCCCTTTAAAAATCTCTTGGCTCATTGTTTGGATTCATGGAGCATTATTGTTTTGGTGATTGATCTTGAAACTCTTTCTCATATTTGGCTTATGGTAAACTCCTTCTTGCACTTCACTTTCTTGGATCATTTCATGAACTTGTTTTCATTCTTTTAATACTTCTAACAAAGCTCAAGAGAGAGAAACACCCACATCCATATTGGATTTCTTGGGTGTAGGATGACCACAAGGTCATGGTTAGTGAACAATGCTTAGTAAAGTTCAAGATTGGTGGATACCATTATGAGGTACTATGCGATATCATACCAATGGATGCATGCCATATGTTGTTGGGTAGACCATGGTAGTTTGATAGGCATGCTATACATGATGGTCATGCGAATACCTATTCTCTAACAAAGGATGGAGTGTGACATAAACTAAAGCTATTGAAGGAGACTGAAGAAAAGGTATGTGGCAATGTAGGAATAAATTTTGTTGATGGAAGAAAATTCTAGATGGTATGAGGCATGATCATGTGTGTTTTGCTTTAATTCTAAAAGCTGGTAAAGAGGAAGTAGAAGATGTACTTGTAGAAGTTACAGATTTGTTGAATGAGTTTTAGGATATTATATCTGATAATATTCCTGATGGATTACCACCAGTAAGGAAGATCAGTCATTAGATGGACTTGATTCCAAGAGCCAGTTTTCCAAATAAGGAAACACACAAAATGACACTAGTAGAAAGTGAAGAGTTGAATAGACAAGTACATGAGTTGTTACAAAAGGGGTTGATTCAGGAGAGCTTGAGTCCATGTGCTGTACCAATAGTATTAGCACCAAAAAAGAATGGAGAATGGAGGATGTGTATAGATTTCAGAGCAATAAACAAGATCACAATCAAGTATAGGTTTCCATTGCCATGAATGGATGATATTATGGATTGTTTGAGTGGAGCTGTATATTTCTCAAAGATAGATTTGAAGAGTGGATATCACCAGATTCAGATCAGAGAAGGAGATGAATGGAAGACTACTTTCAAGATGAAGGAAGGACTATATGAGTGGTTAGTCATGCCTTTTGGGCTAACTAATGCATCGAGCACTTTCATGCAGCTCATGAACAAGGTTCTGAAAGAATTTCTAGGTAAGTTTGTCTTTGTTTACCTAGATGATATTTTGATCTTTAGCAAGACATTGGAGGAGCATATGGTGCATATTCGTATAGTGTTTTAGAAGTTGAGGGAAGAGAAATTGTTGATTAAATTGAAGAAGTGCAATTTTGTGAAGAAGGAATTACTGTATCTGGGGTTTGTAGTTTCAGCAGAAGGTCTAAAAATGGACCCAGAGAAAGTGCAAGCTATCCTTGAATGGCCTAATCCAAGGAGTACTACTAAGGCAAGATCTTTTCATGGTTTGGCTAGTTTTTACAGAAAGTTTATCAAAAATTTTAGCAGTATTTGTGGACCCTTAATTGAAACAATGAGAGGGGATAGAAAAGAGTTCAAGTGGACTAATGGGACAGATAAGAGTTTTAAATTGTTGAAACAAAAAGTTATAGAACAACCTATTTTAGCACTTCTAGATTTTAATAAGGTGTTTCAAGTAGACTGTGATGCTAGTGGTACTGCAATAGGAGCTGTTATGAGTCAAGAAGGTAAACCTGTTGCTTATTTCAGTGAGAAGTTAAATGATGCCAAGAGAAAATATTCTATTTATGATCAAGAATTTTATGCTATAATTCAAGCACTAAAGAAGTGGAGACACTATCTACTTCCTAAGGAGTTTATTTTGTATACTGATCATCAAGCTTTGCAATATTTGAATAGTCAAGGAAAGTTGAATCAAAGGATTTGAAATGGGTTGATTTTTTGTAGAGTTATACATTTGTTTTGAAACACAGGAGTGGAAAGTCTAACAGGGTTGCAGTTTCTCTTCAAAGGGAGTCAGTTGTGCATTCCACAAAGTTCTATGAGGGAGAATCTCATCAAGGAGAAGCATAGTGGAGGATTTGCTGGACATTTTGGTCGAGATAAAACCTTTTCTTTGGTTAGTGAGAATTATTATTGGCCACAGTTGTAGCAAGATGTCAAGAAGTTTGTACAGAGTTGTAGATTATGTTAGATGGCGAAAGGAGTAAAGTAGAATATAGGGTTGTATCAGCCATTACCTATACTAGAAAAGCCTTGGAAGGATATCTATATGGACTTTGTTCTTGGTTTACCGAGGACTCAGTGGGGACATGATTCAATTTTTGTGGTGGTTGAAAATTTTTCAAAGATGGCACATTTCATTCCCTGCAAGAAGACTAATGATGTTGTTCATGTAGCAAAATTATTTTTCAGAGAAGTGGTGAGACTACATGGTTTGCCAAAGAGTATAGTTTTAGATCGGGACACTAAGTTTGTTGGATATTTTTGACATACATTGTGGAAGAAGTTGAAGATAGATTTGAAGTTTAGTTCATCACATCATCCACAGACTGATGGAAAGACAACGGTGGTGAATAGGAGTTTGGGAAATTGATAGGGATTGGGGATGAACCAATCATAGGTTCATGCTGCTTTGTCTATGTCTGAGACTCCAAGTGCTTGGCAAGTGCACCCAAATGGACCTATAGGATCTTCTTCAAGCTTAGATCCTCTGATCCTAAACCCCACTCCACTATCTTAAACCAAATCTTCCACTTGACATCTGCTAGACTTGCATGCTAGATGAGGAAAACACAAAGTTCCTAAGCTTCTCCATAGTCTTTCTTCATCAGTCTTTGCATATAACTTATAGGGTCATGGAGATGAATCAAAACCTCCTAAAATTCTTGTTTCAATGCCTAGGTCAACCCTAAGCTCTTTGTTTCTCTACCGATTCTCCACTTTCTTACCAAAATAGGGCTACTAGAAGGGAGCCCCAATTAGCCCTCCTACTTCGAGAAATTAGGATAATACTCCATTTTCCTCCACTGACCATCACTTTCTCCCTTAAGAGACTTCCATTCATCGAGAAAACCCTTAGATATTTTGTGGGTTTTAGGGCTTGGTACGATCGTATTGTACCTTGGCTGTCAGTGAGGGTTTGGAGGGTTTTCAGACCAATTTTCAGGCCTGTCTGCTCTTCTTTTTGGTTTGATGCTTTGTGGGATTGCCACAAGATTCTCCTCTTCACCAAGGGACCTTAAAACACTACCCTAACTATTCCATGCCTCCTTCCTTCATTTTCTACACAACCTTGCTGGTTACATGATTTGCAATAGTGCTCTTCCCTAACTGAACTGCTTGGGCTCGCCTAGGGCAAGAAATTTAAAATGCCTCCATAGCTTCTAAGGGGCCCTTCTCCTACACACACATAGTAAATTGAACCAAATCACTATCCCCAAATGGCCGTACTGAGTCTACAGTGGGATAGTGAGCTTCATAGCTTCCAAGTGCAACTACCTGGTTCAGGACAGCAGACTGGCGCTCACAAACAATTTACAAACTAGAATAAAGAAAACTATTTACACACTAACTAATGAATGTAAATTACTTCAAACAAGACTAAACACAATTCCAAGCTATTACAGTATCAAGAATGGCACTCAAAAACCCTCATTTCATTCACTGTTACTCTTTTCTTTTGTTCAGAACAGTCACACTAGTCAATTATCTATACTTAGACTCACACCTCTGGCAACTTTTAGGGTTTATTTGTCTTATATATGATCTTTTGGGTTCATAGACTCCCATTTTAGGTCTGATATCAGGCTTAAGGTTCATTTCCACCATTTTAGGGGATAGCCAAGCAACATTTACAAAATTGCAAAGTTGCACATTACAACTTTTGCAACTTTGTTTACAACTTTTATAGAGTTGCTCACTCTTAACTTTCAAAACCTAAAGACTCCTCCTAGGTATAGCTTAGGCTCCTCTTATTCCTATTTATAACTTCAAATGACTTTAACAAGTATTAAAAAGACCCCTATCTTGACAGTGTGGCCTTGTGCCCAAAAGACTACTAGCCTTGAGGTCTATCCAAAGGACTTCTAGAGACCTCTAAACCCAAACTAACATTGCCTTTCCACACACTGGTCCTCAAACCTTTATTTTTACTTACAAGGCTCCTTAAGAGCACTACACAACAAAATTTCAAATGGCGAGGGCTCTGTGTCACTAGGTGCCCCTACACCAGAAATTTGCTGAGATGTTTGGGTGGAGTTAAGCCAGTAGGATGAGATTTGATTTTACCATAGGAAGAATTTGCATACAATAATTCTGTCAATAGGAGCACTACTAAATCACCATTCCAAATTGTATATGGAAGTAGTCCTAGAAATGCTTCAGAGTTGAGGAAGATAGATAAAGGAGAGATAAGTAGTGCTGAAGCTGAGGATTTTGCAAAACACTTGAAGAACATCCATGAGGAGGTGAGGAAGCACATTACCAAGATGAATGCGTAGTATAAGACTAAGGAAAATGAAAAAAGAAGGCATAAGGAATTTTAGGTTGGGGATGAAGTCATGGTTCATTTATGGAAGGAGCAATTTCCAGTTGGTACATATAACAAGTTGAAAATGAAAGAATTTGGGCCATGTAAGATACTAAAGAAGCATGATTTAGGAAATGCCTATGAGGTAGAATTGCCTACTGAACTGAATATTTCAAGAGTGTTTAACATTTTAGATTTGATAGAGTATCATGAAGGAGGTGTTGAAGATGAGATCACAACAACACAATGGAGTGTTCCAGAAACTATTTTAGCTACTAAGGAGATTGAGGATATACTAGATAGTCATGTTGGCAGAAGCACAAGGAACAAGACGTATGAAGAATATCTGGTCAAATGGAAAGGATGACCCATTGAAGATTCATCATGGCTAACAAAGGAGGAGGTTAACCATCTTGGTTTCCCTCTTCACACCTGAGTTGTGACAGGGTCACTTCTCAAATTACCCTAGGTGTCTAATGCAAGAGCATCCTGGGTGTAAGAGCAATCTTGCATCTCCCAAAAATATTTCTGGTTTCTTTTCAATAAGGGCTATCTTGTGTAGAGCTTCTATTTTTGGAAATTTACTATTTTTAGTAAGTTTTCCATTCATGCTCAGAATGGTTTATTTTCTTCCCTGGAGGTTCATTTTGGTCGTATCAGCTTGCCAGTAAAGTTTCATTGCCATATCAAGTCTAGTTTTGAAGATATTGAAAATTTTCGGTATTGGCAGTAGGGTACAAAAACTTTGAACTCAGTTTTAAAGGCTTTAGAGGCCTTGGATGAGGTTGAAACTTTGGCTGAATGAAGCTTGCTAGATTCAAGTGTTGTAGACTACTTCACACCCTTTCCAAATTGGGGTCATAATAGTCAATTGGGTCAACGGGTGATGACTTATGGTCTCCGAAAGTTGGGTCAACTGAAATGGTAGAAAATGATTTTCCTTCAAAAATTTAGTTTGGGTTTCAAAAGTTATTTTGAGCTGACTCTAATATAATAAATTCTAAAATAAAATAATTCTAAGTTTGGTCGGCCTTATTGGCTAAAATTCTGGAACCTTCCTAGGCGGTGGAAAATTGCCTATATAAGGAAGGCTATAGTGTTGTCTTAGGCAATTTAGAGCAGTTTAGAGTAGTTCTGGGTAACAATTCGAGGTTTTGTCTCTCAGAATATTGTAAGGAAAATGCCCATGTGGCTTTGCATATTGTAATTCTAAAATTTGTAATTACACATTTGTGGAGATAATAAGAAGCCCATTTTCTATTCTTGCAAATCGTTGTTGTTTCTCTGTTTCTTTTGTGTTTGTGGTATTAAGGGGAGTACCCTTCATTAGTTATTGAAGGGATGTTTTTGAATTGAGTCACCTCTCCAAAAATGTGGTTTTTGACTTGCGTATAAGATGAAACGCCTTACATTTCACCTTTAAAATCCTGTCTTTGGTAATTCTCAACTTGTATCATGGGTTCTAAAGCCTGTCTTAGGGCATAAGTGAATCATTTTCCCTCAAAATATCACAAAATGGCGTTGAAGGCCCAAAATAAAGGATTTGAATCCATCTTCTGTAGTCTTTGTAATTATTTTGGCTTCCAAATGTGATTTTTGTGCTTCAAAAATTCACCATTTATCAATAAAAAGTGCCAGAACAACAGAATGCATTCATTATTGAGTGTTTGATTTGAATTTGAATTGGAATGACTATTGAGGTATAGATTTTAAATATTATCTTTATGAACTTGAGTATTTCATTTCTCTTCTCATTTTTGGTACTTTCAGGCATCTGCCAAATCATTCATTTAACATGTCTGGAGATTTGGTAATTAAAGTTGATGATCTTCATGACACTAAGAGTAGGTCCCCATACAACTGCTAAGATTATTTTGGCTAGTAGTCACTGCTCAATATTTCTAGCAGCAATTTGTGGAGCTAGTGGCCCCATGATTACTGATTCTTGTTGCTTATTTCTTAGTAGACATCCAAAATAGAATGTTTAAATAAAATTTTAATAAAAACATTTGTAGATAGGTGCTTTGAGAAAAAATAGGAGACAATAAAAGAGAGGGAAAATATCTTGTGGAGCCATATGCCATTTTTCTCAATAAGTAGCAATTTCTTATTCCAACCCCTTCTTTTTTCAAAGCTTAGTTTTAAATGTTAGGCAGTGGATGCTCCACAAAAGTAGGGATAGATTCCAAATTATCCCTTTTCTATGATTAAAAAATAGAATGGGAACACTCCAACTTCTTAAATTTAAGCATAAATTGTACTCAAGTAGCCACATGGGGACATGTGGTAAGGCATTTTGGCACATTCCTTTTGGCTATTTTTTTTATAGATAGAAAAGAGTTCAAAATGGGACACAAGTTCTATGGGTGGTCATTTGGCTATTCAATATCCCATTGCACCAAAAAAGGAAAAACCTTTACCAGACAACAGTGTTGAATTCAAAGAAGAACTTCAACCTATGGTAATGCACAAAGCTTTGTTAACAAGTTTTCACAACATTGACATATGATAAAATATATTCAAAGCAATACATAGTAGTTCCAATCCAATAAATTATGAATTCTCCTTAACAATTGAAAGGATCAAAATTTGAAGATAAAAACCATGCATTTGATAGTGAAAATTATTGCTATGTGAAAGTCAAGAGTAGTGATACATATGTTATGATAGTCACTTTAAAAGTTTAATGCAAAAGAAAAGGAGAAGGGCATGTATTAAGGAAAGTCAAAATACCAAATCTTCCTTGAGCTGCTATAGTCTTACTTTGTATAGGTGTAGAAAAATATTCTTCATAAAAGGAAACTTCCATAGTATGGCTTTGTGTTTTATAACTCTCTTCTCTTGAAGAAAAGTTCCATGGATTCTTCTATTTGCATGTGTGTTCTACCAATCAAGGAATTGGCCTTATTTTGCAAATAGACTCAAAGATTGGAGAAGGACATGAAGATAAAATAAATCACATGACAAAACCGTTAGAGGAGGTAGAAAGTGTTAAAACCTTATGACAACATAGAATGATTTCAAGACAAAGATAGAAAAAACAAAGATGGTTTTCCAGTAATGACCATTATGATACAGAATGATCAAGGATGCAAATTAATGTTCTAGTTCAAGATGCTTCCATCAAACTTGGACACTTCAATCATGGAACATCCTGTAGCTGCATGAAGACTGAAAAAGGATGATGTACTAGGAGTCATGTCTTGTCAGACACTTAGTTTATTTTTATCATGCATTTTATAATTTTGTTATTGATAAATTACATGTAATTGGGAAACAAGATTTAATTGCAAGTAACCCATTCACCTGCAAAGTCATTGCATGTAATCAAATTGTGGGTCAAGTACATTAGGAATTGTAGTTTGAATAAGTCAAAGTTAGTTAGGGAATATGATATAAATCTTGTGGGGTTTATCCCACATTTCTCTCTTATCCCCTCACCTATATATAGGAAGGAGCCTCATTGTAATTTTCATCTTTTGGCATCACAATAAATTTTTGCCAATTTGTATATGCATTCTAAGACTTTGTGCTTGGATGTAGATTAAATTACTTTCAATAAAAGAGGCAACTTGCTTTCAAATTTTGTGTTGATTCAAGGTGTTATGTGATGATATTTTATGAATATTGATTTTGAGTTTTATGCTTTGTTCAAGAGGGATTTGAATTAAATATTGCATATTTCAAGCTTCATATTGCATTCAGATTTATAGTTAAATTTGAGCTTTTGGAAGACTTTGTGTTGCAAACAGAAAAATTGTTATAGTTGATAGTGGCTTCAAATACTTAAGGCTAAAAGAATTTATGCTTTAGTTTAGAGTACTTTTATAGAACTTAGTGAATATTTGATAAGAGACTTTATGCCTTAGCATTTATGTAGATTATTAAATCTTCATTCGGGATAAGTGCAAAAGACTTTGGGTTTCTACAACTGTTCCACTCATATAAAGTAGATTGGTGTATTTTGTGTTGTTCTTATGTTAGCTCATGATCCATCGATATTAATGTATAAATAGGCTCTTTTTGTTGAATTCAAGTGTTGTTCATAAGTTATTTGCAAAACTATTCTTGAAAAAAGAGGAATAGAATAAGAGAACAACCCTATTTTGTAATTTCCAGTTAAGTATCTATTGGAGCCACCTATGGTAAGAAGGGAGCCTCCCCTATTGCTGAGAGGAGATAGAAATATCATGTGACATTGCTTAAAGTTACAGTTTTACAAGTTGTAGTCACAGTGACTTACAAAACTTTTAGCCAACAGTTTTTGGCGACTCTGATGGGGACATGACATACATTCAAGAGCCTCATGATTTTGTTTGAAGTATATGCATTTCCTATTCATTGTAATTATTCATTTTAATTTTATTTCCTATAGTTTTGAATCTCTCACCAAGGACATGTAAATGTATGCCTAAGGTCCTTGGGGAAATGCTTTTGTTCAGTGAAAACTTGACTCTACCACTACACACTCTTCTTGATGGCTCATGAAACAATTTTTCAAGTTCTTCAGCAATGTACAACAACATCTTGATGAACATATTACTGCTTTTTACATTACATGTGGTGTTCATGGTGTTGAACATGAGGATGTGTCTATGAGGTTATTTGTAGAAAATCTCCAAGGTGTGGCCATTGACTAGTTTTACCATCTTGCACCATAGAATATCATGAATTGAGCTACTCCCATAGCAAAGTTTGAAGAAAGGTTCAAGCCTCTTGAAGATGCTCATGCCCTATTAACCCAACTCATCTAGTTGAAGAAGGCATGTCACACACCTATGCATGAATTTTTTTTCTAATTTCAACAAGTTCACACAAAGAATTCCAACTACTTCTCAACATACAACTATGAACTTAAAGTATTTCTTTGTTAACGCTCAAATTGTTAAAGTTAGGTTTCTATTAAGAAGAGAAGCCTCAGCTACTCTTGCAGTTGCACAAATTTTGGCAATTAGAACCAAGGATAATCTCATTCTTGTTGGGAAGATAATAATAGAAGCAAGTGGGACTAAAGAAAGTTATTTTTCTTTGGTTTCATTTTATTCCATCAGAAGGATGGATCCTATGGTGTAGAGGTTGGAAAATGAGTTGCTTTCCCTTAAAAAACAAATATCTCAAGGTATGGTCTTTGTTCCTCATGAAGATGTAAAAAGGAGGCCTCTTCCAAATGTTTCTCGTAGTCCTACTGGTGGGAATCAACATAATTTAGATTCATCTCCAAAGAAGCTTGTTATTGAGGCACTATCAGTGAACGTAGAAAAATAGCATCCTAAATCTGAAGCTAGTGATTTAGCTATTCTCTTCCAAGAAAAGGAAGTAGACATAGTTGTAGACTCTTATTTTTGTTCACGCAGTCTCATAAAGCCAGTGATGTAAAGCCGAGGAAGGAATATATTTCTTCCAATGTTCAAGATAGCTATGCCATTAGAATGGATATGAAAGCAAGTCCTAATTAAGCTAAAAATAATGCCTTTTTGTCTCAAGGTCATAAACTTGAATACACTTTGCATAAATGTCCTACCCCAGAGCTTGAAAAGGAACTTCTCATAAACACTCAAGACTTTCCCAAGTATGGAATTTGTGAGAAACATATTAAGGTATACAATTCATTCATGTCATCACTAGAATCACATGAGAAAAACATTTATAATCAACCTAAGGTGCTTGTGATTGATGAACCAATCAAACAATCTGTAGCATGCATGAAGAATTCAATCTTCGTACAACCAAGGGGATGTCCCATTAGACATCTTGCTTGGTTGGAGGCTAATGGAAATGTTAGAATAACTGAGAGGGGGGGGGGGGGTGTGTGAATCAATTAGATAAATTATGCTATAGTCCCAAATACAAAGATGTAACACTTAAAACAATTCCAATAAATTATGTAGCTCGATAACATAAACTATTAAACTGTCTATGCCTTTTACCGATTACTAGTTAATTAACTCACTATGATTACCAACCAAATCAAATATGCAGTATCTAAAGTATGACAATAAAAAAATCATCACATAAACACATAACATAATGATTTAACATGGAAACCCTGCTAAGGGAAAAACCACCTGGGACCAGTAACCCAAAATATTTTTTACTCTTCCGAAGTGAGCTCGGTGAAGAGCCAACCCTGTTAAAGGTTACAAACACACTGTTAGGTGTGACCTTGTTAGAGGATTTAAGACTAACAGTTATCTTTTGAACAACATTCACTATGGGGTCAATTAGATAAAAATGTACATTCCTTGAATGACATAAGGGAATAAGATAAGATGGTTAAGTCCACTCGGTTAGGAGATTTTTTGTATCAATGGTTACACTGAAACAATAGTTGATTTGATTACAATACAACTTAACTTGTAGATGTTCAGATCTATTCTAAGCCCATACAAATCCTCTGATCAATATTTCAATTCACTTCCTCAACCTACTTTTACTCGGTAATAGCTCTTTGACGCTCGATTCTATTTTTTAGTTCGGTTCTCCTTCAACCAGTCTGATTAGGCATGCATGAAACTGTATTCATGTGAAATCTCTATAGTATTCCTTCTTCTAGCATAGTTTCAATAAAGAAATTCATATCTCTTATATAGACAGATAAACCATTTTCATATCAACCATCATATTTTGTCACTTATCCTTCTTCATTGATTTTGTCTCTTAAACCTTCCTCGACAGTTGTGTCCATAACACATTTCAATTTCATCCTTCAAATCTTCTTTGAATTTTGTCAGCCGTGGATCTCATAAGAAACTTTATCCTCAATCTTGAAATCATAACAATTTCTAGCTCATCAAATTCTATCGGTTGAACTAATCATTTAATACTTTCCTCCATACTCGGTTAACAAAGAAATGCATCAGCGAACACAAGGTCGGTGAATACTATCACTCGGTATACACTACACTAGCTTAGTGTATACTGAAGTGCTTCATTTACTGACCACATTGCCCTGTACAATTTTGCATCCTCCTTCATAATAGATTAATGCAACATAATCAAGTCAACAATATGACATCATAGACTCATCAATAAGTTACCCAAAGTATTCATTATCCTCATCTATATATCCATCTTTCTCCATGTAGATATCTCATTTCTTCATCTTTTCTCCCTTTTTACAGATGTTTAGATGCTTGTAACTATCATGATAAGTACTGTCAAAACTAGTTGACATCAATGACAACATAATGACTAATTTAATTATCTTACATAACAATTCAGTAACTTGGTGATCTCTAATCATTCATCTTCAAGTCATTTAGGTATTCAATCAGTTGTAGTTCATCAATCTCTACCTTTGGCATTAATGGAAACACAAGCAAAATGAAATATGCCATGCACATACCAAACATGTATTCTACAACTATGTAAGTAAATGCTATAGCTTGGTAAGCTCTCCCTAGCTTGATATTTACTATATTTAATCATTACCTTACATAACAACATTAAAAGTGTAGACTCTCTTCTGCAGATTTGATCTTTTCACCTCTCAGATTCCTTCTGTTCTCAGCAAAAAACTTCAAATCTCTCCCTGACTTTCTTAGATTATCTCTCCCTTAGATATATATTTCATTGATCTCTTTGTTTATCTCTCCACTGTTTATCTCTCCCTTTGAAAACAATTCCAAAGAAAAACATAAAACATACAGCTCTGCAATAGCCAAGTAACTCTCTATTGTTTGGTGTAGACAATGTATCTCTATATATTGATATGTAGATATCTATTCTAGCTCCTCAAATCTTTCACAACCTTAGACATAATCCAAAGTGTGAGATATGTTGCATCGACATGAATGATCTTTTGATAATATTAGGTTGATGCAACCTCCAGATCACATTAGTGACCATAGACAGGGGATGAACCCCAAGTCTAGTCCTCAAGTATTCCAAAGTGTCCTTTGGTAGAGGCTTGGTAAAAATATCAACAAGTTGCTCCTTTGATGTAACATATTCCAGTCTTACTTGCTTCTCCTATACTTGTTCTCTTAAGTAGTGATACTTAATAGAAATATGCTTGGTCTTTGAATGCATTATAGGATTCTTATAAATATTTATTGCACTAGTGTTGTCACAATATATAATCATTGGCTCAGTGATTACCTCATTCATCCCTTCCAACACTTGTTTGATATAAGCAATGTTTGAATAGTTTGTAACAACAACAACATATTCTGCTTTGGTAGTAGACTGAGAAATACAAGGTTGTTTCTTACTTGTCCAAGTTACAAGTCTTTCACCAAAGAAAAATGCTCCTCTGATTGTGCTCTTTCTGTCATCTATATTTCCAGCCCAATCTGTGTCAATGTAAACTCTTAGTTCAAATTTGCCTTCCTTTGGATACCATAGACCATAATCCTCTATTTTCTTCAGATATCTCAAGATTCTTTTCACTGCAACCATATGTGAATCCTTTGGATTGGTAGAGAATCTAGCAACAATCCCTACTGCATGTGCAATATCTAGCTTACTGTGTACTACATACATCATGTTACCAATCATAGATTGGTACAATGTTTGATTTACCTCTGCATATTCACCATATTTTGTTAATTTGTAGCCTATGACCATCGATGTTCCAACTGGTTTAGCATCTTCCATGCCAAATGTTCTTAATACTTCCTTTATGTACTTTGATTGTGTGATGAAAATTCCATCATTATGCTGAATAACCTGCAAGCCTAGAAAGAACTTAATCTCTCCAAACATAGACATTTCAAATTCCTTTTTCATCTCATTAGCAAATGATTTACAAATATGATCTTTTCCTCCAAAGATTATATCATCCACAAATATTTCAAAAATCAAGATAGTATCATCTGATCCTCCTTTCATGTACAAATTGCTATTTTCACTAGTTCTTACAAAACCAACACTTAAAATATAAGTATTTAACCTTTCATACCATGCTCTTGGTGCTTTCTTTAATCCATATAAAGCCTTGTATGGTCTACATACCATGTCTTTTTGATTCGGATCAACAAACCCTTCTGATTGTTCTATGTATACCTCCTCTTCTAATATTCCATTCAGAAAAGCTGACTTAACATCCATTTGATAGACTTTAAATTTCTTATGTGCAGCATATGCAAGTAACATGCAAACTCCTTTTAGTCTAGCAATAGGTGCAAAAGTTTCACTATAATCAATACCTTCTTCTTGTGCATAGCCCTTGCAAACAAGTCTAGCTTTGTTCCTTGTAACTTCTCCATTCTCATTCAACTTATTTCTAAAAATCCATTTAGTACCGATAACATTTTTATCTTTTGGTCTAGGTACTAAATTCCATGTCTTATTTTTCTCAATTTTTTCTATCTCTTCATTCATAGCATTGATCCATTCATCATTCTCAAGTGCAAACTTAACATTCTTCGGTTCAAACTCACATACTAAGCATGCATTTTGTCTTAACTTACTTCTTGTCAGCATCCTGACTTACTTGTCTCCAATGATTTGGTTCCCAGGATGATGCCTTTTGACAAATCTTGCTAGCACTTGATCTCTTCTTTGTCCTTCATTCTGTTCAGGTTCATTTCCTTTCTCAGAAACTTCTTCCTGATCCTCAGTTTCCCTTTGCTTTTCCTCAGTGTTATTTTCCTGATGCTCAGTCGAATCAGCCTATGGCTTCAGTAGGTACTCTGGATGCTCAACATAAACAAATCTACCATAGTCTTCTGGCTCCTTAGTGCTTTCTTCATCATTTTTATCAGCAAATTCATCAACTCTGACATTAGCACTTTCAATCATCTTATTAGTAATTTTATTTAGACACTTGTAAGCTTTACTTTTAGTAGAATATCCAAGAAATATTCCCTCATCCCCTTTTGAGTCAAATTTTCCGTTCCTATCATCTTTCAGAATAAAAAATTTGCTACCAAAAATTCTGAAGTAACTTACACTCGGTGTGTATCCAAACCATAACTTGTAGGGTGTCTTGTTTGTGTCTTTCTTTAATTTTACTTAGTTTAGGACATATAAAGTTGTGCTGACTGCTTCTCTCCAATACATCTGTGCAACATTTTTCTCTATCGTTAATGTTCTTGCACAATCAACAATAGATCCATTTCTCCTTTCAGCAATACCATTCTACTGCGGTGTTCTAGGTGTAGAAACTTGTCTTTTGATTCCATGCTCATTACAATAGTTAGTGAATTCATTAGAAATAAACTCACCACCTCTATCAAACCTCAAGAATTTTAGTTCTTTTCTGGTTTCTTTCTCTACTTTAGCTTTGTACCATCTAAACATCTTAAATGCCTCAGATTTCTCTTTTAAAAAGATAACATTCATCAATCTAGTATAATCATCAACAAATAGAATAAAGTATCTATCTCCATAGTAGCTCTGAGTTCTTAGGGGACCACATAGGTCTGTGTGAACTAACTCCAAGATTCTTTTTGTTGAATAGTCTTTACTTTTGAAACTAGATTTTGTCATCTTCCCTTTCTGACATTGATGACACATAACATGATCTAGTTAAGTTAGGCTAGGAAGTCCTCTACCTTTTCTCTTTTTACTAATCTTAATCATGTTATCAAAATTTACATGACATAACCTTTTATGCCATAACCATGCATCTTCATTTTTCACCAGTAAACAAGAAGTCTCAGCATTGTCAAGATAGAATAAGTTACCTTTTGAATGTCCTCCTATTTCGACAAGCTTTCCACTCTCATCATATATCTTCACCTTCTTGCTTTCAAATGTCACACAGTGTCCCGAGTTGTGAAGCTATGCTACAATTAGAAAATTATAATTCATTCCTTCTACCCAATAAGCATTATCCCATTTGATTTTATCATTTATCAATGGAGATCCTTTTCCTCTAACCATGCAAGGTGTATCATTACCTATTTTTACTGAACCTCCATTATAGTGCTCAAGATGATCAAACTTATCTTCATCACCAATCATGTGATGTGTACAACCACTATCTATGATCCTATTTTTACTAACTTTAGAAATGAGTGTTGTTTCAACATACCTTTCCTCTTCCTCATAATCATCTTTCATCACAACAAATACTACCTCAACATCATCATCGGTGTCGGTGTCTGTATCATTCTCCTTAGAAAAGTAACATACCTTTTTACCCTTATCTTTGTGATCTTGATTGTCTCTGTTGTACTTTTGATTATCTTTGTTATTCCTTCTGCCATAGCTTCCACCTCTGGATTTGTCTTTGTCATTCTCATCTTTCCTGTTCGGGCATCTAGCAGCAATATGACCAACTTCTTTGCAATTAAAATAGACTAAAGGTAATTTACCCTTATATCTACCTTTACATTTAGACAGTCTCCAGGCCATTAGTGCTTCTGGTTCATCAAGCTCATCATCAGTATTGCTATCACTTTCATTCCTCATAGTGTGCTTATTAGAAATAGGGAATACTGAGAGGGGGGGGGGGGGGTGAATCAGTATTCTACAAACTTTTACTTTTGCCCAATTATGGATATAACAGATTATCTTTATGCTTTCATAATAGAGGAAACTAAAGAACATGCATAACAATAAAGTAAATGAACTTATAACACATTATTTGTTCTCGAGGAAACCCTGGCCAAGGGAAAACCCCAGTGGGGATGATACCCACAAAGATCCACTAATCAAAAGTATCTTGTTAAGGATTTTGGCCATGTTAGGATCCTGTTACATGCATATAGTGTCTCAGTCCTGATTAAGGGACTATACGCCTTGTTAGAAGCCTCAACCCTGCTAAGAGTTGGTAGTACTGATTACAAATGATTACAAGATGAGCCCACTGCCCAAACAAGTAATGTACAAAGATTACTGATTACAAAATAGGGTAAGGTACATAACCTTATACTTCTTTCTTTTCTTTCACAACTTTGCATCAATATCTTTCGCTATTACAATACATTGCATGTCACTTCGCATTTCATATGCCTTACATTTACACAAGTTATTAGGAATAATAACTTTTATAGTCAGCTTTACATAACATAAAGCTTTACACAAAATACATATTTACCCAAGGGTTAACATCTAGGATGTCATCCCTTTATATTATTAAGAAATTATTTTGATAAACAAAATAATCCCTTAACTCTTTACCAATTTTGTCTTCTCTGTCCTGTCGGCTTTAACACTATCTTTGGAAAAACTACCATAACTTCTTTCGTACATGTCTTACAGACTTGCACTCTTAGGTGAGTCTTCAATAGTCATCATAGTGTTTATGTTCAAGTGCACAAGCTATGAACTTACTCCAATCGACATCGCCAATCAAAATTATCTCAGGTTACACTGGGAAAATATTGCACATACTTAGACAATTTTGCTTCGCACTCTGTCATACTTGCTCTCTATCATATGCGATCTTCATGTAGATTATATGTTTCCATAATGACAACATCTAGATATCTAACTCATCCAAATTACCAACAATCTCCCCCTTTGTCATTGGTGGCAACATATGAGAAAATTGGCTAAGTCTCAAAACTTCAAAACTCAAAATTGTGGCCATAACAAAAAACAAATATTCATTGTCCTTATAACTCCATAAATCTTATCTATATTCTATAATCCCCCTAAAAATATACTTCCTTATCATACATACATCAATTTTATACTATATATCTCTCCCCCTTTGACAACAATGACAAAAAAAGGGTGCCAAAAACTATGTTCAAAAAGATGTTATATACCTTGATTCAGAATTGCAGAGTTGGTAGGCTTGCAACACAATCTGAAAAATTCACTTTAATGTTCTCTATCTCCTTCTCCCATGCCTTCTTACTGGAGTCTACAACACTAAGTAGTGCACACAATCCATAAGATGTGATCTCACATGCTTGAAGGTTTGCAAAACTAAACTTCTCAAAAGATGTCTTAGATGCAAGACATTCTTCCAACTGTCCTTCAAAAATGCTTATCTTTATTGAAATGTGCTCTCTTAGAAGAGTGAATCTTTTCAATTTCCTATCCTTTTCATCATTGAGAATCCTTATTTCATCATTTACTTTGTTGATTCTTTTCTCAATATCCAATATCTTCACATTAGGGTTGGCTAAAAGATTTGTTTCTAACTGAATTTTTGCTTCTTTAGCCTTAATCTTCTCAACTACTTCAGATGCATGGTTTTCAGATTTTGTACACTAAATGTACAAAGTTTTACCTCTGTCCAAATTCCTTCTCAAGTCTTTTATACAAGCATCCAAATTTTTAATATCATTTCTGATATTTTGACTTATATCATGAAATATTTTGGCCTCATAGGCTGCCTAAACCTTCACTTTAGCCATATTTGATAGGTTAGTGAACTCATTATCAAATGCATTCATAACTTTTTTAGCTCTTTCCAGTGGGTCTGCTTCTGCTATCTAGTTAGTCACAACACTTTGTAACTTCTCTATTATTTCCAACAAAGATTCTTCAAGGCTTTTCACCTTCTTGTTCTTTCCAATTGTTTTGTTCAAGGATGTGATCAATTCCATTTGATCATCATCATCAACCTCTTTCCCAAAGCTTTCAAATATTGATCCAATTTGAGATTTCTTTGCAATCTCAGGTGTAAGACTGATTTCCTCTTTGTTAGGGACTTCTTTTTATCCTTGAATTTCTATACTTGCTTGATTCTCTATTTTCTTTTCTTCCTCTTTCCTTCTTCACTAGATCTGTCCTATTCTTCTAGAGCCAAATCGTCAATAATGTTTTCAAGATTTTTAAAAGGATTATCATCACTATCCAATGTGATCTTAGTTCCTTCCACATGCATTGACTCATCTTCAATGTTAATTGATGGTGGAGAGGGACTCTTCTGATGCTTAGCTTCCTCTACCTGTTCTTCTAGCTCTGCTACACTAGAGTGTTTTCCAACACTAGATGCCATTACCTTTACTATTGCTTGCTCTGTTTCCTTGTTTATCTCTTCATAGTTTCCTCCCATTATCTGAATGGTTCTTTTATTTGTTCTCAGATGGGTTCCAAGTTCTTTTATTATTTCTTTAAAGTGATCTTCATCTCTGACATCACATAGTTTTCTCACAAGATTTTCTCTAATTTTATTGTCTTCTTCAGTTGCTCTCTTTTTCCTGTTAACTAGCTTCTCAAACAAATCATCAAGTATCTTACCTTGAATTGTGTCAAACTTCTTATCTACTAGGATCATATGTCTCACAACTAAATTCTCCAAATTCAATCTTTCTGAATAGTTATAAAGATCATAGTACTTGTTCATCTTGGAAAAATCTCCATCATGAATAATCTGTTCATTTACTTTCTCAATCTTTGGTTTCTATATTTTATTTTTCACTCAAATATCTTCATCATCTTTTATTTATGCTATTTTCCTTTGTACTGGTGGCACTATTGTCTTCTATCTCTTACCTGGTCCAGTAGCTATTTCTTTCACTCTTTTCCCTAGTGGAGTTGAAGATGATCTTGTAGATTTCCTAACTTCTTGTTCTTCTTGCTCTACTTTCACCTTATCCTAAAAATTTCCAATTTCAACCGCTGATAGGGGTGGAACAGACAAAACTTCCTTTTGTCCAATGTCTCTAATAGCTACTGATGTATTCTTTGCAATCATAAACTCCCATTCTGTCATTCCTGTTTCCTTGATAATCTTCTAAATTATACTTTCTACTCTTTTCTTTGACTATTTTTCTTCTTGAATAGACTTTGCGGAGTTGAAGTTCTCCTCAAAAGTCCCAAATCTATTGTTGTGTATATGCAACTTGCTCTTAAGCAATCTATTCACATATTCTTCTACTTCAGTTTTAGAAATTTTATAGCCAAGAGGGTCTATGAACTCTACTCTAGGTTCAACTGCTTCAATGAATGTAAAGTTAGTGTCAACCATAAAACATATCTCATTCTTATACTTTTCAACAATTGACTGAGGGATTCTTGATATGTTCTTCATTAAATTCTGAAATGTTTTAATCACTAAAATTGCACTCTCATTGACTTTGTCAATAAGATGTCTCATGAATACTTGGTTTATCCTTTCCATTGTGGTATTTCCATCATTCCAATCATCTCCAATTGTAAATGGAAATCTTCTTAACAAATGAAAAAACATATAAGTGATCAATGATGAGAATCTTAACTGGGAGTTCTTAGTCTTCTTTATCTTCTCCAAGTTCTCAAATAACTTTATTCTCAAGATTTCACACATGTCTACTTGTATTTTGTCAACACACATCAAATAGGCTGCATGAATCATTCCAGCTGCCATGTCATCTTCTCTTGAATTAGCACAAAATTTAGTTGTAAGGATCTTGCACAAATACCTAACATCATCCTATTGTATCTTGCTAATCACTATATCTCTGCCATTGTAAGATGATTTAGTGTTGTCTAATACAATTTTCTTCGCATTCTTTTCATTAAATGGTATGACTCTAGATTTAGAAAAACTAGTTACTTCATGAATTAGGTCTGCTATAATGTCTATAACTCTGTCATCTAACCAAAACTTTCCATTATGTATTCTGCTCAGAATTATCTTAGTACATTCTTCATCACCAAATTCATACTATAAAGAATACCTTATGATTTCATTATCCTTCAAATGTTCAAACCCTACTCTCAATGACATATCCTGATAGTAAAGCTTCTCATATTCTTTAGTAAAATCACTATCACTGAGGGTTTCAAGTTTACATCCCAAATAGCTTCTAACATTCTCTAAATGTAGAACTCTGTCTGGTACGGATGATAAAGCCAATTTAGGGTCTTCTTCGAATGGTTCTACTTGTTCCCTTTTAGTCTTAGGTCTGATCTTATCTCTTACATTGTGAATCAATGAAACACCCATATCTTCTAAAAATTCTCTAACAGACTGATAGGTTTGCTTAGTAAAATACCTCAATTCTGTGATTTAGGGTTTGTGAAGATCCGACATGCAATTCTTTCACCAAATCCTTACAAAGTGCTTCGAATCACTTCTCCTTTGATCTCCTTAACACTTGTATTCACTTTAATGATCAAATAATATCGATCATAACCTTTTAACCTTTCAATCTCATAAGATTCTGATATCACATTCAATTCTTTTGCTGCTTCTTTCCAAAAAGTTATTCCTGCTTACCTGCAAAACTTAAAACTTCTTGCAATCTTGCATAACATCATATTATCTTATGCTCTCTTAACCATAGTATTGCTACATCATATACTACCTTGCATTAACTGCGCAAGACTCAATTCATCCTATACTAACTCCTACACTATCCTAAGTTCCTATTCTACTATATTTTTCATGAATTAAGTACTTTGAGATGGGTTAGGTAGAGATTCACTCTTACCATTAGATACTTTACCTTTCTGATTACCTTCAGTGTTGAATGTGTCTCCTTGATCTGTGGCTTTAATAAACTTCACTTCTTCTGAATTACTACAACAACCTCCATGACTATTGCTTGCATTTTCATTTCTCCTTGCATGACTTCTAGGGTTAGGGATTCTCATGTTATTCATCCTGCAAAACCTTGCTGTATGACCAAGTTTGTTGCATATCTGACAAACTACTCCATTGTTTGCATATCTCGATCCAGTCTGGTTGATTTGTGATCTGCAATTCCTGGCAATGTGTCCAACCTTGTTGCATATATAATATACTACTACATTTCTTCTGTTCATATCTTCAGTAGGTTTCTTATTTGCATGGTTAGTATCTCTAAACATTCTACTACTATTATTATTCTCATTAAATTTAGGCTTCCTACATTCAATAGCTATATGTCCAAAACCATGACAATTATAACAATAACCATTAAGAGGTTTAAATTGCTTACCTGTACAATCTTTCTTCATATGACCAAAAGTATTACATGTAAAACTTCTAACTTTAAATTCTCTCTCCATATCTTTAGGTGATTCTTCTTGTTTAGGTGGTTCTTCTTGTTTAGGTGTATCTTCAGATTTGTCAACTTCATCAGATTTCTTTTCTTCTATGTTTTCAGAAACTTTCAGATCTAGTTCCTAGCTTTCTTCACTCACTTTAGATGAGTTAAATCCAAGACCAATTTTATCATAAAATGACTTTTGATAAGACATTTGTTCATTAATCTTCTCACTAGTAGAAGATAGCTTCTCAAGTTGTTGCTTAGACCGAGTCAATTCGCCTTTCACAATAGTATTATACTTTTCAAGTTCAGCATACTGCAATTTGGTTTTCTCAAGTTCAGATGTCACTTTACAAAGTTTAGATTTCAGATCTTCTTTCTCAGATTTCAGATTTTCATTCTTAGATTTCAGATTTGCTTCATTCTTGCTATTTCCATCTTTCAAACTCAACTTCATATTTACTATCTTCAGTTCATGTTTAAGGATCTCATTTTCTTTTTCCAGATTATCATCACAATCTTCAACTTGAATTGTAGATTCTTTTTCTAATTTTAGTTCCTCCAGCTTATTCTTTAGCTTTTCAATGAGGTTCTTTGCATCATCATATTTTCCTTTCAAAGTATCTCTTTCTTCAGTAAGTATATCAATCTGTTCAAGAGCTTCTTCAAGATTCTTTTGTAACTGATCCATATCCATAGAGATCTTACTCAAGCTGCTAGGCTTTTTTTTGAATAATTCTTTTCCGAGTAACGAAGCTCTAATACCACAGATTATCTTTATGCTTGCATAACATAGTAAACTAAAGAACATGCATACCAATAAAGAAAATGAACTCATAACACATTATTTGTTCTCGAGGAAACCTTGGCCAAGGGAAAACCCAGTCGGGATGATACCCACAAAGATCCACTAATCAAAAGTATCTTGTTAAGGATGTTGACCCTATTAGGAGCCTGTTACATGCACATATTGTCTCAGTCCTGATTAAGGGACTATAGGCCTTGTAGAAGCCTCAACCCTACTAAGAGTTGGTGTTACTGATTACAAATGATTACAAGATGAGCCCACTGCCCAAACAAGTAATGTACAAAGATTATTGATTACAAAATGGGGTAAGGTACATAACCTTATACTACTTGCTTGTCTTTCACAACTTCACATCAATATATTTCGCTATTACAATACATTGCATGTCACTTCGCATTTCATATGCCTTACATTTATACAAGTTATTAGGAATAATAACTTTTACAATCAGCTTTACATAACATAAAGCTTTACACAAAATACATATTTAACCAAGGGTTAACATATAGGATGTCATCCCTTTATATTATTAAGACATTATTTTGATAAACAAAATAATTCCTTAACTCTTTACCAATTCTATCTTCTTCTCTGTCCTGTCGGCTTTAACACTGTCTTTGGTAAAACTGCCATAACTTCTTTCGTACATGTCATACAGACTTGCACTCTCAGGTGAGTCTTCAATAGTCATCATATTATCTATGTTCAAGTGTGCAAGCAATGAACTTACCCCAATTGACATCACCAATCAAAACTATCTCGGGTTACACTAGGAAAATACTGCACATACTTAGACAATTTTGCTTTGCGCTTTGTCATAGTTGCTCTCTATCATATGCAATCTTCATGTAGATTATATGTTTCCATAATGGCAACATCTAGATATCTAGCTCAGCCAAATTGCCAACAATTCTTACTACTAGATTTACCAATCTTAAGAGAAGACATAATAGCAGACTCAACAATTGGTACAACACTGTTATCATAATTGTTGAGCTCAAAAGTGGTTAACTTTCCAATCAGAATATCAAGAGTAAGTGTACTATTAGGTGTAGACCTCATTTCATGAATTGTAGATATTTTGATTGCATAGATAGGAATAAGTGTTCTCAAGATTTTACTTACCACAGTATCCTCATCAATGGTACCACCAGCTCCACAAATAGCATTGATAACCTCTTTAATTTGGTTTGAGTACTGTACTATGTTTTCTCCTTCCTTCATTTTCATATCATCAAATCTACCTCTCAAGCTTTCAGCTCTGGCTTTCATCACATTTTCATTTCCACCATGTACTAGGGAAAGTTTCTCCCACATTTCCTTTAAAGTAATGTAGTCCTTGATGTCTTGAAATTCAACATCACTAAGAGAAGCCTCTATCTCTATCATAGTGATTTTGTGTTCATGTCGGTCTCTTAACTAATCAAGAGTCAAAGGAATAAGTGGTTGTAAGTAGCCATTCTCCAATAAAGGTATTGCAGATTCTCCAATTCTAGATAGATGAAGTTTCATCCGATCTTGCCATGTACTAAAGTTGTCCTTGTTCAGCTTCGACACTTCCCTCTTATACATCTTGTAATCTTTCTGTTGAAATCCTTAAAACTCTTTTCTAAGCAACCAGTGCTCTGATACCAATTGTTAGAATAACTAAGAGGGGGGTGAATCAGTTAGATCAGTTATCCTACAGTCCCAAATACAAAGATGTAACACTTAAAACAATTCCAATAAATTCTGCAGCTTGGTAACATAAACTATTAAATTGTCTGTGGCTTTTACCGATTACTAGTTAATTAACTCACCATGATTACCAAACAAATCAAATATGTAGTATGTAAAGTATGACAATAAAACAATCATCACAGAAACACATAACATAATGATTTAATGTGTAAACCCTGCTAAGGGAAAAACCACCTGGGACCGATAACCCAAAATAATTTTCACTCTTCTGAAGTGAGCTCGGTGAAGAGCCAACCCTATTAAAGGTTACATACACACTGTTAGGTGTGACCTTGTTAGAGGATTTAAGACTAACAGTTATCTTTCAACCAAGATTCACTATGGGGTCAATTAGATAACAATGTACATTCCTTGAATGACATAGGGGCATAACATAAGACGGTTAAGTCCACTTGGTTAGGAGATTTTCTATATCAATGGTTAAATTGAAATAGTAGTAGATGTTCAGATCTATTCTAAGCCCATACAAATCCTCTAATCAATATTTCAATTCACTTCCTCAACTTACTTTTACTTGGTAATAGCTCTTTGACGCTCGGTTCTATTCTACAGTTTGTTTCTCCTTCAACCAGTGTGATCAGGCACGCATAAAACTGTATTCATGCAAAATCTTTGTAGTATTCCTTCTTCCAACATAGTTTCAATAAAAAAATTCATATCTCTTATATAGAGAGATTGTAAGAATTTGCAAATAGAAAATATTGAACCAAGGATCTGGAGGTTGAAGAAAAGCACAAGAGAGATAATATGAATGCAAAGATGGATTGAATAGATCCAATGAATTCACATTGAATGATTGATTAATATTACATAATAGGCCTCCTTATATAGGAAAGGCGATAAGAGAGAAAGATAAGGAGCTGATAAGCTATCTCCTATGCTAGGTGGAATCACATGTCCACCAAATATGGATCATCCTCCATTATGCAATAAAGTACATGCAATGGATTAGGATGATAATGTGATAAGAGCACTAAAGGTGGATCTAGCACCAAAAGTGAAATTTATCCTACACCATGTGCTAAATGAGGTGCACACTCCTAGGTGTCTCAATCAAAAACTACTATGCAATGCATTAACCTAAGTAAGATTAAGTAAAGTGTAATTAGGAATATTTAATTTTACCAACACCCCCCCTTAAGTGCAACTCAGGGGAATGCAGTTAAACTCACAATGCAAGATGGGTCTCGACAATTAGGCCATGTTAGGTACCCATGTACAAAATGCAATACATGAAATGCAAAACTCTCATAAAGCGGAGAAAGAGGGAAGACCTCATGGGAAAAACCCTCCCCCAAAAAGAGAGAAGAAAACAAGATGCATGAATGGATGGAGTACTCAAGACCCCCCAAGAACTACATACATCATGTATATACAAAGAATTATCCCCACATAAGAAGGATAGTTGGAGATATGATATCCCCCCCATAATGTAGAAGCTCCCATGTTCATGAAGAGGACCCACAAATAATAGATCAACCAATGCTTACAAGAAACATGTCTCCCCTTAGGAAGAAATAGATACATCAAATGATGAAGAAGCCAATCCATGTGAAAATGGAATGAGGAAGAAGATGAAGGTCTCCATGCATGAATCTCTGAAGACTAAATAGGAATCTCCAAGCTCAAAGAATCTATCACCTCATGTGACAATTTAAGTGAAGAAGGAGAAGAATCAAGAATGCCAATCTCCAAAGAAGGTGAAGAAGTGTCCCCATCTATGATGAAACTATCATCAAAGGAAAGAGAAACACCCTCATGTATGTCTTCCAAATTTTCATCATGAGAATCAACAAATGCTGAAGATGCATCCAAGTAGTCATCACATTCTGTTAGTACTAAAACACAATGAACATCCTGCTGAATAGTAGAGCCCATGTCTGAAGAAGCACGAGGTGGAGGAGTAGGAATATTAACACTTGTCTCAACAAAAAAATGATTCAAGTGCCCAAAATTCACCTCATAATTATCCCTTGGCAAAGGGATGTGTACATCATGAATATCATCATCATTATCAGTAAAATTTGAAAAAGAATACAAGCGTAATGTATGATCAAAAACTCCCATAGCTATGACATCTCTAGTCTCCATGTCCCTAATGTAGACAAAATTAGGAGTGAACTCAACAATTTTACCTTGTTCCCCGTGTGTAATTTGGTAAATAGAAAGGAGATTAGTGGTCAAGGATGGTACATAAAGAACATCATTAAATGCCCCCTCTCCCATAGGAATAGAACCTTTGCCACAAACTCTCATGAACGTGTTGTTACCCATCAAAATATTAGGAGAATTACAAGGCTCAATAGAAGAAAATATATCCATAGAAGATGCCATATGATGTGATGCACCTGAATCAAGAAGCCATTTACCTTGCTCAGGATGTGTGGAAGCCAATAGTGCTTGTCTTTTACGTTTATCTTTGGATGATGATGGAGATGTAGAAGCTGCCAAATGTGTAGAAGAAGGAGTAGACAATGATGAGGGAAACTTAATGTTGTGTTTTTGAATAATGTGAGTTAGCTCATCAATCTTCTTTTGAAAACACTTATGCTCATCATGTCCTAGCTTTTTACAATATGCACATTTATCTCTCTTTCTTCTAGATGATTCCTCTCTTGAAGAGGACTTGGATTTAGTAGTATTCGGTGAAGAAGATTCATTACCTTTGTCATGAGGTTTAGGATCCTTATGTTGTTTCTTTCCTTTGCCATTAGAAGCCTTTGAAGTAGACTCACTTGCAAGCAATGCTTGATGTGTGGAAGGCTTCAACTGACCCATGTGTGCCAACTTTGCTTGTTCCCTTGTGAGTTGTGCTGCAAATTCATTAAGAGAGGGCAATTTGTATGCACTACCAAGAGCATCCATAGTAGCATAAAATGTAGAAACAAAGATAGAATAATTAGGACCAAGCTTGGAAAGAATAGAAAAGATCAATTGTTCATCCCCTTTAACAATGCCACATGTAGAAAGCTCCAATCTAATAGAATTGAACTTAGAAAAAAAGTCTTGAATATTGTCAAAATCACTAGGATTGAGACCTATGCGATCATTCTCTAATCTGAATTTTCTCATTCTATCAAGTTTACCAAAGAGTCCTTCCAATATGACCCAAGCATCATGAGGATGTGTGCAAGATGCAATATGAAAGTGCAAGTCGCGAGAGATGGATGATCTAAGAGAGCCAAGTGCTTTATCCCTTTGATCAAACCATTTTCATCTTTCTACAACACGTGTTTGAGGTTCTTGATCTTGCCCAAGAGTCATTCTAAGCAATCCAAGACTCAACAAATGATCACTTAAAGAAACTTTCCATTCATGGTAGTTATATGGAGTGAGGATTTTGACCTTTGAATTATCCATATTTCAACCAAATAATGACTGATAACTACTGATAACTCCTTCAAATGTCTGATGCAAATCAGAAACTGAAATCCAAGGATTAACCAAGAGCAAATATAGCTCCAAAATGAGCTATTTCTGAAAGTGATATGTCCACCCAAAATCACTGAAATCTAATTGTAGATCTAAAAAGTAGACAAAAAATCATTTACTTTCGAAAAAAATTTCTCCTCAAAATGTTACCGCATGTGCCCAAACGAAGCCCTAGAAGTTGCAGAAATCAGGAACAAATAGGTACAGTCAACAAAATCTGCAATTTCTAACAAATCAGGCCACCAAAATGCAAAATCAACACCACCACTAGAAAGTTCAAGAAATTCTACCCAATGTCAAAAAAAATTGCACCCGATTTGGAGCCTGGATGACCAAGTTATGGCCTCCCAAAGTTGGACTGTCAAATAAAAAATGCATATGGTGAGGGCTGAGAAATTTTCAAAATCTGATGATGTTAGTGATCTACTGTGTTAACTTTTATGGTCTAGAGGCTGTCATAAAAAAGCCAATTTTCCCTATTATGACAGCTAAATGGCCATCAAATTTAAGCAAATGAAATGGCTGATGTCAGTGAAAAAATCCCATCTTGCTTGCATGGCAGCTGACTAGGTAGTCTGTACCATATGTATTGCTGATGTGGCAATTCTTGACATGGTGTTTGACATGCTATGCTATGTGGCACACTGACAAGGCTTAGATCTGCTAATTGTATGCAATCTGTGGAGGGACCCAGTTTGCGGATGTGGCTTCGCGTGGCTGGGCAACCGCGTCATGTTTGCCTTGATCACCGAGGCATCCTCATGGAAGGTTGCATGATGGTGGTGATGTCGCTACCAGTGATGGGGCCACTGAGATTGAGGGTGGTGATTGAAAAGGTCACCGATGGTGCCACTGCAGAGGAGAGGCGGCATAAACCTTGTAAATATGCAAATGTCCCGCATACAAAACAAATTAGAAGCCCCTCTGGAGCACGAGTCAGGGCTCTTCTGCGGACTAGCTTGCACTTCTATGATGATGTCATTGATTTAGGTGCTAGTACCAACAAAGAATATTCTTTGATAAATTGAGGGCACGTACCAGGCCCACCAATTTTTGCATAAAAAAAAATTCTGAAATAAATTGCAGAATTAAAAATATATATATATTTTTTACAAAATCATACTAGAGAGGGCAGATCGGGCCGTACGGTCCAATTTGCAAAATTTTTTTGCCTCGATTTGGACTTTCACCGAATATGGGTGAGTTTATAGTTGATTTTAACCGAAATAGCCTCCTAGATGCAATGGTGAGGTCAAATCTACTCCAAGACACCTCTATCACACACTGGTTCTTAGATCTAAGATTTGGACCTTCAAAGCTTGCAACAAGATCTCTTCAAATTGGCTGATCTAAATGCTCCAATGGCTCTGATACCATGTAAGAATTTGCAAATAGCAAAGATTGAACCAAGGATCTGGAGGTTGAAGAAAAGCACAAGAGAGATAATATGAATGCAAAGATGGATTGAATAGATCCAATGAATTCACCTTGAATGATTGATTAAGATTACATAATAGGCCTCCTTATATAGGAAAGGTGATAAGAGAGAAAGATAAAGAGATGATAAGATATCTCCTATGCTAGGTGTAATCACATGTCCACCAAATGTGGATCATCCTCCATTATGCAATAAATTATGTGCAATGGATTAGGATGATAATGTGATAAGAGCACTAAAGGTGCATCTAGCACCAAAAGTGAAATTTATCCTACACCATGTGCTAAATGAGGTGCACACTCCTAGGTGTTTCAATCACAAACTACTATGCAATGCATTAACCTAAGTAAGATTAAGTAAAGTGTAATTTGGAATATTTAATTACACCAACAGAGATAAATCATTTTTATATCAACCATCAGATTTTGCCGCTTATCCTTCTTCATTGATTTTGCCTCTTAAACCTTCCTCGACAGTTGTGTCCATAACACATTTCAATTTCATCCTTCAGATCTTCTTCAAATTTTGTCAGCCATGGATCTCATAACAAACTTTATCCTCAATCTTCGAATCATAACAATTTCCAGCTCATCAAATTTTGTCAGCTGAACTAAACATTTAATACTTTCATCCATACTCAGTTAACAAAGAAATGCATCAGCGAACACAAACTCAGTGAATATTGTTGCTCAGTATACACTACACTAGCTTGGTGTTTACTAAAGTGCTTCATTTACCGACCACATTACCTTGTACAATTTTGCTTCCTCCTTCATAATAGATTAATGCAACATAATCAAGTCAACAATATGAGATCATAGACTCATCAATAAGTTACCCAAAGTATTCCTTATCCTCATCTATCATATCTATCTTTCTCCATGTAGATATCTAAGTTATTCATCTTTTCTCCCTTTTTACAAATGTTTAGATGCTTGTAACTATCATGATAAGTACTGTCAAAACTAGTTGACATCAATGACAACATAATGACTAATTTAATTATCTTACATAACAATTCATTAACTTGGTGATCTTTAATCACTGATCTTCAAGTCATTTAGGTATTCAATCAGTTTTAGTTCATCAGGAAATACAAATATTCCACTTGTACCTGAGCACAAAGATACAATTGAGGAAGAGGATGCGTTTGCACAAGTTTGTTTGTTGTTTTAACTAGGTTTGCTTTGCATCGGTTGCTCCATCCTTTTTGTCATTTTGTGTTTTTGATGCTTGACTCTGTAGCCCAATGGATACTAAGACACTAGGAGATTCTAGATTCTACTAGCCTCTCTTGTTCATGCGACTGAAGGTAGTTCTCTAGTCAGAGCCAACTATTGTCCACAATGTTGTATTTATAAAATTGGGGCAACACTACACAATTTTTCATAGTTTAAATTCTCTAAGGTGTTTTCTTAGTTGTTTTTATTTATTTTGGTTTTGTTTTCATCCCAGGTCTATTTATTTTTGAATTCTTCTCATTTCGAGCTATCTTAGGCCTAAGTCAGAGTTATATTTCAAGAGATAATGAGGAATTAAGTAACCTGCATGTGGGATTTTTAAGTCTAACTGCAAGTCTTCATTTCTTATTTAAAATCTTGTAATGTGGAAACAAAATTCAACTAAGGTCCCTTAAGTCATGTCAAGTGGACTTTTTGTTAGTCATTACATCTCGTCTTGGGTGTCATTTGCTTGTAAAATGGAATTAAAACTCCACTATTACATATTTGTAAGGAAATAGGTGAACTTTAATAAGATTATAATGCATTGGTGGTCTTTTTGAGCTTCATTACGTGTCTTCTTTTTAAAGTTGAAATGGTTGTAAATGTACATGAGAAACCTATCCTTAGAATAAAAAAATATTTTAAATAAAATTGTATTTGTCAAGTGGATTTTTTAAGCTTGTTTGTAAATTCTCTCTTTGTTTTAAAGAAGCATTTAATGATGTTCCAAAAGCCAGTCTTTAGTGATCAAATCAGATTGTTATTGTTTTAATGCAAAATCAATTTGTAAATACAATCCTAAATCTTGTCCAAAGACAAGGTGACAATTTTTGAAGGCTTTAAATGTGTGTTTTTGAGTTATCAAATGGCTTGCGAAAGCTCATATAAAGCTTGTCATCAACTTTAGAAAGGTATGGTGGCTATTTTTATTTGAATTACACATTATTAAATCTGTGTATGTGTTTAAAAGGACTTGTGAACACAATGTAAAATTTTGCCTCTTCTTGTTTTTAATCATGTTTTTAACTTGTATGTTGAATGCTAAAGCTCATCAATACTATATAAAGCCGATTTTGTATGTTAAATCATTACAAAGCCTCATCATCATTATTGATGGGATGTTTTTGACTTGTGTTGCCTCTCAAAAAATATGGTTTTTGACTTGCGTATAAGATGAAATGCCTTGCATTTCTCCTTTAAAAGCCTTTCGCTGGTCATTCTTAGCTTGTATCATGGGTTCTAAAGCCCTTATTAGGGTATAAGTGAATCATTTTTCCTCAAAATATCACAAAAAGGTGTTGAAGGCCCAAAATCAAGGATTTTGATCCATCTTCTGTAGTCTTTGTAATTGTTTTGGCTTCCAAATGTATTTTTTGTAATTAAAAATTTTCCATTTGTCAATAACAAGTGCTAGAATTGCAAAACACATTCATTATTGAGTGTTTGATTTGCATTTGAATTGGAATGACTGCAGAGGTATGTGTTTTTTATTATTATCTTTCTAAACTGGATTCTTGCATTTATCTTCCCATTTTTGGTACTTTTAAGGCTTTTTTCAGATCATACATTCTTTTGGCTTTTTTTTTGAAGATAGCAAAGAATTCAAAATGGGACACAAGTTCTATGGGTGCTCATTTGGCTATTTAATATTCTATTGCACCAACAAAGGATAAACCTTCACCAAACTTCAGTGTTGAATTCAGAGAAGAAGAATTTCAACCTATAGTAGTGCACAAAGCTTTGTTAACAAGTTTTCATAGCACTAGTATATGACAAAATATATTTAAAGCAAAATTGAGCAGTTACAATCTACGAAATTGTGAATGCTCCTTACCAATTGAAAGGATCATAAATCAAAGATAAAAACCATGCGTTTGACAGTGAAAATTATTGCTATTTGATAGCCAAGAGCAGTGATACACATGTTATGATAGTCACTTTAAAAGTGTAATTCAAAGGAAAAGGAGAAGGATATGTATCAAGGATACTCAAGATACCAAATCTTTCATCTGCTCCTATAGTCTTACTTTATACACCTATAGAAAAATATTCTTCATAAAAGGAAACTTCGATAGTATGAATTTGTTTTTACTCTCTTCTCTTGAAGAAATTTCCATGGATTATCCTATTTGCTCATGTATTCTACCAATCAAGGCATTGGCCTTATTTTGCAAACAAACTTGAAGATTGGAGAAGGACATGAAGATGAAATAATGAAGATGAAATAAATCACATGAAAGAACCATAAAAGGAGGTGGAAAGTGTTAACAAATTATGACAACATAGACTACTTTCAAGACAATGATGGAAAGAAACAAAGATGCTTGTCTAGTAATGACCATTATGATGCATAATGATCAAGGATGTATATTCATGTTTCAGTTTGAGATGCTACAATCAAACTTGGACACTTCAATCATAGAGCATCCTGCAATTGTATGAAGAATGAAAAATGATGATGTAGTAGGAGTCGTGTCATGTCAAGCACTTTATTTTCATCACGCATTTTGTGATTTTGTTAGTGAAAAATTATATGTAATATGGAAACAAGTTGTAATTGAAAGTAACCTCTTCACCTGCAAAGTCATTGCATGCAATCAAATTGTAGGTCAAGTAAATTAGTAGTTTGAATAAGTCAAATTTAGTTAGGGAATAGGTCAAAGTTTGTTAAGTTTTTCCCCCCTTTCTCTCTTAGCCCCTCACTTATATATAGGAGGGAGCCTCATTGTAATTTTCATCTTTTGGCAATGAAAGAATTTTTTTCCAATTTGTATACGCACTCTAAGACTTTGTGCTTAGATAATTGATTATTTATCTTTAAATCATTATTATTTTAATTTCTCCAAAAATTACATAATAATATCTGTGATCTTAATAGTTTTAATCTCAAGCTTTTATCTGACATAAGCTACAAAACATCAACACTCCCTCTTAGCTAGGGAGGATAAACACATGATATGATATTTCCTCAACATAATATCAAGAATGTCATGTTTAAGAATATCTTTGATCAGAAGATATTCACCATTAGATATCATCTCATGATATCAGACATAATAGCATCAAAATATCAAGTTGGATGATATTCATCAAGTACTCAAAATGTCCATAAGGTATGTGCAAACATATCCTCAATGATACTTACCATAGGAACATTATATTCATGGCATGTTTAAGGAAATTAATCCACCATGTAAGATATAATATATCATGGTTCTATTAGACATCAACCATATGATATGCATCATGATAGAAGGTTAGACTATTGTAAGATAATCATCTTACTATAGTAACCAAAAATTCATGTAGTAACTCATATGACATCCACCATGACTCAACACAGAGTGTGGAAACAAGGGATTTCACCTCAAACTTCTCTCATAGAGAAGAACTCATTGAGAAGGTATCAATTTATTGATCTTTCCATCCAAGATTGCTTATGATAAACTGTCATGCTCCCTCTAAATATGATATCAATCTTGTAAGATCCTCATCCAAGTTTACCTCTAGTGTCAAACTCCCTCTGAATCTGGCATCAATCTTCTTTTTCCTGCAAGAACATCCCCAGAAAAAGATCAAGGAAAATATCTCTTACAGTACGTATAGAAATACAAATAAGAGAGAGGCTAAAATGAGTAGATAAATGTAATACTCAATAATAATAAATAATTATGAAGTCACATCAACATCCTTAATACAAGTTTCTCCAATGAGCATCCATATGCAACTGATCAGAAAATGTCTAGATGTACAAGCATTTGTCAACAATATTACTCCAATCAAACTTATTTGGTAACCATAATACTATTAGAATAACTAAGAGGGGGGTGAATTAGTTAGATCAGTTATCCTACAGTCCCAAATAAAAATATGTACCTTATAAAACAATTCCAATAAATTATGCAGCTCGGTAACACAAAATATCAATTTGTCTGTCTAGTTTACCGATTACCAGTAATTATCCAACGATGATTACCGAATAAATCAACTATGTAGTATGTAAAGTATGATAGAGAAACAATCATAACAAACTTAACACATAACACAATGATTTAACATGGAAACCTTGCTAAGAGAAAAATCACCTAGGACTGGTAACCCAAAATAATTCACTCTTCTGAAGCGAGCTCAGTGAAGAGCCAACTCTATTAAAGGTTACAATGCACACTGTTAGGTGTGATCTGGTTAGAGGATTTATCACTAATAGTTAAATTTTGACCAACATTCACTATGGGGTCAACAAGATAACACTTTACATTTAATAAATGTCATAGGGTAGTACACAAGACTATTAAGTCCACTAGGTTAAGAGATTTTTTGAATCAATGGTTAAACTGATATAGTACTGATCTGATTCAAATACAACTCAATTGAAAATATTCAGATCTATGCTAAGCCCATAAAATCCTCTAATCATTAATCAAATTCACTTCCTCAATATTTCTCAACTTACTTTCATTCGGTAAATAGTTCTCTGACGCTCGGTAATGTTTGCAGCTCGGTTCTTTCAATAACTAGTTTAATTAGGCATGCATGAATAAAGTCTTCACATGAAATCTCTACAGTATCCTTCTTTCTAGCATGTCTCAATAATGAAACTCATATATATTATATAGACAAGTAAAATGTTTTCATATCAGCCATTAGATTTTGCCTCTTAATCTCCTTCATCTATTTTGGCACTTAAACCTTCCTTGGCAAATGTGTCATTAACACATTTCAATCTCATCCTTTAGATCTTCTCTGAATTTTGTCAGCCATGGATCTCATAACAAACTTTATCCTTAACCTCAAAATCATAACAATTTCTAGCTCATCAAATTCATTCGATTCTTCTTAGCATTTAATGTTTTCATCCATACTCAGTTGATATAGAAATGCGTCGGTGATAACTAGCTAACTAACTTGGTTAATACTGTCACTCAATATACACTGCACTGGCTCATTGTATACAAAAATCTTCAATTACCGACCACATTGACTTGTTCAATTTCAAATCTCTTCTTCATAATAGATTAATGTAACATGCTCAAGTCAATAATATAAAGCCATGGACTCATCAATAAGTTACCCAATGTTTACCTTATCCTTATTTTTCATATCCATCTTTTTCTCATATAGATATCTCAGTTCTTCATCTTTTCTTCCTTCAATAGATGTTTAGATGTTTGTAACTAACATGATAAGTATTGTCAAAAATAGTTGACATTAATGACAACATATTGACTGATTTAATCATCTTACATAGCATTTTAGTAGCTCTATGATCTCTAATCAATGTTCCTTCAGTTCATCACATATTCAATCAGTTGTAGTTCATTAATCTCTCCCTTTGGCATTGATGGGAACACATGCAATATAAAAATATGCCATACACATACCAAACATGTGTTATACAACTATGTAAGTAAATTTTGTAGCTCGGTAAGCTCTCCCTAGCTTGATATTTAATATATTTAATCACTACAAAACATAACAACATTACATGTAGACTCTCCTTGCAGGTTTGATCTTTTCAGTTTTCAGCAAAAAATATTCAAGTCTTTCTCTTTCTCTGTGTTCTCATTAACTAATTTTTCATATTCATTCTCTTTGAACTTCTCTCCCTTTGACAACAATGCAAAATAAAATATACAAATAGCTCTTGCACAACCAAGTAATTCTCTATTGTTCGGTTCATATCAAGTTCCTTCAGTGTACAGATACAATTTATTTTGTTCCAACCTCTACAATCTTTCACAACCTTAGAAAAAATCTAAAGTGTGAGCTATGTGCATCAACATGAATGATCATTTGATAAGTATAGGTTTATGCAACCTCTAGATCACCTTAGTGACCGGTAGACAGGGGACGGACCCCAAGTCTAGTCCTCAAATATTCAAATGTGTCCTTCGGTAAGTGTTTGGTAAAGATATCAACAAGTTGTTCCTTAGATGTTACAAATTCTAGTTTCACCTGCTTCTCTTGAACTTGTTCCCTCAAGTAGTGATACTTAATAAATATATGCCTTGTCTTTGAATGCATCACATGATTCTTAGAAATATTTATAGCACTAGTGTTGTCACAATATATAATCACCAGGTCAGTGATTACCTCATTCATTCCTTCCAACACTTGTCTAATCCAAGCAATATTTGAACAATTTGCAATAGTAGCAACATACTCTACTTCAGCAGTGGACTGAGAAATGCATGCTTATTTCTTGCTAATTCAAGTCACAAGCCTTACTCCTAAAAAGAATGCTCCATTGGTTGTGCTCTTTCGGTCATCTATGTTTCTAGCCCAATCTGCATTGGTGTAAACTCTAAGTTCAAATTTTCCTTCCAATGTGTACCATAAACCATAGTCCTTTGTCTTCTTCATGTATCTCAAACTTCTTTTCACTGCAACCATATGTGAATCTTTAGGATTGACAAAAAATCTAGCCACGATCCCTACTGCATGTGCAATATCAGGCCTACTGTGTACAACATACATCAGTTTACCAATCATAGATTGATACAGTGTCTGATTTACCTTTGTATGTTCATCATCCTTTGTCAATTTACATCCAATTACCATTGGGGTTCCTACTAGTTTAGCATCTTCCATGCGAAAAGTTTTCAATACTTCTTTAATGTATTTTGATTGAGTAATGAAAATCCATCTTTTTGTTGTATAATTGGCAAACCTAAAAATAATTTAATCTCTCCAAACATTGACATCTCAAATTCCTTTCTCATTTCATCAGCAAAAGATTTGCAAATCAGATCTTGTCCTCCAAAGATTATATCATCAATAAATATGTCAGCAATCAAAATATTATCATCAGATTCTCCTTTCATGTACAAATTATTATTTTCACTAGTTCTTACAAAACCAATACTGATAGAAAAGGATGTAGTCTTTCATACCATGCCCTTGGTACTTGCTTCAATCCATACAAAGCTTTATGTAGTCTACATACCATGTTCTTTCGATTCTAATCAACAAAACCTTCTGGTTGTTCTATGTAGACCTCCTCAAGAATTCCATTCATAAAAGCTGATTTCACATCCATTTGATATAATTTGAATCCCTTATGTGCAGCATAAGCAAGTAATATGCAGACTCCTTCCAGTCTAGCAATAGGTGCAAAGGTTTCACCATAATCAATACCTTCTTCTTGTGCATATCCCTTGCAAACAAGTCTTTCCTTATTTCGAGTGACCTCTCCATTTTCATTTAACTTATTCCTGAAAATCCACTTAGTACCAATAACATTTTTATCTTTTGATCTAGGCACTAATGTCCATGTCTTGTTCTTCTCAATTTGTTCAATTTCCTCAGTCATAGCATTGATCCATTCCTCATTTTCAAGTGCATCCCTAACATTCTTAGGTTCAAAATTACAAACTAAGCATGTGTTTTGCCTTAACTTACTTCAGGTCAGCATGCCAGCTTGCTTATCTCTAATGATTTGATTCTCTAGATGGTGTCTTCTAACAAATCTTGTTAGCACTTGATCTCTTCTCTGCTCATCATTTGGTTTAGGTTCATTTTCTTGCTCGGTAGCTTCTTCTTGATTCTCGATTTGCATTTTCTGATTCTTAGTAGCATTTTCCTGATGCTAAGTAGACTTAGCCTATGGCTTTGGTAGATATGATGGATCTTCAACATAAGTGAGCCTACCATAGTCTTTTGGTTCCTTCATGCTTTCTTCATCATTGTTTTCAGCAAAATCATCAACTCTAACATTAGTACTTTCTATCATCTTATTAGTAACCTTGTTCAAACATTTATAAGCTTTACTCTTAGTAGAATATCCCAAGAATATTCCTTCATCACCTTTAGAGTCAAATTTAGCATTTCTATCATCTTTCAAAATATAACACTTACTATCAAAGATTTTGAAATAACTTACACTCGGTGTGTATCAAAACCATAACTCGTAAGGTGTCTTGTTTGTGTCTTTCTTCTGTTGAACTTAGTTCAGGACATAGAATGTTTTGCTAACAACCTCTCTCCATTACATTTGTGCACCATTTTTCTCAATCACCAGTGTTCTAGCACAATCAACAATAGATTGATTCCTCCTTTCAACAATTCCATTATGTTGCAGTGTTCTAGGTGCAGAAACCTGCCTTTTGATTCCATGCTCATTACAAAAGTTAGTGAATTCATAAAAAAATACTCACCTCCTCTATTAGACCTTAAGCATTTCATTTCTTTTCCAGTTTCTTTTTCAACTTTAGCCTTATACCATTTAAAAAATTTGAATGCCTCAGATTTTTCTTTCAAGAACGTAACTGTCATCAGTCTAGTATAGTCATCAACAAACAAAATAAAGTATCTATCACCATAATAACTTTGAGTTCTCATAGGACCACATAAGTTGGTGTGAACCAACTCCAAAATTCCTTTAGATGAATAGTCCTTACTTTTAAAACTAGATTCAGTCATCTTTCCTTTCTAACATTGATGGCACATAACATGATTAGGTTTGGTTAGACTAGGCAATCCTCTAACTTTTCTCTTTCTACTGATCTTAATCATGTTATCATAATTTACATGACATAACCCCTTATGCCATAACCATGCATCTTCATTCTTCACCAGTAAACAAGAAGTTTCAACATTGTCAAGATAAAATAAATTACCTTTTGATTGTTCTCCTATTCTGACAAGCTTTCCATTTTCATCATAGATTTTCACCTTCTTGCTTTCAAATGCAAATTGATGACCTGATTTATTTAGCTATGCTACACTTAACAAATTGTAGTTAAGTCCTTTTACCCATTATGCATTATCACATCTAATTTTAGCATTCAATAAAATAGTTCTTTTTCCTTTTACCATACAAGGTGTGTCATTTCCCATTTTCACTGATCCTCCATTATAATCCTCAAGATGCTCAAAATTATCTTCATCACCAGTCGTGTGATGTGTACAAACACTATCAATGATCCAAGTATCATTCTTACTAACTTTAGAAATAAGTGTTGTTTCTACATACCTTTCCTCCTCCTCTGAATCATCTTTCATTGCAATAAATACTACTTCAATATCATCATCAGTGTCAGTATCGGTGTCAGTGTTAGTGTCATCTTCTTCAACAAGGTAATATGCCTTTTTTACCTTATCTTTATGATCTTGGTTGTCTCTATTATTCCTTTTTCCAAACTTTCCATCACTAGATCAGTCATTGTCTTTATCTTCCTCTTTCTTGTTAGGACATCTAATAGAAATATGGCCAACCTCTTTACAGTTAAAACAAGCTAAAGGTAACTTTCCCTTATATCTTCCTTTACCTTTCTACAATCTTTGGGCCATAAGTGCTTCAAGCTCATCAAGCTCATCATCAATATTACCATCACTTTCATTCCTTATAATATGCTTACTGCTAGAATTACCAATATTAAGAGATGACATAAAAGTAGACTCAATGCTCAGAACAACACTATTGTCAAAATTATTCAGCTCAAAAGTTGTTAACTTTCCAATCAGACTATCAAGAGTAAGAGTGCTATTAGGTGCATACCTCATTTCATGAATATCAGATATTCTGATTACATAGACAGACAAAAAATTTCTCAGTATCTTACTTACCATTGTATCTTTAGAAATAATACCTCCTGCTCCTTGGATAGCATTGACTACCTCTTTGATTTAGTTTGTGTATTGTGTAATGTTCTCTCCCTCCTTCATCTTCATGTCATCAAATCTGCCTCTCAAGTTTTCAGCTCTGGCTCTCATCACATTCACATCACCACCATAAACTAGGGCAAGTTTATCCCACATTTTCTTTGTTGTAGTGCAATCATTGACATACTCAAATTCAGCATCAGATAGAGCAGCAAAAATCTCTATCATAGTAATATTGTGTTCATGTCGGTCTCTCAACTGATTAAGAGTCAAAGGTCCAACATTCAGTTGTAAGTAGCCATGGTCAAGTAAATGTATAGTAAATTCTCCAATTCTAGATATGTGAAGTCTCATCCAAATTTTCCATGTGGTAAAGTTGTCTTTGTTTAGCTTCGGCACCTCCCTTTTATAGATCTTGTAATATTTCTGCTCAAGTCCTTAAAACTTTCTTCCAAGAAACCAATACACTCTGATACCGATTGTTAGAATAACTAAGAGGGGGGTTGAATCAATTAGATCAGTTATCCTATAGTTCCAAATACAAAGATGTACCTTACAAAATAATTCCAATAAATTATGTAGCTTGGTAACACAAAATATCAATTTGCCTGTCCAGTTTATTGATTACCATAATTATCCAACTGTGATTACTGACTAAATTAACTATGCGGTATGTAAAGTATGATAGAAAAATAATCATAACAAGTAACACATAACATAATGATTTAATGTGGAAACCCTACTAAGGAAAAAACCACCTGGGACCGGTAACCCAAAATAATTCACTCTTATGAAGTGAGCTCGGTGAAGAGCCAACCTTGTTAAAGGTTACAATGCACACTGTTAGGTGTGACTTGGTTAGAGGATTTATCACTAATAGTTAAATTTTGACCATCATTCACTATGGGGTCAACAAGATAACACTTTACATTCAACGAATGTCATAGGGTAGTACATAAGACTACTAAGTCCACTCGGTTAAGAGAATTTTTGAATAAATGGTTAAACTAATACAGTACTGATCTGATTCAAATACAACTCAATTGCAAATATTTAGATCTATGCTAAGAAAATAAAATCCTCTAATCATTAATAAAATTCACTTCCTCAATATTTATCAACTTACTTTCACTCAGTAAATAGTTCTCTAACACTCGGTAATGTCTGCAGCTCACTTCTTTCAATAACTAGTTTGATCAGGCATGCAAGAATAAAGTCTTCACACAAAATCTCTGCAGTCTACTTCTTTTTGACATGTCTCAACAATGAAACTCATATCTCTTATATAGACAAGTAAAACATTTTCATATCAACCATTAGATTTTGCCTCTTAATATCCTTCGTCCATTTTGCTGCTTAAACCTTCCTTGGTAGATGTGTCATTAACACATTTCAATCTCATCCTTTAGATCTTCTCAAAATTTTTTCAGCCATGGATCTCATAACAAACTTTATCCTTAACCTCGAAATCATAACAATTTCTAGCTCATCATATTTAGTCGGCTGTTCTTAGCATTTAATATTTTCATCCATACTCGGTTGATATAGAAATGCATCGGTGATAACTAGCTAACTAGCTCAGTTAATATTGTCACTTGGTATACACTTCATTGGCTTGGTGTATACAGAAATCTTCAATTATTGACCACATTGGCTTGTTCAATTTCAAATCTCTTCTGCATAATAGATTAATGTAACATGCTCAAGTCAACAATATAAAGCCATAGACTCATCAATAAGTTACCCAATGTTTACCTTATCCTCATCTATCATATCCATCTTTTTCTCATGTAGATATCTTAATTCTTCATATTTTCTTCCTTCAACAGATGTTCAGATGTTTGTAACTAACATGATAAGTACTGTCAAAGCTAGTTGACATCAATGACAACATATTGACTGATTTAATCATCTTACATAGCATTTCAGTAGCTCTGTGATCTCTAATCACTGTTCCTTCAGTTCATCATATATTCAATTAGTTGTAGTTCATCAAATAAAACATTCTATGTTTTCCATGATGACTTTGTATCTTATAGTGAACTCTGCTAGTTTTGATTCCCATTCACATTTGTCTATACCTTGTACGATATTTCCAATGGAATATATAGAAAAAATCCAATCTTGATCAGTTTTGAAACCTGGCTCTGATACCATGTTAAATTTATTTCAGATTTGATCTAGCTATGGGTTTTCTATTTGTAGAATATGATTCTTACAATCATTGTACTTTCTTGTAGATTATAATCAAAATATTGAACTTGATAAATATGAAGTTGATGCCAAATCAATATTGAGAAATACTGATCATGAATTCATAAGTTTGAATTTTTCCTTAATGACATTTAATCTACAAGAGAAGAACATTTATTGATTTTGATGTCTCCAATTGTGGATCAGATCTACATTAAATATATAAGGAAGAGACACATCCCATGAGTGGACATGTCTTCAAAAAGTAGAGACATGTCAGTTCATGAGATGTCTCATGAATTGTGCTTTTTCATCTTAACTAAACACCCGACCTCTAATCAGGGTTTGTTACTTAATAAACATAAATTATTGCCAAGTTTGATATGTATTTATCTTTCACAAATAAATAATATCCAATCTAGATCACCGATAATGATGCTCGATTGGGATCCTATATGAAACATGAAATGCCAATAATCTACAAGTAATAACCTCTAAATATTTAGTCGGTCAACCTGATTTATATGAGATCAGAACTATTATGTGATTAAAATAATAACTATTGATTATATATATATATATAATATCTTTGAATCATTATTATTTTAATTTCTCCAAAAATTACATATATATATATATATATATATATATATATATATATATATATATATATATATATATATATATATATATATATATATATATATATATATAGTTTTTGTCTTAAGGTTTTATCCGACAAAAGTTACAAAACATCAACATTGGGTTTTTGCAATTATTTCACTCATATAAAGTAGATTGGTGTCTTTTGCATTGTTCTTACGTCAACTTAGAAGACATCGATATTATCGTAGCAATATGTGCTTTTTATTTAATTTGAGTGTTGTTGATAAGCTGTTTGCAAAATTATTCCTGAAAAAAGAGGAATAGATTAAGGGAGTCACCCTATTTTGTAATTCATAGTTAAGTCTCTATTGAATCCACCCATGGTAAGAAGGAAGCCTCCCCTATTGTTGAGAGAAGAGATAAATTTGATGTGATGTTGCCTAAAGTTAGAGTTTTGAAAGTTGTAGTCACAGTGACTTACAATTTTTTTAGCTAACACTTCTATCACTCCTCCCCCCACTCTATCTCCCCTAAACCCTAAACCCTACCTAAGCTTAAAACTCTATACCCTATAACCATAAGTACTAGCCCCTAAACCCTGTCCCTCTCTCTCTCTCTCTCCATATTCCTCATCTCTTCCCCATACCTCTCTCTTTCTCTCAAACCCTAATTCCTAAACCCTACTTAAGCACAAAAACCTAAATCCTATAACCATAAACTCTAAACCTTATACTAGTTACTAAACCCTAAACCCTATAACCATATGTCCTAAACTCTAAATCATTTCTCCCATTCTCCTCTATATTTCCCCATCTCTCACTTGTTGATGTTTGTAGATTTGATCATATAAAATAGTTATCAATTATATTAATACTATGAGAATAGATTAAATTATGCACATACATATACATACCAAAATATATAATAAGAATAATAGATATTATTATTATTATTATACATATTGGTATATATTTTCATACATTCATAATTGGGAAAATTATTAATATAAGTAATTTTCATAGATATACATATTGTTAAGTATATAAAGATTTAATATGTTATATTGACTGTAATGTTGATTATGGAAATCAACTTAATGATCACCGTGATGAAATAAATGTAAGTCGATCATAGTCACTAATGACTATGATGAACACAATCATTACTGACTATGTTCACCACAACTAATAACGTTATCGATTATAATGAACATAGTCATTAGTGATTGTATCACAGCTGATAACCTTCGCATTATTTGATAACATTTGCAAACATAGTCACCACACACCTTTTTAATGACTATGTTTATATTATATGTGCCGACCATTATTAATGTCTTATATCATTAATATTAAGGTGTTCATTATCGAATTAGTCAATGATATATATTAATAATAACTAATGGTTGATAAGAGACATAACATAGTTCATGTAGAGATATGTCCCTTTTGGATACATGTCCCTTTATATTATATATACTCATTGAATGTGTAACTTAGAAAGTACAAAAAATCTACAAGTATGATTACAAGTTACAACAAAGATATATATCATATTATCCAAGTTAAAAACATTACATTGTACATATCTAGGAAATAGAACTAAAATTAAAATCTGATTGGTAACTTTAACATCACTCTCCCCCTCTCTCCCTAAATCACAAACCCTATTCCCTAAACCTTAAACCATAACCATAAACCCTAAACCCTAAATCCTTTTTCCATTTCTCCATTCCCCCTCTCCTTTTTCCCTTCTCTCACTCTCCCCCTCTGTCAATTATTCCCCTCTTTCTTACATCTCTCCCCTATCCCCTTGTCCCTTTCCTCTCTCTATTTCTCCCCCTCTCTTACTCTCTTCATAATAAATGGGAGAGAGAGAGAGAGGGGGGGGGGGTGAGAGACCTAGGGATACAAAGATAGAGGGTGAGAGTAAGGCGTAGCAATTGAAAGAATGTATAAAGAGTAGAGAGAAAAAATAAGAGAGGGAAAGAGATGAAGAGACAAGGAGAGAGAATAGCATAAAGATGGGGGTAATGAGGAAAGGAAAGGGAGATAGGGAGAGAGGGAAAGAGGGTTCAAGAGACATAGAGAGGGGAAAGGAGGGAGATAGAGGGGAAAGAGAGGTGAGAGAGAAGAGAGGGAGATAGATAACTCTAGAGTTTGGGGGAGATAAAGAGAGAAAAATAGAGAGAGAAAGAGAATATTGATATGACAATGTCGATTACTAAAATTTGACTAAGCCTAACATTTTATATGATCTTCAAAAATCTAGAATCTAAATTATAACTCCTAGAGATTTGAAACCTCTCAAACATCTTGAAAATATAAACATGAAATATAACTTAAAGTATAAGAAGGAAAAAATACATATTGAAATGTGACTTATACTTAAATGATATATTTCATGTATATATGTGTGCTCTAAAATTTCATTTGATTTAAATTTGAAAAACTTGATCAGAGAGAGAGAGAGAGAGCATGTTTTCAATGCAACATTTGGCATGCGCCAATTATGGTGTATGCAATATATGGTGCACACAAATATGACATAAACCATATAGGGATGGTGTGGCCAAGCCCAAGAATCAACACACCAAACCATAAGGTGTGTGCCACATATAATCACTAGTACAATTGGCACATGTTTTCGACAAAAAAGGTCAAATTTTCTACCAAAATTGGTCGAATAATCTACAAATGGTTTGGTCACTATTTTTCCAATCAAAATTTTGACATATAGTTGTTAAGGTAGAATGTTCTACGCCAATCTTAGTCAAAATTCACACCTATAATTGGGAAGTTACTAGGTCAAAATTTCAACTAAAGTAGGTTGAAATGTTTGGCCCATTTGACCATGATGCCAAGCCCACGATGCTAAATTTCAACACAGAATGGTCGATATTTAGACTAGTCTTTGTGAGGGTTTCGACCAAGGTTAGTCAAAATTTTGACTAATTATGGAATGTTAAAAAAAAACACCTGAAGATAAATATCCAGAGTAATCACCAACGACATCCTCCTCAGTGATTAGTCTAGATATTTATCTTCAGGTGTTACTTTGCATTAATATATATCTCTGTGTATTTTGTTATGTTACTTTACTATTAGCATAATGGTTTATTATGAACTTATTTGATGCTGGTTAATGGCTATTAAATGAGGTAAGTGCAAATAATTTTGTCCAAGTATGAGTGCTAATATCATTAAAAACCAAAAAAATTAGGATTGTTAAATGATTTAGCATTCAAAACATTATGGCCTAAAATCCTTCCAATGTTTTATCCATTCTCTTTGAGTCTATTTTTAAAGACCCTTTTATTATCATCCTAGCAAACACATTCACAATATTCTGAAAATAGACTAACCAAACTTTAAAGTTGCAGTTCACAAACCTTTGAAAGTGAATGGTAGAAGTTGGAATATTATTCATCAATGACCTCCTTTGGATTCTGAAGCCAGACTCCCTTGACATCCCTACACTATGAGGACATCGATAAAGAGTTAAGCATCTCCTCCCATGGACTACATTATTCAAGCCATGAGAGGGGATGATTCTTTATGGTTGTACGCATAGTCTACAAGTGCGGGAAGTAGATAAATTCCTACACTACGAGGACATCAATAAAGAGTTAAGCATCTTATCTTTAGTCCTAGCTATTGGGTAAGGTCTGGAAGACTTATACATATCGATCTTTGAGAATAATCACCGCCTTGCCTTTATGTACAATGCATAGTATCCAATATAAGAGAAGGCAAAAAATATGAATGGATAAAAGGAATGAAAGATATAATAATATTATCTTGTTTTTTACCTTCTCATAATTGATCCTAGTCTTGCAAAAGTAATTTTATATGATCACTAGCACATTTCATGCATGGATGAGAAACAGTATCCAAAGTTTCTAGATTCTGAGAAGAGGTATGAGTGGTGGCCAAAGAAGGGATATTTGTGAAGGTTTTATAGATGTAGGTTATTGAATCATCATCTCTACACTGGTACTCAATTTGGAAACCCTCGTATGTATATAGCCACTCTAGAAAATCTCCACAAAAATCCCTTTTGGCCTCCACTGCATATACGTCTTCTCAGAATCTAAAAACTCTCCATCATTGATTCTCATTAATGTACGAATAAAATTGTGAGAAAATACTTAATCCCTAATTCAATCTTTGACAAATAAAATTGTGATAGAACACTTAAAGAATATGGAAAGCTCACATGTTTAGAGACACACTTGACTCCAAGTGCCATGTACAACAAAAATAATTTGTCCAATTTGGATAGTAAGTCTAATTTAATTTGTTTGTGGACTGAGACCTTAAATTATTGAGCTTCTCTTTGTTTCAAGAATAGTTTAACATTCTCTACTTAATAGGGCCAACCACGTGAAGGTGGAAGCTCATCTGGCTCCTCCGAGGAGCCTCTTATGACCCTTTACAATATTTTAAGACCTCTAAAATGTATTCTTAGGGATCGTAAAGGGTCGTAAAGGGTCATAAGGGGTCCTGGGACACAACAATTGAGAAACATAAATATAGTCACAATTTTTTGGAGACAACATAATTGAGTGGTATACCTAGATGATGCAAAGAAACCACTACTCCTCTATTTCCAAGTCGACACTGCGGGATCCAAAAACCATAGAAAAGGAATAAATTTAGAGAGCAGAGGAGGGCCATAATGACCAAAATAATACAGGACAAACCTCAAGTTAAATGAGCCAACTAAAAATATTTTAATAGATTTTCATTATTAAATAATGAAATTTGCATATACTAGTGTTCTAAGCTCCCTTATTACATGATTTATTATTGTAAGCCCCCTTTGACTTACACATTGAGAAAATGAAACTACAACCTATTGGGATTGAGAAAAACCTTATAAAACAACAACAACTAAGAAGGATCGCTTGCCAACATCTATTGAATACAAGGTCCTCCAACCATTGCCATCATGATAACATTGCCATTGGAGGACCTTGTATTTAGCAGATGTTGGCAAGTGATCCTTCTTAGCTGCAGTTGTTTTATAAGGTTTGTCTCAATCCCAATAGGTTGTAGTTTCATTTTCTAGATGTGTAAGTCAGAGGGGGCTTAGAACACTAGTATATGCAAATTTCATTATTTAATAATGAAAATGTATTAAAATGTTTGCAGTTGCCTCATTTAACTTGAGGTTTGTCCTTTATTATTGTGGTCATTATGGCCCTCCGTTGGTCTCTAAATTTATTCCTTATTTATGGTTTTGGATCCTGCAGTGTCAACTTGGAACCAAAGGAGTAGTGGTTTCTTTGCATCATTTGGGTATACCACTCAATTATGTTGTCTCCAAAAAATTGTGACCATGATGCCTACATTTATGTTTCTTAGCTGTTGTTATATCTATATTTATGTTTCTCAACTGTCGTGTTTATGTGCATGTTCTTTATGTGTTTGGCTTATCTCCCTCACATCCAAAATAAGATTTTCCCACTCTGAACCGAGAATGCATGTGCAACACAACCAAAATATGCATGGATAGAAAGTGGAGCCGAGAAGACTCAGTACATTTACATTGCCTGAAACCATGAGATTGTCATAGTTAACGTTCTCTATCCACAACAAAATGGGAAGAAATCTTTCTATCCTGGGTCTGGATCCTTCAACAATTAGCTTCATAATAAATGAAGGAGATGAGAGCTAAGCAATTATCTTCCCAAGAAAAATCTCATAAATGAACTATGTGTACCCCAATTCCCGTGCCCTTTGTGTGTACCTAAATGATATATTTAAAACAACAAGGGTAAGGCTTAAAGAAGTTAATTTTGCATCACAGTCTATAGTTGTTGCAGTAGCAAAGCATCAGGCACCACCTTAAGCACAATATGATCACCTATCCACAATGACCAAACTTCATAAAACATACAGACCTATCTAGTGATCATAGTGTGCTGTAGGTGGTGCCCGATGCTCTGCTATTGCAAAAACTATAGAATGTGATGCAAAATTAACTTATTTAAGCCTTACCCTTGTTGTTTCAAATATATCATTTAGGTACGCATAGAGGGCACAAGAATTGGGATACACATAGTTCATTTATGAGATTTTTCTTGGGAAGCTAATTGTTCAGCTCTCATCTACTTCATTTATTATGAAGCTAATTGCCGAAGGATCCAAGCCTAGGCTAGAAAGATGTCTTCCCATTCTATTTAAGCCATATTCCTTGATCTTTCCAAACTTCCTTGGTATGGTAGGCCTGCTCTCTGTAGTACTCTTCTTCAATCTTTATTCAACAATAAATGTCTTCTTCTTCTTCCTAATTGTAGCCAGAGCTTCCTTTTCATCAGGATTCAAATCCACTTCCCCCATCTCATCATCCTCACCACCCTCAGCTACCATCCTAAGCCTTTCTTCCCTCTCCAGTTCTTCAAGCCTCTGCAAGATATTTAGATCAATAAAGTTTGCAACATTGTGTCCATCCATGATCTCAGGAATATCATCTTCTTTCCACTCTTCATTTTCCAAAATATACCACTTCTTCAAGCTTGTAGAGTAAACTCTAGGCTCACCATTTTCATTCTCAATATCCTCCTCCAGCTTCCTGGCCTCCTTGGCAGCACGCGCCCTGACATCCAAAATAGCTTGAGGAATACAAGGGGCCCTCTCTTTCCCATCTCGTAACTTGGGCATTGCAACATGAATCCTATTGAGACAACTACTAATATTCTTCGACTTCATCTTAATTTCTACTCTCTACTCCAACAACCTCTCGCATGCCGCATTCTTCACCGCAATCATGCCTTCTTCCTTCAAAGCACTCATAGATAGTAGTGCACCATCATCCACCCCCCCTCCTGATTCCCAAAGAACCCACCCATATTTTTTCAGCCTCAGATCTCATCTCTGCAACCAATTTTGCATCCTCCTACGATAGTGTCTCTAGTGGTTGCAAATTAATCTTATTACAAACTAAAATAAGAGGCTTATTGGCAAACAAAGGTTTTATGCTATGAAATAGAGTTGCCTGTTGTGCAATACTATAACCATAAGACCCCGAAACATCAAGGAAAAACAAAACAACCACCTTCAAATGAGCCAAGGCAATAATACTAAGCATCTTGATGGTGTTCCTTTCCTCCAATGGGTGGTCCAAAATATTAGGGGTATCAATAACCTGATACGTCAAGTACTTATAATCAGTATGCCTGACAAACAAAGACTTAGTAGTAAAAGAATAAGGTTTCACATCCACATCCACCCTAGTAATCTTATTAATTAAAGAACTCTTGACAACATTAGGGTACCCACAGATCGAAATAGTCCTGGTATTTGGGTCAATAGATGGCAACCTTTCGATATGCTACCTCACCTATTCGAGGTAAGCCAAACTTGGTCCAATTCTCTTAACAATGGTACACATCCGTCCAAGTGCAACAACCTTCAAAGATTTGCAACGATAAAGAGAATCCCTATATTTTATCAGCCTAACATAGTCGTTGGCCACTTTGGCGATGAGATTGTGAGCAGTATTGATCTGGCCAAGGGCCAACTTGTTCCTGAAAAAAAATAGAATGAACCAATGGCATGTTTACAAAAAAACTACAAAAAAAAAAATTACAAACTGAACCAATGGCATGTTTACAACAAAAAAAAATTACAAAATTGAACCAATGGCATGTTAACACAAATTTTTTTTACAAAACTGAACCAATGACATGTTTACAACAAAGAAATAGAATGATAATAATATGCTGAAAATTCTATTCTATTTAATACACGCCAAAGGACCAATCCCAACAATTCTTAAACATACTTTATCTGATATGATGAATTCTTAATAAAGGTCTAATTCTATAGACTTCTATCACAAAGGAAGATTTGACCTAGCCAAATCTTCCTTGTACCACACAAAAAATTGTGTGATAACTATGTCTACTCCAACCTTAATTGTTTAAGAATTCATCATATCAGATAAAGTATGTTTAAGAATTATTGGGAGTTCTATTAGACCTTTTTTGTAAACATGCCATTGGTTTAGTTTTGTAAATTTGTTTTTTGTGTTAAATGCATTTAAATTGAATATTAAGCATAGTAATAATATGCTTAACCTATTAGTAATTGACAGATTAAATGTAGATAACATCTTTATCAGTTTAGCATGTTTAATGCATAGTAATTACAAATTGATTCTTATCGGCATTGCTATAAATTCACTATTAAAGTAATTCTATAGGGCACGCTCTAACTCTACATAGTAATAATATGCTTAATCTCCCAATTACTAATAGATTAAGCATATTATTACTATGCTTAATGTTCCATTTAAATGCTAGTATATAAAGAAGACAATCCAAAGACAATAAAGATTTGTCTAACCAATAGTCTACAAAATTAGACCTTTATTTGGCTAGGTCAAATATTCCTTCATGCTAGCAGTCTACAGAATTAGACCTTTATTTTAAATGCATTTAACACAAAAAATACAAAACTGAACCAATGACATGTTTACAACAAATAAATAGAATGATAATAATATGTTGAAAATTATATTTTGTTTAATACACGCTAAAGGACCAGGCCCAACAATTCTTAAACATACTTTATCTGATATGATGAATTCTTAATAAAGGTCTAATTCTATAGATTGCTAGCACGAAGGAAGATTTGACCTAGCCAAATCTTCCTTGTACCACACAAAAAAATGTGTGATAAATATGTTTACTCCAACCTTAATTGTTTAAGAATTCATCATATCAGATAAAGTATGTTTAAGAATTATTGGGAGTTCTATTAGACCTTTGTTGTAAACATGCCATTGGTTCAGTTTTGTAAATTTGATTATAAGACTAGCATTTTGGGGAGACAAAGTTTTTAATATTTTCTTTACTAATGCTATTTGATAAACAAACTACTAGATAGGGAAAGAATATCTCAGAAATAACAAGATATAAACTACCAGAGCTTTCACTATAGTTCATATTATGCTAAGAAAAAAATGGTATTCCACAATAAAAAATAACATTTAATACATTTTATTATTGCAAAAGGGATGATCACCAAAGACACGTCAATGTGAATTTTACTGAGCTGAAGCATTATATATGCCACCTTAATATCCAAAGAATTGTATCACACAAAAAGAAACGAGTGTTGTGAGTTTTTCATACCATCGCCCCATTCCAAATGGGACCCCCTCTTTCCACTTCATTTGTAGGAGTAGGTGGTCTATAAGTCTTAATTAGTAATAATTTCAAGTCTCTAAGCCGTAGAGAAGAAGTTTGGTGAAGTCAAGGAAGTAAGTGTGGGATCAAAATCAGTTAAGTCCTTGAATCTAAGTCCAAGTTTAAAAGGGAGGGCTTCTAAAGGCATGAAAATGACTAAGTCTGGGATGATGAAGTAAAGGTAAATTTCGAAGGGGTAGAATATGCCCTCTTCTTGGGATTTTTATCCCAACCACCCATTCATTTCCACCTAGGTTTAGGACTGCAGGAAACAAGGCATGAAGGAGGAGACAAACATAAATTTTAATTTCCATTTGGCCTCCTTGTCTAGGTCAGCCAAGGTAAGGATTTGAAAATAATTAAATTTAATAATCTTTATTGGCCTTAAGAAACTCAAGTCGGCCCTCCTGGGTAGTTGTGCCTCTTGGCCCACAAATCACCTATATAAGGAGACTAAGTGACCTTATTTTAATATCATCTCAAAATCAAATTGAGCTCTGCAATTAGCAACGAATTTCCCCTTATAAGGCAGAAAATTTTCATCCACATCGGGAAGAAAATTTTACCGAGTTTGAGAAGAGATTATTTTTATAAGAGGCATCAAATTGCATCTCAGCATCTAGTGATTATCTTCATTAGATCAGGCAACAGACTAACTTGGGAGATGGCGGATGAACATGGGGGAGAGATCAAAATTTTGAGAAAGGTGAAATCTAGGCAGATTTGAGTAGATTTATTTCAAAGTTTGTGATGAGGAGGATGGTGAGAATCAAATCTAAAACTTGTTTGAATTGAGAAATTACTTATTTCTAGATTTTAGCATAATTTTCACCTCAAATTTTGCAAATAAATGAAGACAATTGGCTTCTAACTTGAGACAATTGATGATTTGATTGATTCTTGCTTGATATGATGTAATTTCCTTCATGAAATATTCAGATTTCTGACAAGTTGTTTCTTACAATTCCATGAATTAACTAACATTTTTTTAGGCTTAATTTTCTCCTTAATGTGTATTGTTTAAGGACTTCTAGTTGAGACTATTCATGCCATATACATTGTAAAGTGGTTCAAACAAAGAGGCAAATAAAATAGAAGGTTAAGGCAATAGAAGCTACATAATTCACACATTATTTATCAAAGCCATTAAAAGCATGTTAAGATTTCACAATTACTCTTTTAACATTCTAAGGTGTCCATCAACATTCTTGATTTGATTGATAGGTTTCATATCTTGTAATACAATTGATAAACAAGGTAAGGGTTTACAAATTTGTTCACAAATGAACTACTTCCCATAATGCCCAATTGTTCTTAAGTGACTCAACCCAACCAAGACTTCTTCCATTGCAAACCAATGATAGATTTGATGTCTTTAAGGTGTATATAGGTATATTAAAGTAGTTTTAAGGTTTCAAGTGTTACCCACACTCCCAATGATTAAATAGCTTCGGATGGTTCCAAAGACCTAATGACCCTTTTGTGTAGCCCTACAGAGATCTTCTAGCTCTTTAAACTCTTCACTTTCCCAAAATACTAATAAAAATAAATAAATATTCAAATACCCTTTTGACCATACCTAAACATACAAAAGACTCAGATATTTTTATTTTGGAACAACTCATAGTACCTTGACTATACCCCTACAAATGCACTCAAAAGTGGGTAGTTTAACAAAGAAAATCCTAACTGTAGCTAACCCCAAGACCCCAAACTCTAGAAAGTGTTTTCAAAAGTCTCAAAACATCTAAATCTAAGAAGAATTTAACCCAAACTATTAGGAACACAAAAAGCCCCAAATCACCTCTCCTAAACCCTTGATTCAAGGGTTTCTTCAATCTCTTCCAAGATCAATTGGTGATTGATTCACCATTCATACAACAATATAAGACTATTCCAATCATAAAAACACCATGCTATTCAAGCCAAACTCCCGCTGCTATACTTGTGACCTGAATTTCAATGAAAAACTTCTCTGTTATAGCCAGTGATCACTTCCTCTCATCAAACTTTTGCAACTTCAAGATGATAAAAAATATTATACATGTTAGTGAACTTTATTTAATGGATTCTAGGACTTTGAGTCAATGGAATGGTTATTTTTTACAAATAAACTTCAAAACAATGAAAGAAAACTGAACAAAGCAAGGTTAATCCACTGTGTGTGAGGGTACAATCATGTTAAATGACTCTCAAAGCCTTCAAAATGTATGAATTAAGAATTAAGGAACACAACAAAAACCCTAAAATCCCTATGATACATGAAGTGATTATCCTTCTCATGATGTAGTTCATGAAAGCCCTCTCCCCAACATTGATATTAAGAGTAAATTTGAGGCTCATAAGACATAGGGACATTTTGCAACTCATTATTTAGAATGAAGTTCTTATCCTTCTCATGATGTAGTTCATGAAAGCCCTCTCCCCCAACATTGATATTAAGAGTAAATTAGGGGCACATAAGACATAGGGATATTTTGTGACTCATTATTCAAATATGAACACTAACACGAAGGACAAGGAAGATGAGGAGGAGAAGGATGCCTTTATGGCAATGTTTTCTCACCCCATCATTTGATAAAATTAAGAGAATACAGAAGAAATTCACTAAAGGGTGGGAGAGAGCACTGTTAATATAATTTAGAACAACAAAGAGGGGGGGGGGGGGGGTGAATCAGTTGTTCTTAGGTCCAACTATATCAATTGAACTTTAAAACACTTCAACAATCTCAGATCTAATCACCAACACTACTCGGTCATTACAGAATGTATGCTAGAAACATATAACAATGCAGTCCAATATCCAACATTATTTAACTTGCAAAACATAGAAATGTTCACACCAAAACATTCACACAAGTATGACACTAGGATTTATTGTGGAAACCCAATTTGGGAAAAACCACTTTGTAACATGTTACTAATATTTTCACTCTTCTGAAGTGAGCTCTCTGAAAATCCAACCCTGTCAAAGGTTTACAAACACACTGCTAGGTGTGACCCTGTTAAAGGATTTCAACTACCCTGTTAGGAGTGAGCCTTGTTAGAGGACTTAAGTAAATTCCATCAGAATGCAACCTTGATTAAAGGATTTAAACAATGACTGTTAGGTCAACCTTGATTAAAGGATTTAGACTGATACAATGGTTAGAAAGTAGTAGTAGTATCTGATTTGAAAAACATACAACTCACTTTGCAAATAACAGATCCAATTCACACATATATGCTGGCTTACTAACTGAGTACCATTTCCATCTCCATCACTGATCTTCTCAGAAATCCCTTCAAGCAATCACAACTTTGATCAACTCCTTTACCTTCAGCCTTTCTGCTTAGGCTTATCAGTCAATAACATCAACAACTCCAGCATCCCCTTTTAACCTCACACTTAGGTTTCCTATATACCTCTTCAATAGGTAGATCCATCTTTTGTTGCTTAATCTCCTCCGTAGATCTTAGGTTTAGGTTAGATTCATTGAATCCTTCCAACATTCATGTTCTTCATCCATCCTTCTAGAAACATCTTCAATCTCTCTATTGAAATCACAATAAAATGATTTACCATGCATTAAATTCTCCATACACTCAATTAATAAAGTCAACATGATTTACATAATCCAAGAATTCAACTAAGACAACTAGGAATCTGAATTCTTCCTCAAATGTAAATTACTGATGCTTGGTCAATTCCATGTTCAACTCCTCGGTCATCTCTTCAAACTATCTCCCTTGGCTAATGCTGTCACTCGGCAATAAATTGATGTTTGGTCAACACTAAATTTCCTTGGCATATACTAGCTCTTGGTCAACACTAACATCACTCAGCTTAAATTAGATTTCTTCACTTTTTCTTGCTTAAGTCTACTTGTTCAGTCTTGCTTCTTACTTAGATAAACAATACATTATCTTATCATTGTGCCACATAATCAAGTACTCATTGAAGTATCAAATAACTCAACCTTTCTCTAGGTTCTATTGTTACCACCCTGTCCCTAATCCTTCTCATCAATCAATAGATATAGTACTTTATTAGATAGCAATGGTCTTACCAGTTAAGGTTTGACATCAATGAAAATACAACAATTGCTTCAATTGCAGTTTCCAACAATCTCCCTCTTTGGCATTGATGACAACACCATATGAATAACACATGATTCACCAACCAATCCAAAAATTTGTCATTTCATAGGAAACATTTTTAATATCCTTAGCTTCATTCTGATTTTGAATCACTTAGCCTAGCTTGCTTGACCATCCACAGAGTTACTCCCTCTGAATCTTTTCTATGTCTCTTTTCCTCTGATTCTCTGAATTACTTCCTCTTTTATGTGTTTTCTTCTGAATCTCTCCCTCTTTGACAATAATTCCAAAGCAGTATCTAGAACTTGCATCTTTCAGATGTAGATGTCATCTTTTTAGTTCAGTAACAATATTTATCCCTCTGTCATCTTGCTTATGACTAATTATCAGCTTTGCTGTACTTTTCACAACTCTAGGCTGCTCCTAAAGTGTGACCTTTTTTGCATCAATTTGTAAGATACTTTGTGCAACATATTTGATGCAGTGCTATTAGCTTGACTAGGAAGCCTCAATTAGGGGAAGCACCCCTAATTTACCTCTAAGATATTCATGAGCATCCTTAGGTAAATATTTTGTGAATATGTTTGCTAGTTGTTCCTTTGTATTCACATATTCCATTCTCACCTCTTTATTTTGTACCAATTCTCTCAAATAATGATACTTGATAGCAATATGTTTGGTCTTTGTGTGCATCACTGAATTCTTTGATATGTTGGTAGCACTTGTGTTGTCATAGTATATGACAACTGGTTCAATGATCTCCTCTTTCATGCCTTTCAATAATTGCTTAATCTATACCAGATTTGAATAGTTCATTACAGTTGCTACATACTCGGCTTCAGCTGTAGATTGGGAAATGCAATTTTGTTTCTTGCTTGTCCAGGAAACTAATCTCTATCCAAGAAAGAAAGCTCCACCACTAGTACTTTTTCTATCATCAACATTTCCTACCTAATCTGCATCAGTGTAGACTCTCAGTTCAAATTTTTTCATGCTTCTTGTTATACAATCCATAGTCTTCTGTCCCTTTCAAATATCTCAATATTCGCTTCACAACCATCATATGACTTTCCTTAGGATTGGCAGAGAATCTTGCCACAATCCCAACTACTAGAGCTATATTTGGTCTACTGTGAACATCATATTGCATCTTTCCAATCATGGATCTATACAAAGTTTGGTTTACTTCAGCAGTATCATCATTTTTAGATAGTTTTTGTCTAGTAGCCATGGGAGTACTTACTGGCCTTGAATCCTCCATACCAAAGGTTTTCAGTATCTCTTTGACATATTTAGATTGAGTGATAAAAATACCTTTTTCCATCTGATAGACTTGCAAACCAACAAAGAATTTTATCTCACCAAACATAGACATCTCAAACTTAGTTTGCATCTCATTTGAAAGTTTCTTACATAGGGCATCTTGTCCTCCAAATATGATATCATCTACAAAAATTTTAGCTAATAAAATTCCTTTACCTTCTTCATCTATCATGTATAGATCATTGTTGTCATTTGTCCTTGAAAATACAATCTATATCAAGTAATTGTGCAGCCTCCCATACCATGGTCTGGGGGCTTGCTTCAATCCACACAATGCCTTTTTCAGCTTACAAACCATATTTCTCTTGTTTGGATCAACAAATCCTTCAGGTTTCTCAATGTGTACTTCTTCTAATATACCATTAAAAAATGCAGACTTAACATCCATTTGGTATACCTTGAAATTTCTGTAAGAAACATATGCAAGTAGAGTTCTCACTCCTAATCTTGCTACAAGGGAAAATGTGTCCCCATAGTCTATTCCTTCTTCTTGTGCATAACCCTTGCATACCAGCCTTGCTTTGTTCCTTGTGATTTGTCCGTGTTCATTAAGCTTGTTTCTAAATACCCATTTTATTCCAATGCCATTTTTGTTTTATGGTCTTGGCACCAAAGTCCAGGTATCATTCTTTTCTATTTGGTCTATTTTCTCATTCATAGCTTGAATCCAGTCTTCATTTTCTAAGGCCTCCCTTGTTGTTTTAGGCTCAAACTCACACAATAAACATGTAGGATCTTTCAAATTGCTTCTAGTTAGAACTCCAGTTTCTTTATCTCCAATGATTTTCTTAGGCTTGTGATGTCTTCTTACATATTATGCCAAAGTAGGTTCAGATTTCTTTTCTCCTTTCTCTTCAGGTTCATCAGTAAGATTATCAGATTTAGCCTCTGATTTCTTGGTAGCCTCTTCCTGATGTTCAATAACATCCTCCTAATGCTCAACACCCTCTTCCTGATGCTCGACAATATCTTCCTGATGCTCAACATTGCTTACCCATGACACTTCATCAGGTGCAAGTGTGTTACTCACCTCTCCTTCTTCTATAGAAACAAAAGATCTATAATCTTTAGGTTCTCTTTTGCTTTCCTATTCATTTTTCACTCTAGTCTATTCTCCACTTCCAATTAGTTCACCAGTGGCATCAAAATTTTTCGCCTTTCTATGATGAAACTCCACTCAGTAACTAGTGCTATTAAGCTGTGCAACACTTAGCAAATTATAGTTAAGACCTTCGACCCAATAAGCATTTTCACAAGTGATCTTATTAGTTAGCTTAATTAATCCTTTACCCTTTACAGGACATGGTGTATCATTACCAAACTTAACACTTCTACCTTTGTAATGATCTAGGGTATCAAATTTACTTTTTTCACTAGTCATGTGATGTGAGAAACCACTATCAATAATCCATTTATCACCTTTGCTCACATAAGAAACAAGTGTAGTTTTCTCATCTTCATCAGAATCATCTTCCATAGCAACATAAACTACTTCAATTTCAAAATCATCATTATTAGTGTCAATTTCTTCTTCATCAATATAAAAGGATTTCTTACCTTTATCCTTGTAGCCCTTGAACCTTCAGTAACCTCTATTTTCTCTCTTATCCTTGTACTTTCTTTCTCTTTCCTCATCCTTGTCATTCCTGTCAGGACATCTTGGAGCTATATGGCCAACTCTGTAACATGAAAACCATATGATAGGAAGTTTACCTTTATATTTTCCTTTTTCTCTTTTCAATATTCTGGCCATAAGAGCTTCAAGATCCTCTAGTTCCTCATCAAAAGTGTCACTATCACTTATACATTTTTCTTTTTCCCTCTTAGATTTATGCAAAACTATTTATGACTTGAATGTAGATTCAACATTAGCAATAGTGTAGCTATCATAGTTAGAAACCTCAAAAGTAGTAAGCTTACCAACAAGACTTTCCAGTGTTAGAACATTACCAGGGTTACATCTAGATTCTTGAATTGCTAAAATTATGATGGCATATATAGGAAGCAAAGTTCTCAATACCTTTCCAATAATAGTATCATCCTCAATAGTTCCATTAGCTCCTCTAATAGAATTTACTACCTCCTTGATTCTACCACAATATTGAGCAATATTTTCACCTTCTTGCATTTTCATTTCATCAAAATTACCTCTCAGGCTTTCAGCTTTTTCCCTTACTACATTTGCATCATCACCATAGATATTTGTAAGAGTGTCCCACATTTGCTTTGCATTTGTGTAATCTTTAATGTCTTCAAATTTGGGATATCTTAAGGTAGATGCAATCTCCAACATTGCTTGGTTGTGTTCCTGTTTAGCTCTCATCTCCTCGGAAGTTAAAGGTGTATCAGGTGTAACATAGTCATATTCAGCATAAAATTTTGCTGAGTCACCAATACCAGCTAGATGCAATTTCATCAGAATCTACCATGTAGGGAAGTTCTCCTTATTCAACTTTGGTACCTCCTTTTTATACATCTCAATCATTTGCTTCAAGTACCTTTAAACTTGTTATGTGTCAGCACCAACAGCTCTGATACCAATTGTTAATATGATTTAGAACAATAGAGAGGGGGGGGGGGGGGGGTAAATCATTTGTTCTCAAGTCCAAATGTATCAATTAAACTTTAAAACACTTCAAAAATCTTAGATATAATCACCAACACTACTCGGTCATTACAGAATGTATGCCAGAAACATATAACAATGCAGTCCACTATCCAACAGTATTTAACTTGCAAAACATAGAAATGTTCACACCAAAACATTCACACAAGTATGACACTAGGATTTATAGTGGAAACCCAATTTGGAAAAAACCACTTTGTCACATGTTACTGATATTTTCACTCTTATGAAGTGAGCTCTATGAAAAGCCAACCTTGTCAAAGGTTTACAAACACACTGCTAGGTGTGACCCTGTTAAAGGATTTCAACCACCCTGTTAGGAGTGAGCCTTGTTAGAGGAATTAAGTGTTGGATATTGCTAATGCATGGGTGGTGATTGAGACATGTAATATGTTTAATCATTGCATTACTAAATGGGCACTCATACTATTGTCATTTGTGTTTTGTCATTGATGTCAACATATGCTTTTATGAAGGAACCAAACTAGTAATCACAGTCTACGGTTAGTGTACGAATGTTTCAGATGCTGAAAAGTTAGATGAGAGATCAAGTGGATGTTGTGATCTTATATCTATGATTGCATCATTAAGTATTTCATATTAAGATAGTTACAACTATTTTGGTAAAGACTGGTCACTGGACTGTGACAGTGAGAATTGACAGAGTTAGTCTCCGAGTTTTTGATATATCTTTCAGAGGGATTGGATTCAAGGTATGCGAACTTGAAGGATGATGGAAGGAGTACTAATGGATGTTCATTGGTCACCATAAGGTACAGAGTGATTGGTGATGTCAGCTGTGGCGTGTGCTCTAGCGATGGCTTATTTTGAAGCCGACTCAGGGAATGAAGCGTGTGTTCTATTTGGCAAGCATAAATCAAGGATGTTAGTCCTTAATTGTTGTAATGTAATCATTTAAAACTTTTTTTAGATACTGTGTGTATCTTAGCAAGGGTTTATGTAATTTTTTTTAATTAGGAAAGCCTTATGGGCCGACCTGATCTTGGTAAAATGTAATAAGGTATAAATGAAAGGTATTTTTCTTTGGAAAAGACATGGATGGAATATGTATGATATAAGGAGGTTGTGAAAGTTGCAAACTTGTGTCTGTCATATGTAGAGCAGAGGATTATTGGTGGAATTCATTGGAACTGATCAAGAAAAGAAAAGTTACTGGCAAACAGTTCAAAAGATTGTTTATTTCTTCATATACACCTGTTGCGAACTAGTGAGTTATGAAGGTGGATTTAACCTTCTTTGGGAAGTGAGCCTTGGGTAGTGAGCCCTCTATTGTTCTTAAATCCTAACAGGGTCTATCCTATAACAAGGACTATGTACTGTAATGTTTCAATAAGCTCCTAATAGGGCTATATCTTCTAACAAGGATTACTATACTCTCAGTACATCATTTGTGGGTGCTAATTCCCATCAGGGTTTTTACCTTTAACAGGGTTTCCTTGAAACCAAAATATTGTGTTATTGTGTTGGCATTCATTGTGTTCATTGGATCTGATATTAATGAGCTTAAAGTTTAAAGTTTAATATTCTATCATACAATTGATTCACCCCCCCTCTCAGTTGTATTGTGGATTGTTATTCCTAACAATTGGTATCAGAGCTTGTGGTCCTCAAAGAGAAAGATTAACAACTTGAGGTGATCTTGGAAATGACATTCTAAAGGAAGAAAAGTCCTAAGTTTGATGCTAAAAACTTTGAAAGTTGGAAAAACAAGATGTGAACACATCTGCTATGTATGGGCATAGACTACTGGATGATTGTGAAGAAGAAGGAATGTCTAAAGGCTGAGAATGACTTGGAAACAACCGATGATGATGAAAAGAAGTTATTTTCATGAAACATGGTCGCAAGAGAAGCATTGATCAATGCACTATTTGAGGGTGAGTTTACTAAAATTAAAGATCTAGATTCGGCACATGAAATTTGGAATAGACTAGAGGAACTCTATGAAGGAGACAAGTATACCAAACAAGAGAAATTTCAAAACTAAAAGACACAGATGGAGAAGCTACAAATGAATGAAGATGAAAGCATTAGAGCCTATGTTCAAAGGGTTACATAAGCTATAGTTGGAATAAAAAATTATGGAGGTACTTATGATGAAGATGAAGTCATTACAAAGATTCTCAGATCTCTAACTCCTGCTTACAAATTCAAGGCAATGTCAATTCAAGAAACTATACCCCTGACTCCAAATTTTAGCAAAGAGATGTTGATTGCAAAGTTAACTACCTTTGAAGCTACTGAATTAGGAGAAGCTACACCTAAAGTTGAATTTGCATTTAGGGCATCTACACATAAGAAAGTATCTGTACTTCTGAGCACAAGAAAAGAAGACCTAACAGAAGAGCTTGGTGAGTATGTTGAGGAATGGGAGAAGATAATGGAAGAACTTGTTGCACTGATTGCTAGAAGAGAAAAAAGAGGTAAGGGGAAATTTGAAGGAAAGTCACCCTTGAAATGTTTTTCATGCAATAAGATAGGTCATTTTGCATCTAGATGTCCTACAAGAGTTCCTAAGTACAAACCTGACTATGCAAAGATTAGAAGAGACAAAGAATGTTATTATGCTAGTGAAGGAATCTTTGATGATGATGATTGAAACAATGAAGAGATTGGACTTGTTGCTATTAAATATGAACCTGTTCATGAAGAAAAAGCCTTAGTATCTCACATTGACAAGAAAACTGAATGGATAATTGATAGTGGATGTTCTCATCACATGAATGGTGATAAGAACAAGTTTGTTAAGTTAGTAAATTATGATGGAGGTGTTGTAAGGTTTGGGGACAATCTCCCAAAATCCATCATAGGAGTAGGATCCATTACTTTGGATGGAAAGACTAATACATACAATGTACTACTTGTTGAAGGACTGAATCATAATTTATTGAGTGTTAGACAGTTAATGGATAAAGACTTTCAATTAAGTTTTGTTAATGGTAAATGCTTTATCAGAAGCAAGGAAGGGAAACTGATTGCTAACAGTTCAAAATCTAGAGGTAATGTATTTGAACTAAACACATCTGGAGCTTCTTGTTTTGTTGCGAAGGTAGATGATAGTTGGTTATGGCATAGAAGAATTTTTCATGTTAACTTTGATAACATTGTGAAGGCAAGTATGGCTAATGCAGTAAGAGATCTATCAAAGATTGTGAAACCTTCTAACACTATATGTAGAGAATGTGTTATGGGAAAACAAACTAAAAGAAGTCATAAAAGCAAATCATTTACATCAAAAGGGAAGTTGGATCTGGCTCATATATATCTATGTGGGCCTACAAGAACAAAGTCATACTATGATGAATCAAAATGTGTTTTTCAGACTTTGTAGGGCTACATTATCTGACTCATACCAGACTTGATATTGCTAATGTTGTTGGAATTGTGGCTAGATATCAGGCAGAACCTAAAGAGACACATCTAGCTACTATGGAAAGGATACTAAGGTATCTCAAAGGAACTATAGACTATGGTTTATGGTATGATAGGAATGATAGCTTTGAACTTCATGCCTATACTAACGTTGATTGGGCAGGAAATATTGATGAAAGGAAAAGTACCAGTGGTGGTGCATTTTTCCTTGGGAAAAAGTTGGTTTCTTGGCTAAGTAAGAAACAAGATTGTATAGCACAATCTACTACTAAATCAGAGCATGTTGCTACTGCTATAAACTACACTTAGATTATTTGGATGAAACAAATGCTGATAGACATTGAAATAAATTTTGAAGAGCTTGTGGTTATTCATTGTGACAACACTAGTATAGTAAACATGTCAAAGAATCTAATGATGCATTCCAAAAATAAACATATTTCTATCAAGTATCACTTCTTGAGAGACAAGGTGGCACAAAAAGAAATCAAATTAGAATATATCAATACAAAAGAGCATATTGCAGACATCTTCACAAAGCCACTACTGAAAGATACCTTTGAATATCTCAGAGGTATGCTGGGGGTTCAGGCCCCTCCTAGTCAGAACTAATTGATGCAGAAATGCATCAGTCCAGAAGTATTCAGAGCCTTATCATTTTCTGGACTGGATGTAGGGATCTACTCCTCAGGGGGAGTGATCATGGAAGAAATTTTATATGTGAAGGTAGTTGAAGATCATGGCACCCTTTGCCATTGCTGTCAAAGGAGGAGTGTTGTTATGAGAAAATCTCTACTATTTGGGGAGACTGTTTAGTTGAAGGACTTTGGATTGATATAACTTTGGGATAAGATTTTCCCATATGTTGACATCAATGCCAAAGGGGGAGATTTTTGGATATTGCTAATGCATGGGTGGTGATTAAGACATGTAATATGTTTAATTACTATGTTACTGAATGGGAACTCATACTGTTATCATTTGTTTTTTTTCACTGATGTCAATATATGCTTTTATGAAGGAACCAGACTGGTAATCACAGTTAATGATTAGTGTACGAATGTTTCAGATGTTGTGAAGTTAGATGAGAGTTCAGGTGGATGTGTGATCTTATATCTATGATTGCATCATTAAGTATTACATATTAAGAGAGTTACAACTATTTTGGTAAAGACTAGTCACTGGACTATGACAATGAGAATTGACAGAGTTAGTCTCTGAGTTTTTGATATATCTTTTAGAGGGATTGGATTCAAGGTATGCAAACTTGAAGGATGATGGAAGGAGTACTGATAGATTTTCATTGGTCAGCATAAGGTACAGAGTGATTGGTGATGTCATATGTGGTGTGTGCTCTGGCGATGGCTTATTCTAAAGTTGACTCAGGGAATGAAGCGTGTGTTTTGTTTGGCAAGCATAAATCAAGGATGTCAGTCCTTAATTGTTGTAATGTAATCATTGTAAACTTGTTTTAGATACTGTGTGTATCTTAGCAAGGGTTTATGTAATTGTTTGTAATTAGGAAAGACTTATGGGCCAACCTGATCTTGGTAAAATGTAATAAGGTATAAATAAAAGGTCTTTTCTTTGGAAAATACATGGATGGAATATATATGATATAAGGAGGTTGTGAAAGTTGTAAACTTGTGTCTATTGTATGTAGAGCAAAGGATTACTTCTGGACTTCATCAGAACTGATCAAGCAAAGATAAGTTGCTGGCAAACAGTTCAAAAGATTATTTATTTCTTCATATACACCTGTTGTGAACTAGTGAGTTCTAAAGGTGGATTTAACCTTCTTTGGGAAGTGAGCCCTCTATTATTCTTGACTCCTAACAGGGTCTATCCTCTAACAAGGACTATGTACTATAATGTTTCAATAAGCTCCTAAAAGGGCTATATCTTCTAACAAGGATTACTATACTCTCAGTACATCATTTGTGGGTGCTAATTCCGATCAGGGTTTTTACCTTTAATAGGGTTTCCCTGGAACCAAAATATTGTGTTATTGTGTTGGTATTCATTATGTTCATTGGATCTAATATTAATGAGCTTAAAGGTTAAAGTTTAATATTCTATCATAAAACTAATTCACCCCCCCTCTCAGTTGTATTGTGAACTGTTATTCCTAACATTGAGTACATTCCATCAGAATGCAACCTTGATTAAAGGATTTAAACAATGAATTTTAGGTCAAACTTGATTAAAGGATTTAGACTGATACAATGGTTAGAAAGTAGCATTAGTATCTGATTTGAAAAACACATAACTCACTTTGCAAATAATAGATCCAATTCGCACATATATGTTGGCTTACTGACTGAGTACCATTTCCATGTCCATCATTGATTTGCTTAGAAATCCCTTCAAGAAATCACAACTCTGATCAACTCCTTCACCTTCAACCTTTCTGCTTAGACTTACCAGTCAATAACATCAACAACTCCAACATCCTCTTTTAACCTCACACTTAGGTTTCCTATATACCTCTTCAATAGGTAGATCCATCTTTTTCCACTTAATCTCCTCTATGGATCTTAGGTTTAGGTTAGATTCATCGAATCCTTCCAACATTCATGTTCTTCATCCATCCTTCTAGAAACATCTTCAATCTCTTTATTAAAATCACAATAAAATAATTTACCATGCATTAAATTCTCCATACACTCAATTAATAAAGTCAACACGATTTACATAATCCAAGAATTCTACTAAGTCAGCTAGGAATCTGAATTCTTCTTCAAATAGAAATTACTGACGCTCGGTCAATACTATGTTCAACTCCTCAGTCATCTCTTCAAATTTTCTCCCTTGGCTAATGTTGTCACTCAGCAATAAACTGATGTTTGGTCAACATTGAATTTCCTCAACATATACTGGCTCTCAGTCGACACTAACATCACTCAGCTTAAACTAGATTTCTTCACTTTTGCTTGGTTAAGCCTACTTGTTCAGTCTTGCTTCTTACTTAGATAAACAATACATTATCTTATCATTGTGCCACATAATCAAGTGCTCATTAAAGTATCAAATAACTCAACCTTTCTCTAGGTTCTATTGTTATCACCCTTGCCCTAATCCTTCTCATCAATCAATAGATAAAGTATTTTCTTAGATAGCAACTATCTTACTAGTTAAGGTTTGACATCAATGACAATACAATAATTGCTTCAATTGCAGTTTCCAACAAGCACAAATTTATAAGACAAGGGGTTCCCATATTGGTTATGAGAAGGATGGTGATAATGTAAATTCTCTGGAGTATTAGGAAAAAGAGTAATATTGGGGAAATTTTGGAGTAAGAGACAGATAAGGGGAGGGAGAAAGTTGGGCAAAAATAGATTGATAAAAGCCCTTTTTCTAGTGGTAGAAAATGTGATGAGGAGTAGGGCATTTGTATGCCCATTCTCTTGGAGGAATTTACTTATCTTCATGCTAATAGAGATAATATTTGTCATGTTTTGGGGCTTGCTAGTGATTGGGTTGTAGATCAGTTTAAGTTTTCAAAATAGTTTTTTGATTTCAAATTGAGGGCCTTAGGTGTTAAAATGGACAAAAATGTTGGGAGGAATGAGGAGAGGGCTAGGAGTTTGACCAAGTATAGGGAGATTTATTTCAAGTCCAATGAAATGGCCAAGGTGATTACAAAGATAAGGAATGATTTGATCAAAGAAATAAGAGTTTGGAGGGAAGAGTTCTTGAGGTCAACAAAAATATGGAATGGGTGGTGAAAATTAGCCACTATACAATTAGAATAGCTCAAAATATGTTAGGATCCCAACCAGAAAAAATCAAGGATCTAAAAGAGGAGTATCTTGTGGAGACAACCAATGTTGAAGATAAGAACGATGAAGAAAAAGTATCACAAGCTCTGAGATAAATTTGCATAAGTGTGTGAATAGGCATGGTATGTGTACTAAGCTATATGAAGAAAAAGTATCCCAAGCTCTGAGATAAATCTAAACCTTACACTTTGGAAATGAATTTATATCCTATGTGTATGCACATATAGGCATATTTGTGTATTGATATTGGAAAATTTTAAAGAAACAAGAAAAATATAAAAAATGATAGCTTTAGGGGAGCCTTGCACCAACCAAACAAAAAATAAAAGTCCAGAATGTGAGGGTATCATTTTTCATTTTCTTGCTTGGAGAATGCTGTAACATTAAAGATGTAGTCACTTTCTTTTAACTTGTGCCTCTTTACTTAAATGGAATGTCAACCAAGTTAAACTAATTTTTTTTTTGTAGCTGTATAGAAATCAATTGATACATCTAAATCTACTCATCACTCGACTATGGAATAATCACAACTGCACACCTACAAATGGATGCCTTTGATGCCTTTTTTGGCTAGCCTTGATCAATGAGAGGTGGAGGATGGCATAGAGCATCCAAATTTCTACCATCTAGGTTTTCTATAAAGATTATTTTCTATGGTGTAGAAAAGTGGATGGCTCTACCCTAAACTTTTCTTTCATGCTTAGTCTGTCGCTGTTTGCATTTCATCCTTGTCACTTCAAGAGTGACATTTAATTGCAATCTACTAAACAAATCTGCATATAGAGTTTCAGGTCTCCTTCAAACATTGATAGCGATTGAAACATAGTTTCCATGTGGGTATAGACACCCCACCAACTGGATCTTGAATAACTTTAAGGAAAATCCAGACAAATTTGATGTTTAAAAAAAAACTGATCATACCATAGGTTAAGGTAAGGAAATCCTTATAGGTGGTCCTCCTTCGTGTGTTGAAACCCTTGATTGAATTCACCATGCCGAGAATAATGAAATGAGAAATGAAACCTTTTTTTTTAAAGTTATGCCCGTGTTGGTCGAAATTTCGACCAACACGGGCATGGATTAAAAAAAATCAAAATTTTCCTTCTATAATCCGACCAACCAAAACCTTTTTTATTTGATGGTCAAAAATTTTGGTAGAAAAATAAGGTCAAATGTACTAGTGAATATGTCGCACGCCATACCTTTTTTGGGGGACCAAAAAGGTGATAGGCAACTTTTTTGTCCCCTAACTTTGTGCACTTACCCATACCCAAAATGCACATGAAATCAAGGTTTGAATTCAAAATAAATACAAGAGGCCACACATAATGGAATAGGGCCTATGTATGTAAGAGGTGATAAATGGATGAAATAATTAAAGTGGGGACACCTAAAATTAAGAGCCCACATGTAAATCAAGTTAAGAAAGGACAAATATTTAAATATTTGTTACTTAAATGTACAACAAGAAGGCCAATGATGCATGGAAGCCTTGGACACTAGAATGGGGCCTACCTAAGGAAAACATTATACATGCTTACAATTTAGGAGGCTACAATAGCTTTCTAATAGTATAATTTTTTAACTGTTCAAATATGACAAGGTTTTGTGTTTAATTTCTTTTTGTAGTTTATCATTTTTTGTCATTTTTTACTCATTCATATAAATTTGAAGCAAATTAAATATTTAGAAACTAGACTATATTATATACACATAATAAAATTATGATTTTTTATTAGTTTTCAACAAATTTAGGGGTTTACATTTTTTTTTTTTTGATCGGTAAAAGGCTGAAGCCCTATAAAATTTTATTATTATATTAAAATTTTTAATACATGTGACCCCGCTCGCTGCGGGTGCTAGTAGGGAAGAGCGGGGTGGAGAAAACCTCTAGCCTAGCTTGGGACCCAAGGTCCTGTACTTATACAGTTTTACGTGGGCATACCAACGACTCAACCATAGTCGAGATTTTATTATTACATATTCCTTGTGGGCATCCCCACTTTTTATACAAGATGAGTCTTATATCTGTTCAAATTACCTCCTTTCAGTGGGCATACCCACTACTTGATAATATCAAGTAAATACAAATACAACTCTTCCATTGTTGCTTTTAATTGATACATTTTATTGTTACATCATTAAGTATGTGAATTTGTATACATCCATGCTGGAGATATATGATTTGGTGCTAAAGGTAGCTTCTTGAATGTGTCCTCCTGAAAAACACAGAAAAACTCTACCACTCCAACTAATCAAGGGTTAATATTAAAAAAGTGATTATGTAAAGATAGCAAAACTACTATAACCTTCTTTTATTTTGTCTATGAGATATCTGCTGTATTGTAAGAATTAATGCATAAATAAGCTAGACTTTTCATAACTTAAACCTGACATTCCAATGTATCATATAAGTAAAAAGGAGAACCTCCAATTATATTTAACATATCCTATTAAGTTCACTTAGTATTTAACGATTATGAATCTACTATTAGTTGGATTAACATCAGCTTCTTGAACTAATATAATTTGATTCTCCCATCTCAGGATATATGCTCAAATGTTATTCAACAATTCAAGTAAGGCCTGTGCTGTATACTATTTGAGCATATCTTTTACACATTATATATATATATATATATATATATATATATATATATATATATATATATATATATATATATATATATATATATATATATATATATATATATATATATATATATATAATGCTGACATGGGCAAAAGTTTAGATAATGATGCTATCTAAAGCGAACAGAAGTATCATCATATCCAAATTTAGGGGTTTACATATTATATATATATTGCTCGATAATAAGAAATATTTTATTAATAGTAAATTAAATACAAGTATAAAGAGAAGCTTTTCATCTTAGCTTCATGAGAACCCCTTACAAACAACAAAAGAGATGACTAGCTCACCCCCATATTTAATTTTATTATTTTCAAGATGTGTCCACTTTAAAAATTAGTAAAAAATTAATGAAAAAAGCATGAACTATATGGTGTTGGCTAATTTCTCATCGAAGCAATATTTTAAATATTAATATAAAATATTAATATTTTAGGGGTCATACACCAAACATTATGTTATGTTTTCTTTTTGAAAAAAAATAGTAGTAGTTTATGTGCTCCCCCTTTTTAAACCCTTTGAAATCCACCATTTTGAAAATAAAAAGTTTAGAATATAGATTTAGAGCACTTAAAACTTTTGTTCTTGTCGTGTTTTGAATATTTAAGTGCACCTTTCAAATTCTCGTCCAAAATTAGTCTTTTTTATTGTACAAAAAAAAGTTGCATCTTAAGACCCCTTTTTGGTCCCCTATCTTTGTGCACTTTCTCAACTGATTAACGTAATTTAAGTTGGAGATTTTCCAACAGGCTAGTATTGACTGTATGTTTATCATTAATGACAACATATGGAAAGTAGCATGCATGGAAGACTTATGAAGTTATCTTTCAGTATATGTTGCTTAGACATGTTATCAACATGATATCATGGGCTTAGAGGTTAATTGTTAGTACAGACAGTTATATAGCAACTTGTGTCAGCAGTGTTCTTGATAGAGTAATAGGCAATGTTATGTGTATGGTTGTCTGTACAGTTATCATGGATCCTTGTGCACTTGGATATATGATGAAGACATATTAGTGATGATACATTCATGGATGCAGAGTTTGAAGATTAGTAGAAGTGAAGTTTTGTAGTCACTATTCACTAGTAGTAGTTTCCTATTTTTGTTCAGGAAGAGCCAACATAGATTATATTGGTTCTGGAGTTGCACCCATCATTTCAGTATGCACCCTTGGATTTAAGCTTGGAGAAGAGTTAATTATGTTTAGTTAAGAGCACATGAAGTAATTCCTCTTGAGGAGAAAGATACAATTAATTTGGTAGAGTTGACAGTGTGTTGCGTGCATCTACAATTATCTTATTGGATAGGTCCTAGAATGTATTGCGTGCTTAGTAGAGATGACTAATTTATTATTGGAGTTTGTTATGGGTTCTCCAATATGATTTCAAGGTGGTTCTAACAGGTCGACTTGATTATATCATTTAGAGGAAAGATATTTGTAGGCAGTCATTTGTGATTGGGTGAGTGTGGTTCATAGTTGATTAAGAAGAGCAGAGTAGAGTGTGCGAAGTGTTGAGCCATCAGAAGAAGGTCTATGTGACCAAGTAAAGTGTTTGTGCTATACATTGGAACTGATCTAGATAGAAGGTCTAAGCGCAGTTCACCAAGATCTAGATATAGTGTGTATCTATTATTCAGAAGGTTGTATCCTTTGCCCCTTTGAGTAGTGTGCTCTCAGACAGTGCATCCTCTCCCCTAACATGAACTATTGTAAAAGACTCCTAACAGGGTTCAACCTTTGACCAATTCTACTATACTTAATATATTGTAAAGCAACTCCTAACAAGGTTAAGGATCTTCTAACAAGGATCATAATACACTAGTGCAGAATATTAGTAGGTGTCAATTCCCACTAGGGTTTTTACCTATTTGGGTTTCCCCATAACCAAAATATTGTGTTGTGTTTAAGTGTTCTTTCATTGTGTTTATGCTTTATGTTTAAGTATACTTAATTGGATAAAGAATTGAAACTTGTAGATAATTGATTCACCCCCACCCTCTCAGTTATCTCTTGGGACTATTCTTAACAATTGGTATCAGAGCCAAGTGCCTCAAAGAGAAAGTTTAACAACTTGAGGTTGATCAGATGACATTCTTTAGAAAAGAAATTCCTAAGTTTGATGGAGAGAATCATCTTGATTGGAAGAACAAGATGGTGACTCATTTGTAGTGCATTGCTTTTGAAGTTTTTGATGTAACTATGAAAGAAGTCAAGATCCCTACTTTAGAAGACCTTGCAAAGGATGATGCTACTGATAAGAAAAAGGAATTATTTCATCAGAATGCAATAGCCAAAGAAGTCCTTATCAACGCCCTTTCTGATAGTGCACTTTTAGAAATAAAGAAGGTAGATACAACCCATAAAATATGGAAGTACCTAGAAGACATATTTGAAGGAGACAAATAAGAAAAGGATGCGCATAGAAAGACATGGAAGAAAATATACAATGCATTAGAGATGATGCTTGAAGAAAACATCAGAGCTTACAATCAAAGGATCAATGAAGCAGTTGCTGGAATTAGGAATAATGGTGGAGAAATCTTAGAGGAAGACATTTGGACAAATTGATGACTACTCTCACTCCAGAATATGAAAACAAGATCAACATCCTTAATGAGACCATGCAGCTTACATCAAATTTTAGGAGAGAGAATTTGATCAACAAAATCTCAACTTTTGAGATTTCAAGATTGAAGACAAAACCTAAAAGTGAGAGAACCTTCAAAGCAACAGTTCATGGTAAGAAATCTGTAAACACTTCTGGTAATTTTGATAATGATGATGAAGAGAAAAAACTAGATGATTTCATTGGTATGATTTCCAAAAGAGAAAAGAAAGGAAAAGGAAAATATGAAGGTCAATTACCATTTAAATGCTTTTCATGTAATAATATTGGTCACTTTGCATCTAAATGTCCCTTAAGAGCTAGAAAGTAAAAAAATGACTACAAGCCTAAATTCTCTAAGGAATGCTACTATGTTGGAGAAGGAGTTTTAGATGATGAATCAGCTGAAGAATAAATTAGATTTATTGCTATCATAGATAAAATGAACAATAAGACAGATCATGAAGATGATAAAGAGAAACAAGACCTAGCATTGATTTCCCAAGCTGATATAAGGACATACTAGATTATAGATAGTGGTTGTTCACATCACATGACAGGTGCTAAAAAAACATTTGTTCATCTATAAAAATACAATGGTGGCATGGTTAGATTTGGAGATAAAACTCCTAAACCCATAGTTGGTAGAGAAGCCATCACCTTGGATGGAAATAATAGCTCTGATGATGTTCTCTATGTAGATGGTTTGAAACATAACCTTCTTAGTGTTGGATAGTTACTTGGAAAAGGTTATTAGTTGGAGTTCAAAGATGAAAAATGCATCATTAACAAAAAGGATGGTGTTATGATTGCATCAGGCTCAAAGACTAGAGGTAATGTTTTCCAACTCAATTCAGAAGCTAGTTGTTTTGTTGCTAAAGTTGATGACAGTTGGTTGTGGCATAAAAGGCTATGTCATATCAATTTTGATAACATAGTAAAGGTAAGAAATGTAAAGGTAGTAAGAGATCTACTTAGCATAGGAAAGCTAGTTGATACTATTGTGTGTGTGAAAATTATACCTAATCTGTAAACACAACACTCAGTAAAACATTAAAGGTTAGCTATAATCAAAATCGTGCAAAATTGAAAGCTATCTAACCAAGCGATTTACTGCCTTCTAATAGGTGCGAGATTAATGTTCTCAGATTGTAATCAAGATCAGTGACCTAGACGACACCTAAATGAAGGATTTGAATGCAATTGATCTAGATGAGAGATTGAATGCAATTAATCTATATTTTTGATATTTTCTATGCAATAAGAATGATAAAAACTGATATGATATGAATGCTATTGAAAACTGATATGCTATGAATCTAACAATGATATGTAATATGAATGCAAAAATAAGATTGATCTCACAAAGATGTCGATTCGCAAGAGCTTTGATTCTTCAATTCCAATTCTCCAGCGTGATTGTGCAAAATATGAGATGATTTGTGAAGAGCTAAAGCCTTTAATTTATAGAAATCCAAGGCTTTGGAGGTGCATGAGAAAAAGCCATAAATCACTCAAATTAACTCAACTTGATTTTTGAGTTATTTTTAAATAAAAGATAATTAACTCACAAAAACATGCAAAAGCTAAGTTTTAACTCAAAATAGAGTTTAGCTTTAATTGATAATTGATAGTTGTTTGCTTTTATGATTGTGCATGTTTTATTTATGAATTAATTTAATAATAAAGTGATTTATTTCCAACTTAACTGCTTTTAAAAATAAAACAATTGATTTATGGGTTAATCAATTATTTAATCAAAATTTTATTAAAAACTATATTATTAAATAATGACAACTTGCTTTAATTAATTAAATAAGAATTTAATCAATTAAAGATAGGAATTTTGATTTATTGTCAAAATTAAATAATACAATTAATAATAGATAGAATTAAATTTAATTACACAATTAAGTGGCAAATATTAAATCTAATTAATTAAATATGAAAATATTCAATTAATCAAATTTTTAGGATAAATGTGATTTATTGCCAAATAATTATAAAATTAAAGATAATTAAGATAATTAGGAATATTACTAGGAATATTCCCCGATGCAAAATTTAAGATAATCAATTATGATTCGATGATGTTTAGATGTGCCGTAGATTAGGACTTTGATGTCGATTTTGTTCGATTTGTCGATGTAGGAGGTTAATGAACTTATAGCCCATTTTTGGGGTATTACATTTTGCCCCTCTTTGAATTACTGTGTGAAGCGCAGTGGTTCAAAGATAGTCTGTGTTTGATAAAGATATGAAACTGATTCAAAAGATAAACCGATCTCAAGATAGAAACCGATTGAAAGATATTGAGATAGGAGTTGATTGATATTGAATTGATATGGAAATAATAGGTCTTGAATGACCAAAGATAATGTTCACTGTAGAAGCAAATGAACCTATTATTGCGAAAAAGTGTCAAAATGCTTGATTCTGAACCTTAGGATTGATAAGAAGTGAGTGACCCGTTCTAGACTCGATTGTCTTAGCAGAACTAGCAGGTATCACATCCGAATCCTTTAGTTGCCGAAGAACCAAGGAAATAACACTATGATCTGATGGTTGTAAAAACTGATACAGATTACAAGATTAAGAGAATACCAGATTGATATGGATCGATGAATCTGATATGCCCCAAGTGATGATAGATTTGCCCCGAGCGATGAGGACTTTTGATGAATCAGTAACTAGACATGATTGTTTGTCTTGATCACTGATGAAAGATATTGATAGACTTGATTGATAGAATTTGATTTACAGACTTTGAATGATGTGCAATACCATGCCCCCTTCGGGATTAAAATTGAAATCTGACAAGAAAAGTCAGTGTTGATAGTTTAGAAGCATGTTAATTGATTTGAGAAGTGGTTATATACGTTCGAGAACACATTCTGCATCGTTTGGAGGTCTAAAAAGACCAAGTTTGACTAGGTTTGACCATGAGTTGACCATAGTTGACCAAGTTGAAATTTTGATAGTGTGATGTAAGATAATCAGTTAAGTTGAATACTAGATTTCTGTGATGATTGAAGGTTGATTATGCAAGCAATTAATAATATGAATGATCTCAGATTTGAATTTTGATCCCGAAAAAGGATTCTACTTGCTATTTCATTGGAGGAACCTTCGTGTGAGATTCAGCTCTTGTTAGACTGAAGAGACAAATGGAGAATTGTTTAAGCATTGAAGTTCGTTTAATCATTGTGAGATCATGCAACATGCAAAATGAAATGAGACATGCAAAATGAAATGCAACTTAAGACCGAGGATCTAGTCACTGATCATATGTCGATTTGTTATCATCATTGAACTTTTAGGTAACCGGATAAATCAATACAATGCCCACTAGCCATGAAACCATAGACATATGAATATCGATTTGTATGCGCAAGAATCAATACAACACCCACTGGTCAACAACCATGGATATATGAATATTGATTTTGTTTTCGAAATGTCGGATTAGATATAAGCACCAAGGCACAAGCGCCAGGATGACCTGAATATCATGTCCATTTTGATATAGCAATTTGTACAAGCATCAAAACATAAACGTTGTGATGACCTGAGTACGCCTTGCATTACAAACACATCAAACAGTCAAGAGATCATTCTAAATCCAATGTGAATTACCCGTAGTGACCCTTTATTGTTCACATCCTTAGGCAAGATTGCATTCCACAGTAGGAGAAAGAACTTACTCAAAAAGATAATAGTTAGATCAAACGTCCTTGAATTTTTTTTGGGTATCAATGGTCGAGGTACGCATGGCCATCCAATTCGAGATAGAGGCTCTTACAGTCAGACACCATTTCAATCCAAAATTTCCAAAGTTGTTAGATTTTCACATACAAGCAGAAGACAAAGAAAAGATTATGCCCCCAGTCATCACTCTCTAAATCCTGTAAAGGACATCATTGAAGAGCTCGAAGGGACACAATATGCAAAAATCTCAATGCGAATCAGTAAGCATACAAGGAGATAAAAGCATGAAAAGCACAGATTGTTTTCAGTTGAGTTTTGATGTTTGATTGTTGTTGATGCAAAATCTTTTCTGGAGACGAGACTGACTGACTGACTCAACTTGAAGCTTCAAAGGACTCTGAGTGGATATGACATGTCTAAGATACATTGGAGACTATAAGATATGACATTGATTGCCCCCAAGTTTGAACATTGATAGGATACAGACGCTTGAGCTGATTGGTGTACAGACCGACTTATTGAAACCAGGATATGCAGAAACAAACCGGGAGATATGTACAAACTAAAGCAAGACGGAAAGCTGGGAAAGACCAAGATTGTGCTGATAGATGGAGCATTTTGGAACAAGTGGTGCCCGTTTGCCGAGTTTTCACCATCTTGGTAGAGATTCTATTTTTGCTACCGAGGTGCCTGTTTCCAGGTTTTCACCAAGGCACTTTTTTTTTCTTTTTTTGTATTTTTCATTTTTTCAATTTTTTTGAATTTTTGATATTTTTTGATATTTTTTTTTTTTTTTTTTTTGTGAATCATCAAGGCGCATATTGCTAGGTTTTCACCAAGATGTTCATTTTTTCAGGACTTTTTCCGATTTTTAAGATTTTTTCAGGACATTTACCAAGCACTGAATGCCTTAGGCATAGAATTTCTTTAGATGGAGAACGTTGATTGGTTCTCGGAGCTGTTCTCCTTCAGTGGTTGAGAGTTGATAGGCACCAGAGCCAAAAGTAGCAGTGATTACAAAGGGACCCAACCAATTGGGTTCGAACTTCCCCTTGCGTTCTCGATGTGATTGATTTTTAGGATTTTCTCTCAACACTAGATCGCCAACCTGAAATTCTCTATGTCTGACTTTCTTGTTGTAGCCTCTAGACATTCTTTTCTGATACACTCTGAGATGATCATACGCTGCTTGTCTGCGCTCATCTAGTAGTTCAAGTTCTTGTAACCTCGACACTCTGTAGTCTTCATCAGTGACAAGTCCATGCATTTTGATTCTGAGTGATGGGATTTCAACCTCAATAGGCAGTACCGCTTCAGACCCATAAACTAAAGCGAAAGGTGTAACCCCTGTAGGTGTTCTGATACTAGTTCTGTATGCCCAGATAGCTGGATTGATCATGAGATGTTGTTTCTGATACTTGTGCTGATACTGGTTCTGATACTGATTCTGATAATTGTTCTGATACTAGTTCTGATACTAATTTTGATACTGATTATGATAATTATTCTGATACCGATTTTGATACTTGTTCTGATATTGGTTCTAATATTGATTCTGATACTGATTCTGATAATTGTTCTGATACTGATTCTGATAATTGTTCTAATACTGGTTCTAATGCTTGTTCTAATAATTGTTTTGATACTTGATATACTTGATAGCATCTTTTTCCATTGCAAACTCCCAAGCAAGATCATATCGTGCAGTCCCAATGTCTAGCAAGGTAGAGAACAAGAGGGATTAGCAAGCTGGTGGAAGAGATGGAAGATAAGAGAATAAAGGAAAATGAAAGGAAGAAATCCTCAAGGGGAAACTCCTCAAGAATACCCAAGCTAGGGAAAAATTGTCATGTAAAGTGCATTTGGACAAGCAATGAAAGGCTAGCATAGGATAAGCACAAAATCATAATGCAAGAGCAGGAAAGGATGCAATCCAAAGGAGTAGACATGTCAAGAGGCTTCATAGCACCGTGTTTTACTCTTTCTTTCTTAGATCAAGACCAAAGGGGAAAAGGATAGCGACAGGTGAAAATGAATGAAGGAAAATAAATATGAAGGCTAAACAGGAAGGGATTGAAAGCAAGATCATCATCAGACAACTCACAAAATAGCCAAATGTTCGTGTATAGATCAACATTGTCAAGATCAAAGAGAGAAGATGAAATGGATGAAATATGTAGAAGAACTACGCATGATGCCTGATTGCCAAGTTTTCATCATGGTACTTATCCAAGGTGCCACAAGGAAGTGGTTTTCACCATAGGATGAATTTATTTCTCTTTACTTTTGCTACCAAGGCGCCTGTTTCCAAGTTTTCACCAAGGCACATTTTCAATTTTTTTTTATTTTTTATTTTTTCCTTTTTTCTTTTTTTTTGGAAGAAGGCAAGCTTTTTATGTAATGCTCCTTGAAAGGATAAACCATGATATGCCAAAGATTCAAAATGATATGCTCAAAGATGCTGATAGGGAAAGGGAGATGGAAGAGAAAAATGGAGGATAAGGTTTTATATAAAGCGAGTGAGGTTGGAAGATAGGAGGAATAGGAAAATGAGGAAAAATGATAGAAGGTAAAAGGATAATGCATGGAAGGATTGTAAAAGGGTAGGTGGAAAAGAAGGCAAGATCAACGTCAACACATACCTTGAAGGGTGGTGAGAGGATGGAGGAATCGTGAATGAAGGAATACGTGAAGGCATATGGCGAATGGATAGCAGAGGTTGAGGTTTAGGCACATGAAATGGAAGAATATTTTTGGAGGGAGATGAAGTGGAAGCCTTTGGAAGCTTGAATGTCAATTTCACTTTTTGCTCAACACTAGACTCTTTCAAGAGAGACTTTGGAATCCATATAGTCATAGGCTTTTTATTTCCTTTTGATGATTTAGAGATAATATCTTCAATGATGAATTTTGGAACCCATACTTGTCTTGTAGTTTTTTTCTTAGATATCTCTTTTGACTTTATGCCTCCATGTCGTTTAGAGGAGACATGGTGATTTTCTTTTTTTGATGGATTCTTGTATTGCTTCTTTTTCTTGTATTGAACATTAAAGTTACTTCCAAAAGACTTGGGATTTGTGGAAGAGGGAGGATATGACTGGTTTAGATGGGTGGGTGGATGAAATGGATTCAAGGGTATGAATCTATGTTGATCTTGAGGAAAGATAGGAGATGGAGGTATGTAAGGACCCAAGATGGATGGAAAATTAGGAGAGTTAGGAGGGGAAAGTGAAGGGACATAAGGACCCAAGATGGAAGGAAGGCGTGAAGCCCTTTGTAGTGGTGGAAGAGGTCCAAGGATGGAAGTGGAAGACGCAAAAGGATAATCAATAAGTTCATCAGCATCTATATGACAACCAAGGATATCAGCATCTTTAGAGTGAGCATTAGAATTTTCAATAGACTCATGGACATCTTGAATATGAGAACCTTATTTGATAGGATTGTTCAAAGCTTGCAAAGACTTAGGAAGAGTAGAAAGTGGAAGTGAACATGGAGTGGTAGAACAAGAAGATGAAAGACTTTGATCTTGACAAGGATCTTCGGATAGCATAAGCGCATAATTTTTCTCTTGTTTTTCAATAGGCTTAACATTGGAAGTAACAACACTATTTTTACCAACCTTAATGGAAGTATCATCTTTGGAAAATGCAAGTGTAGTAAGGTCATTTTGATTGTCAATAAGCTCAACAGTGTGAGTAGTAGCTTGATCTTGCGTAGGAGAAGATTTAAGACATGGTGGAATGCATGAAAAAGGGTGTATAGGATCAAAAGAACCATGAAGCGGATAAGAGACATCATGAAAAGGAGTGGATGACATGGAGGGTTCTTGATCTTGATATTTCTTTATGTTCTTTTCTTCATCATTTTTAGAGTCCTCTTGACATGGAGCCACTTCTAAGGAGAAGGAAGCATGTTGGGATTGTATGGAAGACTTTGGAAGAGATGGTGGAGGACTAGCTGAAGTAGGGATTGTAGCATATGAAGGCTTAGGCTCTTTAGGTTTATCATTATTGAAAGTCTTTGCAGCCAAGTGAAGGTCAGCTTGAGTTTCTTTAAGAGGTAGCCCTGGGGGATAACTATAGGGAACCACATGAAAAGTATCAGGGCTTGTGTCAGATGAAAGTTCTGTGAAAGATTTGAAAGACTCGGAAGCTTTAGGAAATGTATGGGTATTGGAGGAAGAAGGGGATGGAAGGGAACCATCACAAGACAAAGGTTTAGCATTAACATGATCTTGCTTGAGAGTGTAATCTTTATTTTCAGCTAGAGAGTTCTTAGAGGAGAGATCCTTATAGTATTTACTTTTGTAATCAGCATGAAAAGCTTTCTCTTCCTCAAGTGAAACAGATGGATCATCTGGGTATTGTGCATAGAAATCATCAAAGTCTCTTTGATAATCAGAATCATATGGATCACTCTCCTGATCTATCCAATGTGATGGCCCATTTGTAGTAAGTAGGAACGAATGACGAGGAGGACTCTTAGGAACAGAGGTGTCATAGGTATCATTACATTGTCTGTCATCATAGTCATCATAGTCTTCAAAGCTAGATGTGTCACTCTCCGTTGAAGAGGTATCATATTGCTCAAATTTTTTTCGAGGGCATGGTGACATGTACAAGTCTTTATCAAATGGAAAAGAGTATAGAGGTTCCTTTTCTTTCCCAAGTTTGTCAAGCTGGACTTGCATAGCATGTATCTGTTTCATTATAGTGGCGATCAGAGCTTCTTCCTCTTGTTTACTGATTCTTTGAGACATGTGTACTGATTCTCAATAGCTACTGATTTGTTCTTGACACAATGATATTTTTGACAGATTTTGGATCTAGGCTGGAAACATTGGATATCTTGCAATTTGATAATTTCTGACAACTCTCTCAAATTTTTCCAAATGACACTCTGCAGACTCGTACGACACTGGGTAGTCTATGAAATGATAGTTGCTAAACTCATACGACAGTTGGGTAATACTGAAATGACACTTGACAAAACTCGTACGACTTTTGACTTCTTGAAATGAATTTTGACTCCAGAAAGAACTTTACGTCAATTGTTTGCAAAATTTAAGGTTTTCAGTTTTGGATTGTTTGCAAATTGTATTGTCCAGATTTTGAAGGTTATACCAAATTTGATCATTTTTAATAGCCAAGTAGATAAATAAGCACGTAGAACAGCAAGCAAGTGATTCCAAGTACATCTGAAAACAATGAACAAGGGCAAAAGCAACCTTGCGCATGAACAATCAAGTGACCAAATTGTGCTAATCCCTGAGAGTACTAATTGTGTATGTTCTGAAAAAGTTTTGCAATAATGCACATATACCTGAAAGTGAAAAATTGGCCTCTCTAGGGTTTTTAGTAATGGTTTGACTCTGCAACTTTTATGATTCAAAGGGGTGAACTCCAATCCTGGCGCACCAGGGTTTTGACACAGTCCGAGAACTTAATCTTCAAGAGCTGCTAGGGAGATCTGACAACCCAACAATGAACCATACCTGTGGAGATTTCTTCCACAAGGACATTTATATAGCGGCTGTCACTACCATGGCGAAAATGGCTATTACCGCTTGAGGTTCCGTCAATGCAGTTTGCCCTGTGAAGGGATTGTCCGCTACAGTTAACCCTCTCTAAAGATGACTCACAATAGTATACCACAAGGGGACTTGGCTCCAGATTCAAGGTTTTGACACCTCTTCACTTTTAACCCAAACAAAGCAAGCAGATTAATCCGACACGCTAAGACAAAGTTTTGTTCCACCAAGGTCTGTGATATCAACTCCACGTGATCTATCAACCTCTCCGGGGAGAGAATGTATCAATCAATAAGAGAAAATGCACTAACCAATTTTGATTCACCAAAGCTCGTGATATCAACCCCACGTGATCTATCAACCTCTCCGGAGAGAGAATGTGTCAATCAATAAGAGAAGACTCACTAACTAAGTTGAATGTGAAACGCACTAAGTATCCTCCCTACCTACAAGGATTCTATCGTCAAGAAGGATTTCGCTAGGAATCCAATCTCTCAAGAATCACAAATAGTGTTCATAGGGCCTAATTACTATGTGAGCACAGATGTATGTTCCAAAAGCAAATCTACCAAAAGCATCCAAAAAGTAGAAAGAGGAACACTTAACGTTTAAAGCGAATATGAGATGAGTCCACAAGGTGGAACACTTAACACCTCACACAAGTTAAAAATGAGTCCACAACTTAGAAAACAAGGGAGTTCCTAAAAGCACAAAAGGGTTGCCAAGTGGAACATTTAACGCTTCTGTCCTGTTGACCCCTCCCCTTTATGGCGCTGAGATTGCAACCACGGGGCGAAAATGAGGGGCCGGCGGATTAGCGAGTCCAATAACCCAAGATAGCAATCAAGATCAATCACAAGTATTCTAAGACTACTTAATGAATCCTTAAGGGTTCACAACCTAGTATCAATTATGCAAGTGTGTAGAAATAGATCAAAAGCATGAAAAGATGCACACAAGCTTGACACATAAGAGATTTATTTTAAGTCCCAAATCAAAATATTATTAGATGAAGGAGAATACCTGGGATCCTTGCAATGCGCTTAGTAGATTTTACTTGATTTTTAGCAATTTTTGTTGAGCTTTTCCATGCAAGCAAGTGACGAACTCTCCAACAAGCAAACAAGCAAACAAGATATGCAAAATATATTCAACTTATGAAAACCATAGGGTTAGCTCTAAAAATCAATTATTATCAGTAATAATAACCAGCAATCAACCCAAATGACAACTCATATCATTCATTGAACCATGTAAAAAAAATAAGTGCATACCTATCACAAAACTTTATTTTTTTTTTTTGCATTTGACCTAGTCAACAAGATCTAATTTTTTTGATATGATTTTGGCCACAAAAATAGAAATTCAGAATAGAGACCCCTACTAAAAACTAGAGAGCTTTCCAAAAATGCAAAAATTTTAGAAAAACCTCTTCATTTGTGCCCTAGAGACCCATTTTATCAAAACAGACCAGTTTTTGTAAATTGACTATTTGAGCTATGATATCATGTCCAAATTTAAAACACAAAGAATGGACCCCCTGTAGAATTTAAAGAGATTTCTGAAAATATAAATTTTTTTGACAAATATGCTGATTTGCGTCAGATATTAATTTTTTCTGAAATTTCAAGAAAAAATTATTAAAAATTCAAAACATTTCAAAAAATTCTAAATTTTTTACTGTAGCTTCCATGATATATCACCAACCTGTAAAAAAAATTTTAGACCAAAATTCCAAGCCGTTTGGGAGATAAAATTAAATCTTTTAAACTTTAAGGTTTTAGCTCCCAAAAAAAATCAAAACCAGCATGCAAAGGTGGGTTGCCCCACGGTGGGCGCCAGAAATGTGTGTGTGAAAATTATACCTAATCTGTAAACACAACACTCAGTAAAACATTAAAAGTTAGCTATAATCAAAATCGTGCAAAATTGAAAGCTATCTAACCAAGCGATTTACTGCCTTCTAATAGGTGCGAGATTAATGTTCTCAGATTGTAATCAAGATCAGTGACCTAGACGACACCTAAATGAAGGATTTGAATGCAATTGATCTAGATGAGAGATTGAATGCAATTAATCTATATTTTTGATATTTTCTATGCAATAAGAATGATAAAAACTGATATGATATGAATGCTATTGAAAACTGATATGCTATGAATCTAACAATGATATGTAATATGAATGCAAAAATAAGATTGATCTCACAAAGATGTCGATTCGCAAGAGCTTTGATTCTTCAATTCCAATTCTCCAGCGTGATTGTGCAAAATATGAGATGATTTGTGAAGAGCTAAAGCCTTTAATTTATAGAAATCCAAGGCTTTGGAGGTGCATGAGAAAAAGCCATAAATCACTCAAATTAACTCAACTTGATTTTTGAGTTATTTTTAAATAAAAGATAATTAACTCACAAAAACATGCAAAAGCTAAGTTTTAACTCAAAATAGAGTTTAGCTTTAATTGATAATTGATAGTTGTTTGCTTTTATGATTGTGCATGTTTTATTTATGAATTAATTTAATAATAAAGTGATTTATTTCCAACTTAACTGCTTTTAAAAATAAAACAATTGATTTATGGGTTAATCAATTATTTAATCAAAATTTTATTAAAAACTATATTATTAAATAATGACAACTTGCTTTAATTAATTAAATAAGAATTTAATCAATTAAAGATAGGAATTTTGATTTATTGTCAAAATTAAATAATACAATTAATAATAGATAGAATTAAATTTAATTACACAATTAAGTGGCAAATATTAAATCTAATTAATTAAATATGAAAATATTCAATTAATCAAATTTTTAGGATAAATGTGATTTATTGCCAAATAATTATAAAATTAAAGATAATTAAGATAATTAGGAATATTACTAGGAATATTCCCCGATGCAAAATTTAAGATAATCAATTATGATTCGATGATGTTTAGATGTGCCGTAGATTAGGACTTTGATGTCGATTTTGTTCGATTTGTCGATGTAGGAGGTTAATGAACTTATAGCCCATTTTTGGGGTATTACAACTATATGCAAGGAATGTGTGATGGGAAAGCATGTGAGAAACTCATTCAGGAGCAAGCACAATTCAACAGAGAATAAGTTGGATCTAATTCATATAGACCTATGTGGTCCAACTCAAACAAGATCATACTATGGTGAAAGGTATTTCATTTTGTTTGTTGATGATTATACTAGGATGATGTGGGTTGTGTTCTTGAAATATAAGTTAGAAGCATTTGAGAAGTTCAAAATATTCAAAGCTAAGGTTGAGAATGTTAGAATAAATGAGAGGGGGGGGGGGGGGGGTGAATCAATTATCTAGTGTCCCAAAACAAAATGTATAATTCAAAAACTATTTCTTCAATTTTTGTCCGTCGGTAAACACTAAATACTTTCACTATCTGAACCTTTTACTGATTACCAGTCTAATACTTATAACAGTTTACCGATCAAATCTAACATGTAACATGTAAAGAATGATAACAAATAAATATCACAATCAACACATAACACAAGAGATTTAACATGGAAACCCTGTAAAGGGAAAAACCACCTGGGACTAGCAACCCAAAATTGTTCACTCTTCTGAAGTGAGGTCGGTTAAGACCCAACCCTGTTAAAGGTTTACAAACACACTGTCAGGTGTGACCTTGTTAGAGGATTTTAGACTAGAAGTTATCATCCAACCAGCATTCACTATGGGGTTGATAGGATAACAATGTTCATTCTATGAATGATACATCATAAGACTTTTTGAGTCCACTCGATTAAGAGATTTTGACTGTATATAATGGTCAAATATGTAACAGTAAATGACCTGCCTTAATACAACTTCAATTGCAGATTACAGATTAATATTTAGTCCATACAAATCCTTCTGATCAATATTCCACTTTAGATTTAATACTATATCAACTTACTATCTATTGGTAATTTCTCTCTGTAGCTTGGTAATTTTTCTGCAGCTCAGTTCTTACTAACCAGTATGATTAGAATGCATGAAAACCTTGTTCATGTGATATTCTTGCAGTTTCTACTTCTTCCGACAGTCTTTCACAAAGAAATTTTGTTCTCTTATATAGACGAGTAAATTGTTTTCTTCTTCACCATCAAATTTTTCCACCTAACCACATTCATAGATTTTGCCACTTCAAACTTTCTCGATACTTGTGTCAATAACACGTTTCAATCTACTTTGTTAGATCTTCCCTGAATTTTGTCAGCCGTCGATTTGTGTAACAAACTTTATCTATTACCTTGATGTTATACTCTTGCCAGCTCATCAATCTTATCGGCTAAACTAATCATTTAATTCATTTTGTCCCACTTGGTTAACAAAGAAATGTGTCAGTAAACACTGCTCGGTTAATGCTACGATCGGTATACACTACACTCCGTCGGTGTATACTAGAAATGTTTCATTTACCAACAACACTTCTTTGTGTCTTTCAGCTCTATACTTCATTATAGATGAATGCAACATAATAAAGTCAATATCATCAAGTCATAGACTCATCAAAAAGTTACTCAATGTATTCCTTATCCTCATTTATCATGTACATCTTTCCTCATGTAGATTTCTCTGATCTTCATTTCTTTTTCACCTTTCTTCAGATGTCTCAGTATAGTAACTTACAAGATAAGTGCTATCAAACTAGTTGACATCAATGACAACATAATACTAATTTAATCATATTATATATCTAATCAACAACTCCTCAGTGATCTTTAATCACAGATTTTTCAATCAAATTCCAAATCAGTTGTAGTCCAACAATCTCTCCCTTTGGCATTGATGGCAACACAAGTAATATGAAATGTACCATACACATACCAAATATACATTCTACAACTTTGTGAACAAAATGTGTAAGTCGAATAGACTTAATATGTTTAATCACTACGTTACTGAACTAGCATTTAAATAATACAGCTTTACCATTTTTCAGTTCTCCTATTTCTACTTTTGTTCTCTGTAATTGATCTTCAATACTCTGTCCCATTCAGATTGTCTCTCCCTTAGATAAACCTCATCGGTGCTTGATCCTTTTCATATTTTTTATCTCTCCCTTTACAACAATGCCAAAGAAACAAATAAACAAACAAATTTTATCTTTCTCTGTATCTCTGAATACTGATATCCCAATTGGTACAAGTTCTCAAACTTAATCACAACCTTAAACATGATTCAAAGTGTCAGCTATGTTGCATCAACATGAATGATCTTTTGATTAAAATAGGCTGATGCAACATCCAAATCACCTTAGTGACCGATAGACAGGGGACGGACTCCAAGTCTAGTCCTCAAGTATTCAAATGTGTCCTTCTGTAGGGGCTTTGTAAAAATATCTGCAAGTTGTTCTTTAGATGTGACAAATTCTAACTTTACTTGCTTCTCTTGCACTTTTTCTCTTAAGTAATGATACTTAATAGATATATGCTTTGTCTTAGAGTGCATCACATGATTCGTTGAAATATTAATAGCACTAGTGTTGTCACAATATATAATCACCAGGTCAGTGCTTACCTCATTCATTCCTTCCAACACTTGTTTGATATATGCAATGTTTGAATAGTTAGTAGTAGCAGCAACATACTCTGCTTCAGTTGTAGACTGAGAAATACAAGCCTACTTTTTACTTGTCTAGGTTACAAATCTTTCACCAAAGAAAAATGCTCCTCCGGTGGTGCTTTTTCTATCATCCACATTTCCAACCCAATTAGCATCAATGTAAACTTTCAGTTCAAAATTACCTTCCTTAGGCTACCATAATCCATAATTCTCTATTTTCTTTAGGTATCTTAAGATCCTTTTTGTAGCTATCATGTGTGATTCTCTAGGATTGGCAAAAAATCTTGCAACAATTCCCACAGCATGTGCTATATCTGGTGTATTGTGAACTACATACATTAATTTACCAATCATGGATTGGTAAAGTGTCTGGTTTACCTTTGTAGTTTCATCCTCCTTTGTCAATTTGCATCCAATAGCCATCGGTGTTCCCACAGGTTTAGCATCTTCCATGCCAAATGTTTTCAGTACTTCCTTTATGTATTTAGATTGTGTGATGAATATCCCATCACTCTGCTAAATCACTTGTAGTCCAAGAAAGAACTTAATCTCACCAAACATAGAAATTTCAAATTCCTTTTGCATTTCATCAGTAAATGCCTTGTAGATATGATCTGAGCCTCCAAAGATAATGTCATCAACAAATATTTCAGCAATGATAATAGTATTATTAGTATCACCTTTCACATACAGATTGCTGTTTTCACTTGTTCTAACAAATCCAATACTTAACAAGTAAGTATGCAGTCTTTCATACTATGCTCTTAGTGCTTGCTTCAATCCATATAAAGCTTTATGTAATGTACATACCATGTCTTTATTGTTAGGATCAACAAATCCTTAGGTTGTTCAATGTAGACCTCTTCTTCAAGTATACCATTCAAAAATGCTGACTTCACATCCATTTGATAGACTTTGAATTTCTTATGTGTAGCATATGCAAGTAGCATTCTAACTCCTTTTAGTCTAGCAATAGGTGCAAATTTTTCACCAGAGTCAATGCCTTCTTCCTGTGCATATCCCTTGCATACTAATCTAGCTTTATTTCTTGTGACTTCACCATTTTCATTCAATTTATTCCTTCATATCCACTTAGTACTGATAACATTCTTATCTTTTGGTCGGGGTACTAAGGACCAAGTTTTGTTCTTCTCTATTTTCTCTATTTCATCCTTCATTACCTTAACCCATTCTTCATTCTCTAATGCAACTTTCATAGTTTTAGGTTCAGATTCACAAATTAAACATGTACCTTGTCTTGTTTTGCTTCTAGTTTGTGTTCCAACATGTCTATCTCCAATGATTTGTGTCTCAGGATGATGTATTCTGACAAAACTAGCCAAGACTTGATTTCTCCTTTCTTGTTCATCCTATTCAGGGTCATTTCCTTGCTTGATAGCTCCATCTTGTTCCTTGGTTTGTGTTGCCTGTTGTCCTGCATTGTTTCCTTGCTGACCGGTTGTTATAGCTTGCAGTGTCGGTAGATACTCTAGATATTCAATATAAGTGAATCTACCATAGTCTTCTAGTTCCTTTGTACTTTCTTCTATGTACTTATCATCAAACTCATCAACACAAACATTAGTACTTTCAACAATCTTATTTGTGGCCTTATTCAAACATTTATATGCTTTACTTGTAGTGGAATATCCCAAAAATATTCCTTCATCTCCTTTAGAATCAAATTTCCCATTTCTCTCATCTTTCAAAATAAAGCATTTACTTCCAAATTTTTTGAAATAACTTACAGTAGGTTTGTGTCCAAACCACAGTTCATAAGGTGTTCATTTGGAGTCCTTCTTCAGTTGTACTTAGTTAAGAACATGCATAGCGGTGTTGACAGCTTCCCTCCAATATGTCTGAGCAACATTCTTCTGTAACATCAATGTTCTAGCATAGTCAATTATAGACCTATTCCTCCTTTCAACAATGCCATTTTGTTGAGGTGTTCACGGTGCAGATACCTATCTTTTGATTCCATGCCCATTACAAAAATTAGTAAATTCATCAGAGATAAATTCACCTCCTTTATCAGATCTTAAGCATTTTATTTCCTTTCCGATTTCTTTCTCTACCTTAGCTTTATACCACTTAAACATTTTAAAGGCTTCAAATTTCTCTTTCAGAAACATAACATTCATCAGTCTAGTGTAGTCATCAATAAAAAGAATAAAATATCTATCACTAGAATAGCTCTGAGTTCTCATAGGACCACATAGATCAGTATGAACCAACTCAAGTATCTTCTTTGTTGAGTAGTCTTTGCTTTTAAAACTAGACTTAGTCATCTTACCTTTCTGACATTCATGGCACATGGTATGATCAGGTTTTGTCAAGTTAGGAAATCCTCTAACTCTTTTCTTTCTACTAATCTTGATCATGTTGTCAAAGTTCACATGGCATAATCTTCTCTGCCACAACCAAGCATCTTCATCCTTTATTAACAAACAAGAAGACTGATCCATATCAAGATAGAATAGATTACCTCTGGATTGTGTACTAGCTCTGACAATTCTTCCTCCATCATCATAGATCTTCACCTTTTTGCTCTCAAAAGCCAGTCCGTGGCCTGAGTTGTTCAGCTGAGCCACACTTAACAAATTATAGTTCAATCCATCTACCTAGTATGCATTGTCACATTGTAGTCTGTCATTGATCATTAGTGAGCCTTTACCTCTTACCATACAGGGTGCATCATTTCCCATTCTCATAGATCCTCCATTATATTCAACGAGATGATCAAACTTCTCTACATCACTGGTCATATGATGTGTGCAACCACTATCTATTATCCATGTATCATTTCTGCTTACTTTAGAGATCAGTGCCGTCTCTTCATGTTTCTCTTCCTCTTCTGAGTCATCTTTCATAGCAACAAATACAAATTCTATGTCATCATCATAATCAGATTTAGTTTCAATATCTTTAGCTATGTAACATACCTTTTTGCCTTTTTTGTCTCAGTTGTTGTGTCGGTAACCTTTGTTAACTCTTCTCCCATAGCTTCCTTCAGATCGGTCTTTGGATCTATCATCATCTTTCTTCTGAGGACATCTAGCAGTGATGTGACCTACTTCTTTACATTAAATCATGCTAAAGGTAGCTTGCTTCCTTTTCCTTTGGGAAATCTTCTAGTCATAAGTGCTTCAAGATCATCAAGTTCATCATCGGTATTGTCATCACTATCACAATTCTTACCATTCCTACTAGACTTTCCAATCTTCAAAGAAGACATGAAAGTGGATTCAACAGAAGGAACAACACTGTTATCAAAGTTGTTTAATTCAAAGGTTGTAAGTTTACCAATCAGAGTGTCAAGAGTAAGGTTGGATGTAGCTCTTGTTTCATGAATTGCAAAAATCCTGATTGCATAAATTGGTAGCAAAGTTCTGAGAATCTTGCTTATCACTGTTTCATCATCAATTACTCCATCAGATGCTCTAATAGCATGTACCACCTCTTTGAGTCTATTTGAATATTGGATGATGTTCTCACCTTCTTTCATTCTCATATCATCAAATCTACCTCTCAGACTTTTAGCTTGGGCTCTTTTAACATTCAGATCTCCACTGTATATTTGTGTTAACTTATCCCACATTCCTTTGGTAGTTGTGCATGTCTTGATATCTTCAATTTCAGCATCAGCACATGTAGCAACAAGTTCCATCATAGTAACATTGTGTTCATGTTTTTCCTTCAGTTGATCAAGAGTTAAGGGATCAGTGGGCGGTAGTATATAGCCATTCTCCATCAGATCTAGTGCGGAGTTTGTTAGAAAGTAAAGATCCCCAAGATAACTGAGAGGGGGGGGGGGGGGTGAATTGGTTATCTGATAATTTATCCATTCAACAAATTTAAACAATATAATCAATGTACTGATCAACCATAGAAAGATAATCATACACAATTGCACAATAACACAAGATATGTTAACTAGGGAACCTCTTGAAAAGAGTAAACCCTAGTGGGAATGATGCCCACAAAATGATGCACTAATATGAAAGTTTCTTGTTAGAGGATGGACCATGTTAGGAGTCTTATGAAATACATTCAGTACATATAAATCCCTGTTAGGAGATTTTGAATCCCTGTTAAAAGATTCTAACCCGGTTAAGAGTTTATGGAAGACAGAAGGACCCACTGCCCAAATAGCTTCAAGGCAAGATCTCTGAACCCACTGTCCAAAAGATCTTAGAATTATTCAATAGAATAATATGAAATAAATTACCTCCTTCACACTGTGCCAAAACTGCACTCTCTGCTACACAAGATCATAATTCCAGATCTCTGTACTCACAAGTCTTCCTTCATCACTGAATTAGCTCTTTTCTTCACTTCATGCATATATTGACATCTCATTCTTCATAGTACACATTACAATAAGGAAAAAATTCCTTCTTATATGCCAAACTCAAATAATTACAAATGAGTCGGTCCTCAATTACAAAATAATAAATTCTACATGCTACACACAGAATTCACATAAAACTGTCGGCTTCCAGTTACTATAACTTTCTCCAAACATATCCTCAAAGTTTGCGCTATGAACCACATCATCATTAATGAGTCTCCAACATCTCTTTAATTGTGTAATATTAGATTCCATCCCAGCTAAGAGATATCCTTCAATTTCTAAACATCGCTACACAGAAACACTGTCTAAACACTGCTTTCACCAAAATGCTCATAACTCTTACAAATGAATGAATTTATTTTTGCACTGTTAACCATAGGTTAATAACACACCAAAGAACATACCATCGACTATGCAAAATCCAATCTACAATACAACATGTGTGCAAAACAAAACTGTACCTACTTTCCTGCTAATATCTAGAATATCACTGTGTTGACATCAATGACAATCCAAGTCATGAATGCAACAACAACTGCTACAGAATGATTGCCAAAACACTTTGCATTCATTCCTAACAATCTCCCCCATTGGCATTGATGGAAACATAGAAGAAAAACATCCAATGTTCCAAAAATCCAATACTATAACATCACTACAAAATATCAAATCAAATCTTGCTTCGTTTTCCTATTCAGCTCTCTCATACAATCCACAATGTTTTTCATGTATATCTCTCCCCCCATTGACATCAATGATATAAATTCCATCAGTAAGTCAACAACAACTTAATGTCAAAAGACACTTTTCAGAAGAATACAATAACAAGAGACCTCATGACTTAGCTCATAAACTCCCCCATAGAAGAAGTTCCAACATCCAATCCAGAAGAAAGATAGGGCTCATATACCACTGGACAGATGCAATCATCTGCATCAATTCTCAAAAATAGGTTGGGGCATAACCCCAAGCATACCTCTTAGATACACAAATGTATCCTTAGGTAAAGGCTTTGTAAATATATCTGCTATCTGCTCCTTTGTACTTATGTACTCCAATCTTCTTTTTCTGCAACTTTCTCTCTTACAACATGATACTTGATCTTAATATGTCTAGTCTTAGAATGTAAAATAACATTTTTTGACATACTCATTGTACTAGTGTTGTCACAATGTATAACAATAGGCTCATCAAACTTTATTCCAATATCTTTCAACATCTGCTTTATCCAAATAATCTGATTACAATTATTTGCTGCTGCAACATATTCTGCTTTTGCTGTGCTTTGTGAAGTACAATTCTACTTCTTACTTAGCCAAGAGACCAATTTACCTCCAAGAAAAAAGGCTCCACCATTGGTGCTTTTCTTGTCATCAATGCTGCCTCCCCAATCTGCATCAGTATAGGCACATAAAGTAAAATCATCAGAATTCTCATACCATAATCCATAATCCATTGTTCCTTTCAGATATCTCAGTATCCTTTTTATTGCTGCATAATGTGATTCTCTAGGTTCTGCTTGAAATCTTGCTACAATCCCCACTGAATGTGCTATATCAGGTCTTGTATGTGTCAAGTACTGCAATCCTCCAATCATAGATCTGTACTTTTTCTGCTCAACTACTGGTGTCTCATCTTTGCTAGATAATTTATGTCCGGTTACCATAGGTGTTCCAATAGGTTTAGAATCTTCCATTCCAAATCTTTTCAATAATTCATTTAAATACTTAGTCTGACTTACAAATATACCTTCCTTGCTTTGTGTTATTTGTAATCCAAAAAAATATTTCATTTCTCCAATCATGCTCATCTCAAATTCAGTCTTCATTTCATCTGCAAATTTATCACTAGATTAATCTTCTCCTCCAAAGATAATATCATCAACAAATATAACTATAACCAACAAACCATTCTCAATTTATTTTGTGTATAAGTTACTATCTACTGTTCCTTTTATAAATTCCAATTTCAATAAATACTTATCCAATCTTGCATACCAGGTTCTAGGTGCTTGTTTTAATCCATATAAAGCTTTCTTTAACTTACATACCATATCTCCTTCTTGTGTCAAAGGAAAACCTTTAGGCTGCTCAATGTAGACTTCTTCTTCCAATTCACCATTCAAAAATACTGACTTCACATCCATCTGATACACTCTAAATTTCTTGTAAGTTGCATATGCTAGAAACATTCTCACTACTTCAAGTCTGGCCATAGGTGCAAAAGTTTCTTCATAGTCAATTCCTTCTTGTTGTGAATATCCTTTACATACCAATCTTGCTTTGTTTCTTATCACTTCTCCTTGTTCGTTCATCTTATTTTTGAATACCCAATTTGTTCCAATCACATTCTTGTCTTCAGGTCTAGGGACCAATTCCCATGTCTTGTTTTTTTTAATATGCTCTAGTTCTTCTTTCATAGCATTGATCCAATGTTCATCTTCACAAGCTTCATTAGTAGTCTTAGGTTCAATTTGAGAAATCAAACATAAATGTACCTTATTTCGAGTCAAAACTCCTCTATCTAAACTTCCAATAACTTGCTGAACAGGGTGATGTCTTGAAGTATACCTGTTAGGTGTCATAATTACTGATCTTGTTCCGACTGTAGATTCTTCTCTGCTTTCTTCTCTATTTTCTTCTTTGTTTTCTTCTCTGTCTTCTTCAGTATGACTTTCATTCAATAAATCACTGTTAGTTTCAAAAAATAATTCTGCATTTTCAATGTTAGGCTGAGGTTGTGCTTCTCCATCAGATTCATAATCAAGCATTCTTTCCTGAATTTTAAAATTTCTCATCAACTTTTACATTTGCACTTTCAACAATAGTCTTAGTTCTTTTGTTATAACATCTATATGCTTTTCTTTTTAAAGAATATCCAAGAAATATTCCTTCATCACTTCTAGGATCAAACTTTCCTATATCATCATCTCTCTTTATATAACATTTACTTCCAAAAATTCTAAAATACTTAACTGAGGGTATATGTCCAAACCATAATTCATAAGGTGTCTTGTTTATATCTACTCTGATTTGTACTCTGTTCATAGTGTATACTGCTTCTCTCCAAAAGGTTTTAGCCAAATCATTTTCAAATAACATAGCTCTTGCTGCTTCAGTTATTGACCTGTTCCTTCTTTCTGCAATACCATTTTGTTCTGGTGTTCTAGGGGCTGAAAGTTGTCTCTTAATACCATTCATTTCACAAAAGGTGTTAAACTCTCTAGATGTAAATTCACCACCTCTATCAGATCTTAGACACTTAATCTTCATTCCAGATTCATTCTCAATTTTTCTTTTCATGATCTTAAATTTATCAAATGCTTCAGATTTTTCTTTCAAAAATGAAATCCACATCATTCTTGTAAAATCATCAACAAGAATCATAAAATACCTTCCCCCATAGAATCCTCTAGTCCTAGTAGGACCACTCAAGTCTGTATGAACAATCTCCAACTTCTCTGCCGAAGTGAACTTCTTATTGGGAAATGAACTCCTTTTCTGCTTTGCCATCATACATTCTTTGCAAATCATGTTAGTAGGTTTCATAATTCTAGGTAAATCTCTTACCGCAAGTGTAGTGCTCACCTTGACAATATTATCAAAGTTTATATGACAAAACCTTTTATGCCATAACCAACTGTCATCAATCCTAGTTATCAAACATGTCATCTTAGTAGGATTCAACTAAAATACATTACCTCTGGTTCTAGATCCTTTTCCAATCAGATTTCCATCTTTATCTTTTATCACACAAGTTTTCTCAGAAAACCAAACTTGATAACCCTTATCAGCTAATTGTCCAATGCTTAGTAGATTATGTCTCAATCCATCAACAAAGTAAACATCATCAGTGTTAGTCTTTCCATCAAGAGTAATAGATCCTATACCCTTAATCAAACAAGGTGCATTGTTACCAACCCTAACAATTCCTCCATCATAATTATCTAACTTAACAAACTTTCTTTTATCTCCAGTCATATGATGTGAACAACCACTGTCTATAATCCAATCAAATTTCTTTTCAACTTGTGAAACTAATGCTTTTTCTTCCCTTTTATCAGATTCAAAACTTTCTTCTTTAATTGCTACAAATCCTATTTCCTCAAAGTTATCATTATAACTGTCACTTAAATGTTTTTCAATTCCTGCTTCAAAATCTTCATCATTTGCATAATAACATTCTTTAGATCTCCTAGATTTAAAGTTGCTTCTATACTTCTTAACTCTTTTAGGACATTTAGATGCAAAATGACCATATTCTTGACAAATCCAACATTTAAAGATTTTCTTACCATCTGGTTCTCTTTTTACAAGTAATGCAATACCTTCTTCAATCTTCTTATCTTCCTCAGATCTGCTACTACTGGCATAATCTCCATTCACACTAGTACTTCTTGTAGGTCTAATGCTAAGAGTACTGAATGCTGTTTCCATTTTAGGTAGCTCTCCTGATAATCTCAAGTTCATCTCTGCTGTTTCTAATCTTCCAAGAAGAGTCTCTCTTGAAAAGTTTGATGTACAAGGTATTAGTTGTTCAATCATCTACATTGTCTGCTTGAATACTGGTGTCAAAGTTCTTAGAATTTTCCATATCACTTCATTCTCTGTCTTATCACCTCCACAAGACTTTCTTCCTGTCACAATCTCAAACATCCTACCAATATAGCTTCTAATAGATTCATCTTCCATCATTCTGATATCTTCAAATGCACAAATCCAATTATGTAATCTAGCCTTCTTTGCGTGTTCATCACCTTCAAAAGTAGAATGTAAAGCTTTCCAAATTGCATAAGATATTTTCAAACATCTTACCTGACTATATTCATTCTCCGGTAGTGCTGACAAAAGTGCTTCTCTTGCAAGTATGTTACACATGAATAGATCTAGTTCATCTTTAGTTCCTGCCTCTAGATTGTCTTCCTCAATGATAGTCTTCTCATTCTTTGTAATCAACCAATAACTTGGTCCTAAACACAATAGATGTGTCTTCGTCTTTTCTTTCCAGCTGTCAAAATTTACTCCATCAAACTTAGGGCTTTCTTTTCTAAAATTCACCATGGATCTCCTTAAGTTGTTAAACTTTTCTTTCAAGGACCTACTACTCTGATACCAATTGTTAGAAAGTAAAGATCCCCAAGATAATTGAGAGGGGGGGGTGAATTAGTTATCTGATAATTTATCCATTCAACAGCTTTAAACAATATAATCAATGTACCAATCAACCATAGAAATATAATCATACACAATTGCACAATAACACAAGATATGTTAACTAGGGAACCTCTTGAAAAGAGTAAACCCCGGTGGGAATGATGCCCACAAAATGATGCACTAATATGAAAGTTCCTTGTTAGAGGATGGACCCTGTTAGGAGTCTTATGAAATACATTCAGTACATATAAATCCCTGTTAGGAGATTTTGAATCCCTGTTAAAAGATTCTAACCCGGTTAAGAGTTTATGGAAGATAGAAGGACCCACTGCCCAAACAGCTTCAAGGCAAGATCTCTGAACCCATTGTCCAAAAGATCTTAGAATTAGTCAAAAGAATAATATGAAATAAATTACCTCCTTCACACTGTGCCAAAATTGCACTCTCTACTACACAAGATCACAATTCCAGATCTTTGTACTCACAAGTCTTCTTTCATCACTGAATTAGCTCTTTTCTTCACTTCATGCATATATTCGCATCTCATTCTTCATAGTACACATTACAATAAGGAAAAAATTCCTTCTTATATACCAAACTCAAATAATTACAAATGAGTCGGTCCTCAATACAAAATAATAAATTCTACACGCTACACACATAATTCACATAAAATTGTTAGCTTCCAATTACTGTAACTTTCTCCAAAAATATCCTCAAAGTTTGCGCTATGAACCACATCATCATTAATGAGTCTCCAACATCCCTTTAACTATGCAAAATCAGATTCCATCCCAGCTAAAAGATATCCTTCGATTTCTGAACATCGCTACACAGAAACATTATCTAAACACTGCTTTCACCAAAATGCTCATAACTCTTACAAATGAATGAATTTATTTTTGTGCTATTAAACATAGGTTAATAACACACCGTAGAACATAATATCAACTATGCAAAAGCCAATCTACAATACAACATGTGTGCAAAATAAAACTGTACCTACTTTCCTGCTAATATCTAGAATATCACTGTGTTGACATCAATGACAATCCAAGTCATGAATGCAACAACAACTGCTACAGAATGAATGCCAAAACACTTTGCATTCATTCCTAATAGAGTTCCCAATTCTAGATATGTTTAGCTTCATTTTGCTTTTCCATACTACAAAGTTCTCTTTATTCAGTTTCGGTACTTCCCTCATGTATATCTTGAGACCTTTATGCTTAAGTCCTTAAAACTTTGTTTCAAGCAACCACAGCTCTGATACCAATTGTTAGAATAATTGAGAGGGGGGGTGAATTAGTTATCTAGTGTCCCAAAACAAAATGTATAATTCAAAAACTATTTCTTCAATTTCTGTCCATCGGTAAACACTAAATACTTTCACTATCTGAACCTTTTACCGATTACCAGTCTAATACTTATAATAGTTTACCGATCAAATCTAACATGTAACATGTAAAGAATGATAAAAAACAAATACCACAATCAACACATAACACAAGATATTTAACGTGGAAACCCTGTAAAGGGAAAAACCACCCGGGATCGACAACCCAAAATTGTTCACTCTTCTGAAGTGAGGTCGATTAAGACCCAACCCTGTTAAAGGTTTATAAACACACTGTCAGGTGTGACCTTGTTAGAGGATTTTAGATGATAAGTTATCATCCAACCAACATTCACTATGGGGTTGACAGGATAACAATGTTCATTCTATGAATGATACATCATAAGACTTTCTGAGTCCACTCAATTTTGACTGTATACAATGGTTAAATATGTAACAGTAAATGACCTGCCTTAATACAACTTCAATTGTAGATTGCAAATCAATATTTAGTCCATACAAATCCTTCTGAACAATATTTCAATTCAGATTTAATACTGTATCACCTTACTATCTGTTGGTAATTTCTCTCTATAGCTCAGTAATTGTTTTGCAGCTTAGTTTTTACTAACCAATATGATCAGAATGCATGAAAACCTTGTTCACGCGATATTGCTACAGTTTCTACTTCTTTCGGCAGTCTTTCACAAAGAAATTATGTTCTCTTATATAGACGAGTAAATCATTTTCTTCTTCACCATCAAATTTTGCCTCTTAACCACATTCATAGATTTTTCCGCTTCAAACTTTCTCGGTACTTGTGTTAATAACATGTTTCAATCTACTTTGTTAGATCTTCCCTAAATTTTGTTAGCCATTGATTTGTGTAAGAAACTTTATCTGTTACCTCGATGTTATACTCTTCCTAGCTCATCAATCTTATCAGCTAAACTAATCATTTAATTCATTCTGTCCTGCTCGGTTAACAAAGAAATGCATTGGTGAACACTGCTCGGTTAATACTGCGATCGGTATACACTACACTCCATCGGTGTATACTAGAAATGTTTCATATACTGATAACACTGCTTTGTGTCTTTCAGCTCTATACTTCATTATAGATGAATTCAACATAATAAATTCAATATCATCAAGTCATAGATTCATCAACAAGTTACTCAATGTATTCCTTATCCTCATTTGTTATGTACATCTTTCCTCATGTAGATTTCTCTGATCTTCATTTCTTTTTCACCTTTCTTTAGATGTCTCGATATAGTAACTTACAAGATAAGTGCTATCAAACTAGTTGACATCAATGACAACATAATACTAATTTAATCATATTACATATCTAATCAGCAACTCCTCAGTGATCTTTAATCATAGATTATTCAATCAGATTCCAAATCAGTTGTAGTCCAATAGAGAATGAATCTGGACTAAAGATAAAATGTTTGAGATCAAATAGAGGAGGAGAATTCACCTCTGATAGATTCTATGTGTATTGCGAAGAACATGGCATAAAGAGACAGTTGAGTGCACCTAGAACCCCTCAGTAGAGTGGAATTACAAAGAGAAGGAATAGGATAATCCTTGATACAATGCGTACCATCATGATTGAAGGAAAATTTGCACACACCTATTGGAAAGATGCTATCAATACAATAGTCTACATCATCAATAGAATTCAATTGAGGCTTGGCACTAACAAAACACCTTATGAGCTATGGTTTGGTAATGTTCCCATAGTAAAATACTTCATAATCTTTGGAAGCAAGTGCTACATCAAGAGGGATGAAGCAGTAGGCAAGTTTGATGCAAGAAGTGATGAAGGTATTTTCCTTGGTTACTCTACTAAAAGTAAAGCTTATAGATGTTTTAATTTAAGATTGAAAAAGATCATTGAAAGTGCTCATGTTAAGATTGATGAAAAGTTTATGGTTCAAGAAAGATATCATGATTACTCACCCATGATTCAAGAAGAACCCAGACCCTCACTAGTGAGACAATTATTGAAGAAATGTTTGACACTATTGATGTGTTATTCAATGATGCTGAGACAAGTGAAGAAGATACTCCTAAGGTTGATGAGTCAACATCACCTAAAGTTCCAAAGTTTACATATAGAAACCATTCCAAGAAAGACATCATTGGAAATCAGAGCGACAAAGTCTTAACAAGATCTCAAGCAAAGAACTCAGCTAGCAGTGAAGTGGTATGTTTACTATCTCAGATTGAACCTTTAAGTGTTGAAGATGCATGCAATGATTCAGATTGGCATGATGCTATGAAAGAAGAACTTGATTAGATTATTGAGAATGACACTTGGGAACTGGTCCCAAGACCTAGTGATAAGAATGTGATTGGAACAAAGTGGATATTCAGAAACAAGATTTATGAAGATGGTATAGTAGTAAGAAATAAAGCAAGGTTAGTATGTAAGGGATACGCATAAAGAGAAGGCATCAATTATTTAGACACATTTGCACCTGTGAGAAGATTAGAAGCTATTAAGTTGTTTCTACTTATGATACAGTAAAAAACTTCAAAGTTTATCAGATGGATGTCAAGTTAGCATTCCTAAATGGAGATTTGAAAGAAGAAGTATAAATTGAGCAACCAAAAGGATTCACCTTATTAGACAGACCTGATATGGTATGCAGATTGAAGAAGGCCCTCTATGGACTTAAGAAAGCCCTGAGAGCATGGTATGAGAGACTAGATGGATATCTAATAAATATTGGATTCAATAAAGGACCAGAAGACTATAATCTATTCATAAGAGAGACATCTGAAGGTTTACCACTTGTATCTATATTTGTTGATGACATTATCTTTGGAGGTAATGACAAACTTAGTGCTGAATTTGCTAAGGAGATGCAAAATGAATTTGAGATGAGCATGATTGGACCTATCAAATACTTTTTAGGATTGAATGTACAACAAACAGAGAAAGTTATTTTCATTAATCAATCCAAGTATGTAAAAGAGATATTGAAAAAATTTAATATGGATGATTGTAAGCTAGTAGGGAAACCTATGACAACTGGATGAAAGCTTACAAAAGAAGATGACTTACCAGTAGTAGATATAACATTGTACAAGTCTATGATTGGAAAACTTATTTATCTTACTCAGACTAGACCTGATATTTACAATGCAGTTGGCATAGTTGGAAGATTTGCAGCAGAGCCTAAACAAAGTCACCTCATGGCAGTAAAAAGGATATTCAGATATTTGCAAGGCACTATAGACTATGGTCTATGGTATCCTAATTTAAAAAATGTTGAGCTTCATGTGTACACTGATGCAGATTAGGCAGGATGCGTTGATGATAGAAAGAGTACATCAGGTGGAGCAGTGTTTCTTGGTGATAGACTTGTCACTTGGACAAGCAAGAAACATAATTGTATTTCTCAGTCAACAATAGAAGTGGAGTACATTGTAGCAACCTTGAATTGTTCTAAAATTATTTGGATCAAGTAGATGATAAAGGATTTTGGAATTTAGATTGATTATCCTATTGTTATTCATTGTGATAACACTAGCACTATCAATATGTCGAAGAACCCTATGATGCATGCTAAGACAAAGCACATTGAGATCAAGTATCACTTCCTAAGAGAGAAAGTGGCAGAGAAAGAAGTCAAGCTGGACTATGTGAGTACTAAAGATCAGTTGATAGATATATTCACAAAGACCTTGCCAAAGGATACTTTTGAGTATCTCAGGGAGAAGTTGGGAGTAATTCCCTTCCTTGATTCTCCTTAGAAGAAAGAAGGAAAAGAATCAGTCCTCAGCGACTGATGGATGGTTGACTACTCTACTTCTGGAGTAGTACCAGTGCTTAAACTATTTGGCACCCTTTTCCATTGATGTCAAAGGGGGAGTGATATATAGTCATGAAAAATAGAAGTAAAAAGAGGAGTAATATACTAAGGGGGAGTAGTATTCAGCTATGACAGTAGTTCAGTTGAGGAAATGGAGAATGTTGAAGAATATTGTAGTAGATGGAGGACTCATCTTTGGGGGGGTCTTGAAGAGGAAATGGAGAATGTTATAAAAATTATTTATTTGGATTGGTGGAGTTTTTTATTCCATATGTTGCCATCAATGCCAAAGGGGGAGATTGTTGGAGATTTGCCAGCAGGCCAGTACTAACTGTATGTTTGTGATTAATGAAAATATATGGAAAGTAGCATGCATGGAAGACTTATGAAGTTAGATTTTAGTATATGTTTATTAGACATTTTATCATCATGATATCATGGGCACAAAGGTTAACTATTAGTACATACAATTATATAGCAACTTGTGTTAGCAGTGTTCCTGACAGAGTAACGGGGAGTGTTATGTGTATGGTTGTCCATACAGTTATCATGAAGCCTTGTGCTCTTGGATATATGATGAAGATATATTAGTGATGATACATTCATGGATGCAGAGTTTGAAGATCAGTAGAAGTGAAGTTATGCAGTCGCTATTCACCAGTAGCAGTTTCTTGTGTTTGTTCAGGAAGAGCCAACAAAGATTATATTGGTTCTAGAGTTGTGCCTATCATTTTGGTATGTGCCCTTAGATTTAATCTTGGAGAAGAGTTAGTTATGTTTGGTTAAGAGTGCATGAAGTAATTCCTCTTGAGGAAAAAGATACAGTTAATTTGGTAGAGCCGACAGTGTGTTGTGTGCATCTACAATTATCTTATTGGATAAGTCCCAGAATGTGTTGCGTGCTTAGTAGAGCCGATTGATTTATTATCAAAGCTTGTTATGGCTTCTCTAATATGATTTCAAGGTGGTTCTAATAGTCTGACTTGATTATATCATTTAGAGGAAAGATATTTATAGGTAGTCATTTGTGATTGCTTGAGTGTGGTTCATAGTTGATTAAGAAGAACAGAGCAGAGTGTGCGAAGTGTTGAGCCATAAGACGAAGGTCTATGTGACCAAGTAAAGTGTTTGTGCTATACATTGGAACTAATATAGACAACAGGTCTAAGTGTAGTTCACCAAGATCTAGATATAGTGTGTATCTATTATTCAGAAGGTTGTAGCCTTTGCCCCTTTAAGTAGTGTGCTCTCAGATAGTGCATCCTCTCCCCTAACAGGGTCTGACCCTTGACCAGGTCTACTGTACTTAATATATTGTAAAGAAACTCCTAACAGGGTTAAGGATCTTCTAACAAAGATCATAATACACTAGTGTAAAATATTAGTGGATGTCAATTCCCACCGGGGTTTGTACCTATTTGGGTTTCCCTGTAACCAAAATATTGTGTTGTGTTCAAGTGTTATTTCATTGTGTTTATGATTTATGTTTAAGTATACTTAATTGGATAAAGAATTGAAACTTGTAGATAACTGATTCACACCCCCCCCCCCCCATGCTCTCAGTTATCTCTTGGGACTATTCCTAACAATTGGTATCAGAGCCAAGTGCCTCAGAGAGAAAGTTTAACAACTTGAGGTTGATCAGATGACATTCTTTAGAAAAGAAATTCCTAAGAATTATCTTGATTGGAAGAACAAGATGGTGACTCATTTGTAGTGCATTGCTTTTGAAGTTTTTGATGTAACTATCAAAGCAGTCAAGATCCCTACTTTAGAAGACTTTGCAAAGGATGATGCTACTGATAAGCAAAAGAAATTATTTTATCAGAATGCAATAGCCAAAGAAGCCCTTATCAGCACCCTTTCTGATAGTGAGTTTTCATAAATAAATAAGGTAGATACAACCCACAAAATATGGAAGTACCTATAAGACATATTTGAAGGAGACAAATAAGAAAAGGATGTGCGCAGAAAGACATGGAAGAAAAGATACAATGCATTAGAGATGATGCCTAAAGAAAACATCAGAGCTTACAATCAAAGGATCAATGAAGCAGTTGCTGGAATTAGGAACAATGGTGGAGAAATCTTAGAGGAAGACATTATGGACAAATTGATGACTACTCTCACTCCAGAATATGAAAACAAGATCAACATCCTTGATGAGACCATGCAGCTCACATCAAATTTCCAGAGAGAGACCTTGATCATCAAAATCTCAACTTTTGAGATTTCAAGATTGAAGATAGAACCTAAAAGTGAGACAACCTTCAAAGCAACAGTTCATGCTAAGAAATCTGTAAACACTTCTAGTAATTTTGATAATGATGATGAAGAGAAAATACTAGATGATTTCATTGGTATGATTCATCCAACAGATTACAATATTTAGATTTAGATTGAAAATCAAAAGGAAAAATAAGTTCAAATAATGATAAGAGTCTTGTTGATTTCCAATTCTTTACAAAATCATATTCTAGCACATATATATATTTTCAAGGGGAGGTTTTTGTTAGAGTAATAAAGTGTTTTCTTATTAATTAAATAATGTTTGATTTAATTATTTAAGTCACTTATTATCTCTTTATACGTAAGCTAATCTTTAGGCATATAATAATTAATTGCTTTATTGATTATTATTGTGCAACCTAGGTTTTACCTTTTTAGGGTTTTGATATCCTTTTATAAGGATTGATCTCTCTTGTAATCTTATTGAGAAACATTCATTTTATTGAATTGCAAATTTTGTTTTTGCACATCAAGAATGTCACCTCTTTCATGGATCCATACGTTCTGGTCTCTCTACCTTCTTTCTTCTCTCTCTTTCTGTGATAGGTGTTTGCATACAAGTGTTTTTGGGAGTTGTGGATTGTTTACTCATAAACTCCAATATGGTATTAGAGCTTCAGATATGTTTTCCCCTATCCTCTTCCTGAGAGATTTGGCCATGTTCGTCAAATCTAACTTTTCAGAGGGTTTTCTGTTGGATCTGGAGGGACCTCTCTTTCTGGTCATCTTGGCTTCAAACAGACCTCATAGTTGTATTCAGAGCATCCAAGAACCACTAGATCCATATAAATCTTGTCCAATTTGGATAAAGTTAGAATTTGTGGCAAATTTTTTTTTGCAACAGACTTCGACACAGATCTCGAGGTGGTCACTAGTATTTTGGAGCATTTTTGGCTTAAACGAACCTCATCATTGAGCTCACAATAGCCAAGAACCCCCATTCCATATAAGCTATGTTCGATTTGGACAAGTTGGCCTTTGAGGCAAAATTTGTTTTGCGTCCCACGATCCTAGCACACAAATCGAGGCAAAAATTATCTGACACTAGCACACAAATGAAGGCAAAAATTGAATGCCTAACACATAAATTGAGGCAAAAGACATATAGCCTTGGCACACATCCCGAGGTGCACATGCAATTTTTTTTAAGGGTGGCGATGACCATTTGGCCATCAAATTTAAGCCCCTGGTGGATGTGGCCTCAGCCCTTGGTCATATGGCGACCAATAGCCCAATTTTTTAGCCCCCAGTTAGATTTTGGCCATAATGTCCTTACAACCGTCATTTTTTGACGTCAACATGCATCAACACTCTTCTACACCATTTTTGGTGCCCTTCAACATACCTGTGGTTTTTTGTTCATAACTTAAGAATACAATGTTGAAATCAAGAAAACAAGCTATCATTGGAAAGCTGGTTCCAAGCTCCATCCAGATATGGAGGTTTTAATTTCTAATTTTTCTTTTTTGATAGTGTTTTTTACTGTCAAATCTAGATGTTCTATTTTGCACTCCAGGAGCTCTATCTTGCACATACGGACTCCATTTTGGGAAAATGATATATCATTGGAAAGCTTGTTCAAAGATTTTTCAGTGCTATGAGTCATTTTTATAGATTCTTCTCCAGGTAAATTTTATTCAGATTTTTGCATTTTTGCAATCTAGTGGATATCATGGATTTTACAGGTCCTGAGATCTTTTCCTTTTGATGGATGGCTCATCTTTGGTTGTTCTTTTATTTCAGTAGTCTTTGCTCTTCTTTGAGAAGTGTATACTTCACCTTTCTAGAATTATTTTATGCACACACACTGAGATAAAGTGTCATTCTATTGCATGTATGGGATCTTGCACATGTCTGTACTCTATCTACTCACACTCTATTATAAAGTGCCAGGGGGGTTTGATGTTTGCCTTTGTTTTCCATCTAATTTTTTCATGTGAGCATTCCTCCAATGACATTAGCCTTAGGTATCTCTATATGTGTTTGTACTCTCTCTACACCTTTGATGTTTTAGATTCTTCTTCATCATGTAGATCATATTGGATGATCTTTTCAGTATGCCTGTCATACTCCCTTGTCAGCATTATGGGGGGGTTTCTACTGTTGGTTCTACTGCTTCCTTGGTTCGATAGTGTGAGCTATGTATTCAGTATTTGATTCTATGTACTAGGCGGATGTAGTGGTTGGGTACCTATGCATTCCGGTGAGATGGATCATTTACCATATGAACACTCTTTTCTTTCCTATTTTTGGACGCAATCTTACAGCTTTGATTGATAAGCTCTTCAAACTTTTGGTGTTTTTATGCCATCTATATTTTTGAGTTTAGGTGTTTGCCTTTGTTTTCCTCTTGATTCAAGTAGTGTCATTTGAGGGAACTCATGCAGATTATAGTATTCTGTATCTTTGACTTTAGTTGTTTGCCTTTGTTTACCTCCTGATTCGAGTAGTGTCATTTGAGGGCACTCATATAGATTATAGTCTTCTCTACCTAGTCATATTTCAGTGGAGGATCTTCAGATCAATAGTTACTTCTTGACAGAGTTTGCAACTTCTTGCTTCAGTGATGTTCTACATGTTCATCCTTGTTACTATTTTTTGGAACATTACTAGTTTTCGAGGCTTCTTCAATCCTTCGGACTAGTCTTTGTCTCTTTTTGGAGTAGAGTTTTTCCCATGTCATTTTCTCTATTTCTCCTCTTTTACAAAGACTTTGTTTTGTACTTGGGTACCTGATCAGGCCTTTTGTTGTCAGGACCCATTTGCTTTCAGTAGTTCTTTCTAGGTTTTTAGCTTCTCCCAAAGTTTATCTTAAGGGGGGGTGTCACAGTAATAAAGTGTTTTCTTATTAATTAAATCACGTTTGATTTAATTACTAAGTCACTTATTATCTCTTTCTACTTAAGCTAAACTTTAGGCATATAATAATTCATTATTATTGTGCAACCTAGGTTTTACCTTTTTAGGGTTTTGATATGCTTTTATAAGGATTGATCTCTCTTGTAATATTATTGAGAAACATTCATTTTATTGAATCGTAACGTTTATTTTTGCACATCAATAATGTCTCATCTTTCGTGGATCCATATGTTCTGGTCTCTCTAGCTTCTTGCTTCTCTCTCTTTCTATGACAGGTGTTTGCGTGCAGAGGTTCTTGGGAGCTGTTGTTGTTTACTCATCAACTCCAATAGTTTTCCCTAATTTGACTTTATAATCTATATTTGAAAACCAAATTGAAAAATATAACCAAAGACCCATATTTTAAAAGAGAACAATCTTAATTTGATTTAGCATAAGTTCTCCTAATGATATACAAACTATGAAAGAGATATGCAAATACATATATCCTTTAACAAATTTATATATTCCTCTCATTACATAATTTTTTTGTCCGTGCACCCCATACTTTCCTATAGGGTAAGGGTACCAATAGTTGTTATATCTAACTTCACACACACTAAGTTCACAATAGACATCAAATTTTGACGATGTATTTTTAATGCCTTTATATGAAACTTAATTGATTATAGCTATGATTTTGGCTTCTAGGTAGTCAAAACAAATGTTGTAGGATTTTCTATGTACACAAGGGTCAAAAAGTGGTCATTTAGAGGTGTTGTTTGATAACTAGTTAGAGATGTCCCAATAACAAGCACCTCAAAATTTGCACAACTAATCCAATCAATATTCCTCTAAGAACCAATACATTTTCCTCTAATATTTCTTTTTACTTGCAAAAATGCCCCAATAGTCATTCCCTATGAGTTCTAATACACTTGTAAAATTAGTCAAATTAAAGTCCACAAATTTTAACTATTAGAAATACAAATAGATAGCTATCAATGAATATAAAATTTATTACTAAACTTTTAATTATCACTTTTTAAATTTATTTAAAATCAATAGTTAAAAATTGAATGGACAAGATTGAACGATCATTAAAGCAGAGACAATAACTGAACCCCTTCCCATACTCACCAATAAATTATCTACAATTTTGAAAAAAAAAATGAAAGAAAGTATAAGAGCTTTATAAGCATTTTTAATTGGACTTTGAGAAGAATCCTTTCATAGCATCCGCATACTCTCATCGTACTGCAAGCCTTCCGAATTGGTATCAATTCATGTCCTAAAAAATACAAACCATAAATTGTAATGAATTTGGAAGTGAACATTTCACAATGCATAGGAAACTCTTTGCTCAGATATCACACGTCACTGTTCAAGTCTTTGAAATTAAGAAGCATGGGAATTCAAATGAGTGGGCCCACCAAGATTGAATTTACTTAAATGGTGCGAATCGCATGCGACACTTCCTGCCTCTTAAGCTGCTCAATCTTGTACCCAAAGTCTCTCCATTCATCACTCAACCGATCTTATCCGGTTAAATAATGAACATTTCCTTCTAATGGCCGACAAACTTAAAAGCTCCACATGAACGAATGGATCAACCACATGCAAATAACATAGTCAAATGGACAAAGCCAAACATGAAGGCTCTTATTTGTGCTCATCAAAGTATTCTATTGTATTAGTTTTTCAAATTAAAATTTTGTTATAAGATTGAGTTTAATTGATTAAGTTTAATTGTTAAGGATAATAGTATGATATATATAAAGTCATTTATTAAGGTTCAAATCTTCAGAGGCACATTTGAGTCAGGTTCGATTCTTAAATGAATTTGACAGATAAGATCTTTCTGTATTTTGCCAAAAGAAATTTATACTTTAAATGAATACTTTCTCATATCATTATCAATTGTTATATAAAGATAAAAATACTACCATATCTATATATGCTAACATATTTCCATCTATAAATAAATACATAAATAAACTATAGTACAAAATTAACTATCTTCATAAATTGATTACTTCTACAAAATCTCTCCAAAATTTGACCAAAGTATCTCAAGCTAAAGCATTATCTTTCTTGGGCTGTCCTTATGACTACATTCATATCACTCTTCAAAGGTTTATCTTCATAGTTTTGAAAATATAGAAAATTTAGTAAATAATAAATCGATTAGTCAACATGTAAAGGAAAAGAATTTAGAATCATTAGACTTTGTTGATGGATATATAAGTGCAATTTGAAAACATACAAATAAAACATGTTATGCATTTTAGATGGAATGCAAATTAAAAATAACTAAAATGTCAACTTGACATAAAGTAGCTATCATCATATTCATCTTTATATCCAATATAGATTTTATTTAGGATAAAGGGTAAATTCAATTTCAATTGTGTTGTACAATCATTTTAAATAATTGTAAATAATGAGGATGCTTTATAATTTTAATTATTGTAAGCTTAAAAAATATATGTACGCAATGATAAAATTAGATAGAATAAAACAATGTGATAGAATTAAACTTTTAATGGTTATAAAATAAAATAAATTCATTCATTTATATTAATTTGATTTATTGGACTCAAATTATATTTGCATATAGTCTTTATATAATTTGTATAAAAAAATATGTTCAAAATGTGATATTGTATATGTTGGTCATATGGGAAAAATACATCATATTCCATAGAAAGGAAAAAAGTATGTAAAACGTATTTTCTAGAAACATAATTAATTTTAACCACCTAGAAATACTTTAAATAATTATAAATAAAAATTGGAAGAGAACTTTATTTTGAATTGGAAAATTGTAGAATGTAACTTATATAATTTCACTCTAATCACCTTCATGCCAATTAAATCCTAGCCTAGTTGAAAGTCACATAAGACTAAATTTCCTCCAACTCTTTAGCAGACCCTCTAAGCTAAGATCTTCAATACATAAAATAAATTTACCTCTATCATACCCAGAGGTGCAAATTAGGAAGTTTGGATTAGGCTTGTAGATATGCCATCAATGTAATAAATAAATAATGATTTTTAAATCATTTTATCTGAAAAGAGATCAATTTTGTTCTTTGATTTCTATTGTGTTATAGTCTATATGTAAACATAATCACGCACAATAATTATGGATTATTACTTCTATTTTATAGGCTTTATATCACACACTCTTTTGAATTATAGGCTAATATTAGAGCTTCCTTGTCCTTGCTATTCAAGGTTAGAAATTTAAATTTATGGACATGTGCACCAAGATGGTCAACAAAAAAATAACCACTCGCAAAAAACCCAAAAAATAACAATAACTCATTTGGGTTATTTGAAAATTCAAATAACCCGAATGCATTTTGGCTCAAAAAATATAATCCAAACACATACACATTTTTTAATAAAAACTGTGATCGCAATTTTTAAAATTAAATCATAAACGTAGTTTAATATTAAAAACCATGAACAAGATTCTTAAAAAATAATAACCCAAGTGCTATTTTATGACCATAAATATTTTAAAACTGGTTGACACCAAAAAATAGCAAACATTCTAAAAAATCAAAAGAAACCCAATCGTGTTTTTGTTTCTACAACCAAGTCAAGATGTCATGACATTGAAAAGGAAACACAACAACTCTCACAAACTAACTACACGAAGATGTAGGTCTTGCAACTCTTCTACTATTCTAGGTGAATATTATAAGAGTATTAGGTGAGCCAAGTAGAAACAAAATCTGTACACTTTCCCAAAATAGCACAGATGGAGTAGGCCACTTAGAGCCCTCTATTTTTGATAAATCTTACACAATTAGGTTTTCTATTCTTTTATTTACCTCTTACAAATTTTCCATCTTAGAGAGGTATGTTTTGAGGATTGTAGAAAACTTAATTATAGGTATCAACATAAGCCATGACAAATAATTTAAACTATTTCTCTTACAAAATTCTAGAGTGGGTTCACCATACTTTTCTAAAAGCAACCATAGGAGTATTTTTGTTACTTGAATGATAAGACTATTGAGTTGATGTTGACATTATGTCTTGTTCTGGATAGTTTGAAAGTTGTGTCTCCCTCTCTGTTTGCCTCTATACTTCTCCTTTTCTTAGTTTTAAAGATTCCCCAAAGGCATTAATACTACCCAAAAAGCATTGATAGAGTAGGCCACTTGGAACCCTTTATTTTTTACAAAGCTTTTAAAATTATGGTTTCATTGTTTCATTTATCCCATACAAATTTTCAATCTTATAGAGGTGGTTTTTGAGGATTGTAAGCAACATATTGTTGATATGACAAGACTTTTGAGATGATGTTGCAATTATGTCCAGTCATGTTCATTCTCTTTCTCCTCCTTTGGATAGTTTGAAAGATTTATCTCCCTCTCTCCCTTCCCTCTCCCTCTCCCCCTCCCTCTCCCTCTCTCTCACACAATATTTTATATTGGAATCACCATTATGATCTAAGAGAAACAATAAAAGGATTATTTTTGATACCTAAATGATAAAAAATGTTCAGATGATGTTTCTTTGTTCAACCCTCTTTCAATTCCTCTAGATAGTTTGGAATATTTATCTCCTTGTCTCTCTTCCTCCTTTCTCTCTTCCCTATCTCCTAATCCCCCTCTCTCCCTACCCCCTCCCTCTCTCCCTCCTTCTCTCTTTGAATATTTTAGAGTGGATCCACCATACTACTCTAAAAGAAACCATAGGAGTAGTTTTGTTTCTTAAATGATAAGATTGTTGAGATGATGTTGCAATTATGTCCAATCTTTTTCAGTAATCTTTCTCCTCCTCTAGATAATTTTAAAGCATTCTCTCCCTCTCCCCCCTCTCCATTTATCCCTTCCCTCTCTCCCTCTCTTCCCTTCTCTCTTCCTCTATCCCTTTCTCCCTCTCTCTCACAAGGTTTCAGAGTGGATTGACCATACTAATATGAGAGAAACCATAGAAGTGGTAGTTCTATTTCCTAAATGATAAGACTGTTGATATGATTTTGTAATTATGTCAATTTATGTTCAATCCCCTCCTCTCTCTCTCATGCACACACACACACATGATTTCATAGTGCATTTACCATACTTCTCTAAGAGAAACCATAGAAGGAGTAGTTTGTTTCCTAAATGATAATACTATTAAGATGATGTTGTGCAATTATGTCTAGTTTTGTTCAATTCTCTTAGTCTTTATTTAAACACTTTGAAATCTTTATCTCCCTCTCTCGCTCCTCTCCCTTTCTCCCTTCCTCTCTCCTCCTCTCCCCTATCTTTTCCCCTCTCCCTCTCCCTCTCTCTCTCTCTCATAGACACACACACACACACACACACACACACACAACATTTAAGAGTGGGTTCACCGTGCTACTCTAAAAGAAACCATATAAGGATTACTAAATAATAATACTATTGAGATGGTGATGCAATTATGTCTAGTATGGTTTAGTCCTCTTTTTCCTCCTCAAGGTAGTTTTAAATATTGCTCTCCCTCTCTCCATCTCCCTTTCTCCATTCCCCCTCTCCCCCTCTCCCTCTATCCCACTCTCCCTCTCCCTCTCCCTCCCCCTCTCCTTCTCCCTCTCCCTCTCCCTCTCCCTCTCCCTCTCCCTCCCCCTCTCCCTCTCCCTCTCCATCTCCGTCTCCGTCTTCGTCTCCCTCTCTCTCCCTCTATCTTCAAACATTTTAGAGTGGATTCACCATGATTCTATGAGAGAAAACATAGGAGTAGTTATATTACCTAAATGATAAGACTATTGAGATAATATTTTCATTATGTCTAGTTATGTTCAATCATATTTCTCTTCCTGTAGATAGTTTGAAATATTTTTCTCCCACTCCCCTCTCCTTTTCTTCCTTCTCTCTCTCTCTCTCATAATATTTAGATTGGATTAACCATGCTTTTTGAGATAAACAATAGGACGATTAGTTTTGTTTCCTAAATGATAAGAATATTGAGATGATGCTGAAATTATGTCCACTTTTAATCAGTTCACTTTTTCCTCCTCTAGATAGTTTTAAATATTTCTCTCCCTCTTTCAATCCCTTGAAAATAGTGGATTACTTCAACCTCATACATGTGAAATAATCCCTAGCTAGTACAAAACAAAGATTGACATTTATTGGTCATGGTTGGGGCATGGAAGGAGGAAAATGAGTATGGGTTGAGTAATGCAAACCCACTACTCAATATTGATTGATTTTTTGGTAGTATGAAAGATTTGTCTCCCTCTCTCCCCTCTCTCCATTTCTCTCTTTCCTTTCTCCCTCTCTCCCTTGTTAGGAGAATGTGTCCCAACCTTGGATTTACATAGGTTTACTAGTTTTAGTAATTTTTTATATTTGAGTGAAAATTTTCTCTATTCTTTTCCAAAAGGTTTCGATTGGATAGATAAACATGTCAATAAATTTTTATTGCAAGATCATGTCCGATTTTGAAGATATTAAAGTTTTCATTTTTAAAAATTGACAAATAATTCTTTTGAACACAATTTTTAAGGATTTAGAGACTCTAAAGTGGGCCAAAAACATGGCTAAATGATTTAGAAATTTAGAAGGTGATAGACCACATTGTGATTTTTCTAGCACTTCCAACAATTCATTAATTGGACACCCACTTTGATAGTTATGGCCTCTAGAAGTTAGATACCCTAAATATGAAATATAAAAATGTATTGAGCACATAAATGAGTTGTAAAAAGGAGTTACACATGTTTGTGTTTATGGACGCATCCTAGGAAATATTTGATTGGAGATAAGGTGGGCGCTACTTTATAAGTGGTTTTTTCCCATGGTTTTGTAATATCATTTTGATGATTTCTTGTATTGTATCTTCTATATATTAGGTGTGTGAGATGGAAGGTATGTTTATAAGTCTTATAGCTATTTAGTTACCTTTGAATCTCTAGTTGGTGAGCCTCCTAAGAGAATTTTTCTTTGCAAGCATATTATAATATGTTATTTTTTTCTAAATAATAAATTTGGGTGTCTTTTGGAGTGTGGGGTTTTTATTCCAAAAGGGTTTTCTCCACATAAATCAAAATATTGTGGCATGCATGTTATTTATGTTAAGTTTATGTAATTGTTATAAATATTTGAGAAAGTTTTTCTATTACTCTCTCCTCAAGGTTAGTGTAGATTTTATTCTTCTACTTAACTTCCTTACATCCCTCTTTCCTCTCTCTCCATCCTATTTTGTTTCAATGATAATATAATGGGTTGCCTTGACCTTATACATTCAAAACAAGGCCTATCTTATATACATCAAGGAGTGACATTTATTGGTCATAGTATGGGTTGGATTTAGGATACTGCTATGTCTCCACACACTTTAAAAGTTCCTACTTCTACCATGATCCATGACTGAGAGGACCTACTTACCATAAGCTCTCTAGGATCATCAGTGTTCTTTGGTGTGGTCTCTTTCTTTATCTCTCTCCATGAATTTGGTAAAAAAAACTCCCATAGGTGTACCCTTTCTGAATCACTAAAATCCATTGTCTCTAACACAGAATTAGAGAGAGGGAAAATCAATAGTTAGTCCAACAAGAGGGAAGAAATAAGACAATTTCATGCAGAAAAACTATCTTATGAGCAAGTTACCCCCCCCCCCCCTCTCTCTCTCTCTCACACACATAGATGGACTCATGGAAAATAATCCTACACCTATCAAGATGGTATTGCATCTCTCTCTCTCTCTCTCTCTCTCTCTCACTTAACTCCAAGAAAAACATGCACATTAAATTCCCTAAATATATTCATTTTTTTCTCCTAAAGTGCCAGTGGGGTTCACCTTTAGGGACCACAAAATTATAAGAGTTAAGTTTTCTTAAATTATTCGCATTTTAGGCCTTGAAACTTTAATATGAGACAGATTTAGAGAGGGAGAGATGTTAGAATAAATGAGAGGGTGGTGAATCAGTTATCCATAGTCCCAAATCAAAATGTATAATCCAAAATAATTTACTTAAACTTCTATAGCTCGGTAACTTAAAATACTATACTGTCTGTGCTTTTACCGATTACTAGTCAATAACAAACTAATGATTACCGACCAAATCTAACATGTAATATGTAAAGTATGATAACAAAAAATCATCACAATGAACACATAACACAAAAGATTTAACGTGGAAACCCTGTGAAGGGAAAAACCACCTGGGACTGGCAACCCAAAAATGTTCACTCTTTTGAAGTGAGGTCGGTGAAGACCCAACCTTGTTAAAGGTTAAAAACACACTGCTAGGTGTGACCTTGTTAGAGGATTTTAGACCAACCATTATCATCCAACCGGCATTCACTATGGGGTTGACAGGATAACAATGTTCATTCTATGAATGAAACATAAAAGACTTTCAAGTCCACTCGGTTAAGAGATTTCTCTATTTACAATGGTTAAAATGTAACAGCAGTTGATCTGAATACAATACAACTTCAATTGTAGATTATCAGATCTATTTTAAGCTCATTCAAATCCTCTAATTAGTTTATCAATTATGTATCACAATAATCAATGACTTACTGTCGCTCGGTAATAGCTTTCTGATGCTCGGTAAACTCTGTAGTTAGGTTCTTCTTAACCAGTTTGATCAGGCATACATGAAGCTTGTTCATGCGATAGTTCTGTAGTCTCCTTCTTTCGACATTAGTTTCATAATGAAACCTTAGTCTCTTAAATAGACAAGTAAACTATTTTCTTTTCCTCCACAAGATTTTGCTGCTTATTCTCCTTCATCCATTTTGCCGCTTAAACCTTCCTTGGCTGATGTGCTAGTAAAATATTTTGATTTCATCCTTTAGATCTTCCTTGAATTATGCTAGCCATTGATCTTCATAACAAACATTATCTCCATCACTGATTTCAATGTACTTTACAACTCAACAATCCTTAATGGCTAAACTAATCATTTAGTTCATTTTCTCCTACTTGGTTAACAAAGAAATGCATTGGTGAACACAAGCTTAGTTTATATTGTGCTTGGTATACACTACATCCTATCGGTGTATACTCAAATGCTTCATCAACCGACCACACTGCTTTGTGTCTTTCAGTTCTTTTCTTCATCATAGATGAATGAAACATAATCAAGTCAATAACATAAGGTCATAGACTCATCAGCAAGTTACACAATGTATTCCTTATCCTCATCTATCATATACATCTTCCTCATGTAGATATTTCTATTCTTCATCTCTTTTACTCCTTTTCTATACATGTTTAGTTATAGTAACTCACAAAATAAGTACTGTCAAACTAGTAGACATCAATGACAATAAATTACTAATTTCATCATATGTCATATCTAATCAGCAACTCGACGATCTCTAATCACAGATTCTTGAATCAGGTTCTAAATCAGTTGTAGCTCATCAATCTCTCCCTTTGGCATTGATGGCAACTCAAGTAATATGAAATATACCATACACATACCAAACATGTATTCTACAACTCTGTGAACAAATGTTGTACAAGCTATCCCTAGCTTAATATGTTTAATCACTAAGTTACTTCAACATCATTACCAATGAAGCTTTGACATTATGCAAATATGATCTTTTCAGCTCATAGATTCCTTCTTCTATTCTCAGTAACTGATCTTCAGTGCTCTCCCTTTCTTTTAGTTTGTCTCTCCCTTAGACAGATGTTCAATGTTCTAATCGGTGCATCTTGTTTCATATGGTTTATCTCTCCCTTTGACAACAATGCCAAAGAAAAAAATAAACATGCAACTCTGTAGTAGCCATGTAACTCTCTGTTGTCCGGTGCATTCTCGGTATCTCTGTATACTAATATGCCAATCTGTTCCAGTTCTCCAAACTTTTCACAACCTTAGACATGATCCAAAGTGTGAACTATGCTGCATCAACATGAATGATCTTCTGATAAGATTAGGCTGATGCAACATCCAGATCACATTAGTGACCGGTATAGGGGATGAACCCCAAGTCTAGTCCTCAAGTACTCAAATGTATCCTTCAGTAGAGGCTTTGTAAATATGTCTGCAAGTTGTTCTTTTGATGTAATAAACTTGAGCTTAACTTGCTTCTCCTGTAATTGTTCTCTTAAGTAGTGATACTTAATAGATATATGCTTTGTTTTAGAGTGCATCACTGGATTCTTTGAAATGTTTATTGCACTTGTGTTATCACAATATATAATCACCGACTCAGTGATTATCTCATTCATACCTTCCAGAACTTTCTTAATATATGCAATATTTGAACAGTTTGTAGTAGCAACAACATACTCTGCTTTGGCTGTAGACTGAGAAATGTAAGCCCGCTTCTTACTTGTCCATGTAACAAGTCTTTCACCAAAGAAAAATGCTCCTCCGGTGGTACTTTTTCTGTCATCCACATTTCCAGCCCAATCAGCATCGGTATAGACTCTGAGTTCAAATTTTCCTTCCTTAGGATACCATAATCCATAATCTTCATTTTTCTTCAGGTATCTTAGGATTATCTTTGTAGCAACCATGTGTGACTCTCTAGGGTTTGCGGAAAATCTTGCAACAATTCCCATAGCATGTGCTATGTCTGGTCTACTATGCACTACATACATTAACTTACCAATCATTGATTGGTACAGTGTCTGGTTCACCTCTGTAGTTTCATCTTCCTTAGAAAATTTGCATCCAGTAGCCATTGGTGTTCCCATAGGTTTAGTATCTTCCATGCCAAATGTCTTCAATACTTCCTTGATATATTTAGATTGTGGGATGAATATACCATCATTTTGCTGAATCACTTGTAGTCCTAGAAAGAACTTAATCTCTCCAAACATAGACATTTCAAATTCACTTCTCATTTCATCAGCAAATGACTTACAAATTTGATCTTGTCCTCCAAATATAATGTCATCCACAAATATTTCAGCAATAAGAATACTATCATCAATATCTCCTTTCATATACAAATTGCTGTTCTCACTTGTTCTAACAAATCCAATACTTAACAAATGAGTATGCAACCTCTCATACCAAGCTCTCGGTGCTTGCTTCAAACCATATAAAGCTTTGTGTAATCTACATACCATATCTTTGTTTTTTGGATCAACGAACCCTTCAGGTTGCTCTATGTAGATTTCTTCTTCAAGTATCCCATTCATAAATGTTGGCTTGACATCCATTTGATAAACTTTGAAATTTTTGTGTGCAACATATTCAAGTAACATTCTAACTCCTTCTAATCTAGCAAAAGGTGCAAATGTTTCACCATAGTCAATTCCTTCCTCCTGTGCATATCCTTTACATACCAATTTGGCTTTATTCCTTGTTACTTCTCCATTCTCATTCTGCTTGTTTCTGAATATCCACTTAGTACTGATAACATTCTTATCTTTAGGTCAGGGTACTAAGGTCCAAGTTTTATTCTTCTCTATTTTATCTATTTCCTCTTTCATTGCATTAACCCATTCTTCATTTTCTAATGCAACTTTTACATTCTTTGGTTCATAATCACAATCTAGACATGTATCTTGTCTTGCTTTACTCCTTGTTTGCATGCCAGCTTGTTTGTCTCCAATGATTTGTGTCTCAGGATGATGTCTTCTGACAAAACTTGCCAGTATCCAATTTCTTCTTTCTTGTTCATCCTATGCAGGTTCATTTGCTTGATCGGTGGGTGCTTCTTGCTCATCAATTTCTCTTTCCTACTCCTCGGTGTTGTTTTCCTGCTGACCGGTTGTTACTGTCTGCAGCTTCGGTAGATACTCAGGTTGTTCAATGTAAGTGAATATACTATAATCTTCCAGTTCATTTCTGCTTTCCTCTGTATTCTTATCATCAAACTCATCAACTTGAACATTAGTACTTTCAATAATTTTATTTGCAACTCTGTTTAGACACTTATATGATTTACTTTTACTGGAATATCCTAGAAATATTCCTTCATCAAATTTTGAGTCAAACTTTCCATTTCTTTCATCTTTCAGAATAAAACATTTTCTTCCAAAAATTCTGAAATAACTTATAGTGGGTTTGTGTCCAAACCATAACTCATAGGGTGTCTTATTAGTGTCCTTCTTTAGTTGTACTCGGTTTAGCACATAAACTGCAGTGCTAGAAACTTCTCTCCAGTATGTCTGGGAAACATTCTTTTCTATCATTAATGTCCTTGCACAGACAACAATTGACCTATTCCTCCTTTTAGCAATGCCATTCTATTGTGGTGTCCTTAGTGCAGAGACCTATCTTTTAATACCATGCTCATTACAAAAATTAGTAAATTCATCAGAGATAAATTCACCTCCTCTATCAGATCTTAAGCATTTCAAATCTTTACTAGTCTCTTTTTCTACTTTTTCTTTATACCACTTAAACATCTTGAACAACTCAGATTTTTCTTTTAAGAACATGACAGTCATCAACCTAGTATATTCATCAACAAAAAGAATAAAATATCTATCTCCATAATAACTCTGAGTTCTCATAGGACCACATAGGTCGGTATGCACTAACTCAAGTATCTTCTTTGTTGAATAGTCTTTTCTTTTGAAACTAGATTTAGTCATCTTACCTTTCTGACATTCATGACACATAACATGATCTGGCTTAGATTAGTTAGGTAGACCTCTAACTCTTTTCCTTTTACTGATCTTAATCATGTTATCAAAATTCGCATTGCATAACCTTTTATGCCACAACCATGCATCTTCATCTTTCATCAATAAACAAGAAGACTAATCATTATCAAGATAAAATAGATTACCTCTAGATTGTGTACCAGTTCCAACAAGTCTTCCTCCATCATCAAATATTTTTACCTTTTTGATCTCAAAAGCAACTCGGTGGCCTAAATTGTTCAACTGTGCCACACTTAGCAAATTATAGTTCAATCCTTTTACGCAATAAGCATTTTCACATTTTAATCTATCATTTATCATTAGGGATCCTTTACCTTTTACCATACAGGGTGCATCATTTCCCATTTTTACAGATCCTCCATTGTATTCTTCAAGATAATCAAATTTTTCTTCATCACCAGTCATGTGATGTGTACAACCACTATCTATAGTCCATGTATCATTCTTATTAACCTTAGAGATAAGTACTGTCTCTACATACCTTTCATCTTCTTCGAAATCATCCTTCATTGCCACAAATACAACCTCCACATCATCATCAATGTCGGTATCGGTGATATCTTCTTCCTCAACAATGTAGCATACCTTCTTGCCTTTGTCATTATTGTCTCGATTATCTCTGTTGTAGTGTCGGTAGCCTCTATTGTATCTTCTCCCATAGCTTCCTTCAGATCGGTCTTTGGTGCTTTCATCATCTTTCTTATGTGGACATCTTGTAGCAATGTGGCCAACTTCTTTATAGTTAAAGTATGCTAAAGGTAACTTGCCTCTATACCTTCCTTTACCTTTAGGTAACCTTCTGGCCATAAGAGCTTCAAGTTCATCAAGCTCATCATTAGTATTGCTATCACAATCATCATTCTTATTTCTAGACTTACCAATCTTCAAAGAAGTCATAAAAGCGGATTCAACATTGGGTGCAACACTATTATCATAATTATTTAGTTCAAATGTTGTAATCTTTCCAATCAGATTATCAAGAGTAAGTGTGTTGTTAGGTGCTGAACTATTTTCATGAATTTCAGTTATTGTGATGGCATAGATATTGTGACAGTGTCTTCATCAATGACTCCATTCGATGCTCTAATAGTGTGAACTACCTCCTTTATTCTATATGTGTACTACACAATGTTTTCCCCTTCTTTCATCTTCATGTCATTGAATCTTCCTCTTAAGCTTTCGGCTCTTGCTCTCTTGACATTCGCATCACCACTATAAACTTGAGCTAACTTATCCCACATCTGCTTAGCAGTAGTACAGTCCTTGATATCTTCAAATTTGGCATCTGAACAGGCAGCAACAATCTCCATCATAGTAACATTATGTTCATGCCTATCCCTTAGTTGATCAAGGGTCAAGGGACCATTGGGTGGTGCAAGGTATCTATTTGTCATCAGATCTAGGGTAGAATTCCCAATCCCAGATAAATGCAGCTTCATTTGACTTTTCCATATTGTGAAGTTATCTTTGTTTAGCTTTGGCACTTCTCTCTTAAACATTTTGAGACCTTTGTGCTGAAGTCCTTAAAACTCTGTTCCAAGAAACCAACGCTCTGATACCAATTGTTAGAATAACTAAGAGGGGGGTGAATAAGTTATCCAAAGTCCTAAATCAAAATGTATAATCCAAAACAATTTACTTAAACTTCTGCAGCTCGGTAACTTAAAATACTATACTGTCTGTGCTTTTACCAATTACCAGTCAATAAAAAACTAATGATTACCAACCAAATCTAACATGTAATATGTAAAGTATGATAACAAACAATCATCACAATGAAAACATGTGTCAAAAGATTTAATGTGGAAACCCTGTGAAGGGAAAAACCACCTGGGATCGACAACCCAAAAATGTTCTTTCTTCTGAAGTGAGGTCGGTGAAGACCCAACCCTGTTAAAGGTTACAAACACATTTTTAGGTGTGACCTTGTTGGAGGATTTTAGACCAACTATTATCATCCAACCAACATTCACTACGGGGTTGACATGATAACAATGTTCATTCTATAAATGAAACGTAAAATACTTTCAAGTCCACTTGGTTAAGAGATTTCTCTGTTTACAATGGTTAAAATGTAACAACAGTTGATCTGAATACAATACAACTTCAATTGCAGATTATCAGATCTATTTTAAGCTCATTCAAATCCTCTAATTAGTTTATCAATTATGTATCACAATAATCAATGACTTACTGTCGCTCAATAATAGCTTTCTGATGCTCGGTAAACTCTGTAGTTTGGTTCTTCTTAACCAGTTTGATCAAGCATACATGAAGCTTATTCATGTGATAGTTCTGTAGTCTCCTCCTTCTGGCATTAGTTTCATAATGAAACCTTAGTCTCTTAAATAGACAAGTAAACCATTTTCTTTTCCTCCACAAGATTTTGCTGCTTATTCTCCTTCATCCATTTTGCCACTTAAACCTTCCTTTGCTGATGTGCCAGTAAATGTTTTGATTTCATCCTTTAGATATTCCTTGAATTATGCTATCCATTGATCTTCTTAAGAAACATTATCTCCATCACTAATTTTGATGTTCTTTACAGCTCAAAAATTCTTTATGGCTAAACTAATCATTTAGTTCATTTTCTCCTGCTTGGTTAACAAAGAAATGAGTCAGTGAACACAAGCTCAGTTTATACTATGCTCAGTATACACTACATCCTGTCGGTGTATACTGAAATTCTTCATCAACCGACCACACTGCTTTGTGTCTTTCAGTTCTTTTCTTCATCATAGATGAATGAAACATAATCAAGTCAATAACATAAGGTCATAGACTCATTAAGAAGTTACACAATGTATTCCTTATCCCCATCTATCATATACATCTTCCTCATGTAGATATTTCTGTTCTTCATCTCTTTTACTCCTTTTCTATAGATGTTTAGTTATAGTAACTCACAAAATAAGTATTGTCAAACTAGTAGACATCAATGACAATATATTACTAATTTCATCATATGTCATATCTAATCAGCAACTCAGTGATCTCTAATCATAGATTCTTCAATAAGGTTCTAAATCAGTTTTAGTTCATTGAGAGAGAGAGAGAGAGAGAGAGTTCCATTTAGAAGTTAAGTATATTTTTTGTTGACATCCTCGAGGTAAAGTACTCTTTAAGACAAGTATTGTAATCTAGGGATGATTTACTACATTCCCTCATTAGTTTATGAATATTTTATGGAAGACATAAATCCAAGCTTAGGATAGAATAATACATCTTATGTGGACCTAAAAATATCTATTGCATTGCCCATTCAAGTAGGAAAAGCCTAGAAAATCCATTGAATCAGAAAAAAAAGTCTAGAAAAGTCAATTGCTTTGTGGTCTATTGGAGTTTTCATAATACACTCGTGCCTTGAAATCATAGGTTATCATAAAATCTCATGACACATACTTCTACAACATCTTCAAATGTATATTCCTCAAATCCAATGTTAAAAAATTATAACGCAGATACATATTTCTTGTCCATCACAGGAAGGATGATTTGAAACTTTGCAAAACTCACACCCATGTATTTCCACAACATCTTTAAATGTATTTCCCTCAAATATAGTGTTAAAAAAGTGTAACACAAATAAATGTTTATTGTCCACCATAGGAAGGCTGATTTGAAACCTTGCAAAAGCTTATGCCCACATAATTTTATAACATCTTCAGATGTATTTCTCTCAAATCTAATGTTAATAAAGTGTAACAAAAACACATGTTTCTTTTCCACTAGAGGAAGAATGATTTAAAAAATTTAAAAAGATCATGCCCATATACTTCCACAACATCTTCAGATGTATTTCCCTCAAATCTAGTGAAAAAAAATGTAACACAAATACATGTTTCCTATCCACTAGAGGAAGATTGATTTGAAACCTTGCAAAAGCTGACAACAATATACTTCCACAACATCTTCAAATGTATTTCCATCAAATCTAGTGTTATAAAAGGGTAATGCAAATGCATGTTGTTTTTCCACTAGAGGAAGGTTGATTTTAAACCTTACAAAAGCTCACACCTACATACTTGCACAACATCTTCAAATGTATTTCCCTTTAATCCAATTTTAAAAAATGCTAACATGTTCTAGTAAATGAAATTTTTAATGTTCTTAAGTGCATAAGGTTATTTTTGTTGGTTAGTGATTCATATGTAGATTTCAATTATTTTCTATATGTTTTACACATGTAAGGAAACCCACTAAAAGAAAATTTTGAGAGGGGGGAGAAAGGGATAAGTGGTAAATGGAGAGGGGGAATAAAGTGAGATAAGGGGGGGACAATAGATACACAAAATTGGATATATCCACAACTTGGATCCAAAGGGTTAGGGTGTCAAGAAAATTTGACCTTTCTAGAGTCTTTTATGACTAACTCTTTCTATAAAATAGTTGAAATATGGCCTTTCCTAAATAAAATCTTTTGCTTGAAGCCTATGCAAATAATTGTCACTTAAAATAGACATATCCTTTTTCTTTTCTTCTTATAATAGTTTTTGATCTCCAAGAGACTCCTACATTGAGAACAAAATGACTTCTAGATGAATGTGAACAAGTTGGTCCTTCAAATCTTCCACCTTGTTAAGATAAAAATGGATAATTTATGACAATATTGAGAAGCTACATTGCCAATAGTAATGGTGAAGATATTTGTAAAGCCTTGTTATGAATTTGACATCCACATCAAGGGATTTTAGCTTGGGAATGTCTATTACTCAAAGTGCATTACTAAGAAAAAATTCAAGTCCACTACCATTTACTTTCATGAAAGTAGATGATAGTGCAACAATCCCTTGTAGATCCCATCCAAATAGGAGACACAAGTTTGGCTTTGCACCTAGTCACTATGGATCTTATTCTTCACTAACTACATATAATTCATTGCATAAAATATTGAGAGAATGTAGTCAAGTATCTATTCACTCCACTTGTTGCCTCATAGATGGATGCTAAATGATTCACTTCCCTTATTCTTCACATTATTAAATTTTATTTCATGTGATACATATATTGCATTTCACTTGGAAATTTTAATTTTGCACATATATCGATATATAAATATAGATTAGATCCATATCTACACATACACATACACATACACACACACACACACACACATGTATGTATTTATATACCTATTCAAATATACATGTATATGTATATATACATAACTATTTGCATGAATTTATGTTAATCAAATGTGTACGGGTTAAAATTGATTATAGTTTTTACATAAAAGCATGATCATGGTTTTCATGTGTAAAAACCTAATCAAATTTTTCGAATTAAAACCACATACACATTTTAAAATGTACATGTTTGTGTTTGTACTTAGGGTTGAGTGACAAGTGTTTGACTTGGGAGCTTTATTTCCCTCCTTTTGACATATTTTTTCCTTCAAATTCGGTTTCTCAACTTCATCAGTGCCAATTTTATCCATTATCTAGTGGATATTTTTAAAAATACCGTCATAATTTTGAACATCTTGAGAGATTTTTAACCATATTTTTTAAAGATTTGAATAACTGATGCAGGGGCATTCTAGGGTACTCGGTGAATTTGCATGGGAGGGGTATGTTTGGCCGGTGTTACTCGGTTGCAGCCTTGACCAATGGTCTTAGTCATTGAAGGAAGCTCGGTCGCTGAAGGAACTCGGTAACCTCTGGTGCTTGGTGAAAGTGTTACTCGATGATGCCTATGGTGCTCGGTCGACACTGGTGCTTGATCATGCTTGGCATGCTTAGTTATTCCACTACTGCTCGATAGTTTTTGTTTACCGACTGGAGTTCTATGTGATTTGTTGGGCCGACTTGGTACATTTATTGTTGGTAGCTGTTGTTATAGGCTGACATGTTGGATTAAATGTTTGTAAGGCAATTTTGATGCTGACTTGTGTTGAATTTAATATTTATTGGGGGGGAGTTAATGGTTTCATCCAGCTGACTTGTGGCTGATGATTAGTATTTAAGGGGTGTTTGGGGTAGATGTTTAGGAGCATCAGGAGATCAATTGGAGTTCATGACTTAGAAGTGAATAGAGATAAAATTGAATCACCTCTATTTAAATGTAAAGATGCATAAATGTATGGGGGAAATATGAGATCCACTCCTAAATCCAAATTCCCAAAGGAGAGATCTAATTTGATCAACCAAAAGGCTAATGCACAATCAAATCAATCTATGAAGAATATGAAAGAGAGAGAGAAACCCTATATTTCCCTATGGTAGGATTGAAGTGTTTAGAATTTGAAACAATTGAAATGCAAGTACTAACCTCAAATTAGGGTAGATCTGGAAAATACCAATTTTTGATGTTTGTGTGTACTTTCGGGCAATTCTACAACCTGTTTCAGACTAGAAATGCTGAGACGGAGAAAACCCAAAAATCTTTTTCCAAGATGAGCTCAGGTCGACTTTGACCCTCATAAAAAGTCAAAAGCTAGATTCTTTATCTAAAGGTCGATTCTGACTTTGTTCGCAGATCTTGGAAGTTCGCCGAAAAGGGTATCCAAATCTGCTCTCAGATCTGAAATCCCGCACCTGTACCTACAAGAAAAAGAGGATTTTTGTTGTTTGTTTGAGGGGTTTGCCTTGGTCAAACCCCGGTTTGGAATTAACCTTAATATTGAAATTGAAATAGGAATGCTAGAAAGTAGTAGAAATGGATCTAACAATGAAGCTATGCAATTTGATAGATATGTAATTGTATTTTGAATGTAAACAAGTATATTGATATGAGAGCTTGAACACAACAATCAAAACCATGAAAGTAAATACAAAACCTCCATGCTTGTATGCTTTGAATCCACCTTGATAGGAGAATGAATGGATCTAGAAGATACACAAAGGATCTTGAAGGAAGATCACACCATCATGATGGCTAGATCTAGGGTTTGAATGATGAATCTTGAATGCTTGAACCAAATCCATTCAATGGCTTGAATGCTTGAATCCTTGACCTTCAATGGAGAACTTGGATGGAGAAGAGGACTTGAATGCTTGAATGGATGCTTCCTTGATCACCTTGAGAGCTTGATGGCCAAAGAAGATGTGAATAATGAGATGTGAAAATGAGAGAGGAAGGCCTCCTTTTATAGTGAACTAGGGCACAATCCTCTGGAGGGGCCACCTTGGAGAATTAAATCCCAATTAGGTCCTAACCTTTAAAAAATATACCTATATTAAATGAAATTAGAGGATTTACCATTCTAAAACCTAAAATGGCCAACCCGAAGGTAGAAAAACAAATATCCCGAAAACCTGATACCCGAAAATCAAGGAATATTGAATTTTGAAAGAGGGGGGAAAAATTGAGGTTGGGACTGACCTAGTCAGGTTTGAGCTTGATCTTGAACTAGTTAGGATCAACCTCAAATTTGACCCTGGGCCCAGATCCAGTCAGAATCAGCAAAGGAGGTCTTGGGGATGCCCGGAGACCTAGAAATGATACTAGAATGGGATAGAATGCTAGGGATAGGAATAAAATCCTATGATGACTATGATGAAGGCCAGGAGGACCTATTTCTAAGTCCTACCTAGAAAATAGAGCCATGGAAGAGGGAAATTAAGGAGAATCCTCGGGATTCTAACCCTAATTTCACCTAGAATGAAGCAGAAAAGAAGTGGAAAATGGGGAGAAAGCCAAATCAAAATAAAGATCAACTCAAGGCATCCGATATGACCCCAAACCAATTAATCAGAGGGCTAAATGCTCTTAACATGGAAGTGCTTCCATTTTAAGATGATAAATTAAGCCCCCACTTTAGCAAGAGTATGGACTCGATGCAAACTCTTGGTAAAGGAGAAGAAAGAGAAGATCCAAGTGGATTTGAAATGAGATAGAATGACACTTAGTTAGGGACACTAGCCCCTAGGCTAAGGATTCTAACTCAACATACATGCATGAGGGTGCAAAAAACAAAAGGACACACAAAAAAAGTGAGGGTTAGTACTAAAACAAACCCAAATCAACTAGCACAAGAAACCTCGCTAAGAAATATCTCTCATACTAATATCATATTTGGAAAGCTATCATAAAAGCATAAATGTTTACATAAGAAAGACATGAACAACACTATAAATAAGATAGCCTCATGATCCCATCCTACTAGAATGAAAGAGAAAAGAGAGAAAGGAGAAAGTGATTACCTCACCTAGTAAGATGCCCACCTTACCATGAATCACCCTGGACGGAGAGCCCAACAGGTTCACCCATAAACTGTGCTTACAATTTCAATGCATCTTCTGATGACTTCTGGAATATCCATAGATCCACCTTCTTGTATCACTATGAATGTAAAATGCGCGTCTCCTCAGGATTTAGCAACTTATGTGCATTACCTTTGGAAGATTTAGCATATAGGTGCGTGTCTTTTCAGGATTTAGCAACTTATGTGCATTACCTTCCAAGATTTAGCATATTTGAAATTGGAAATGCATGTCTCTTCAGGATTTAGCAACTTATGTGTGTTACCTTCAGAGGATTTAGCATATTGAAAATTTTGAAAAATGCATGTCTCCTCAGGATTTAGCAAGTTATGTGCATTACCATCGGAAGATTTAGCATATAGATGCATGTCTTTTCAGGATTTAACAACTTATGTGCATTACCTTCCAAAATTTAGCATGTAAAAATTAAAAACTATAGTACAAGGGAGGGCCTATATATGCCCCCCTCCTTAATATGGCAAAAACATACTATTTTGACATGTTAAGGAAAGAAAAGAACAAGGATAAAGCCTTCTTTAGCATCAAGACAATATCTAGAAACAACACCCAGTCCAAGCCAAGAAGGTCACAGCTCCTATGAGGCCATGGAAGGGATGAATGCAAAGAGACATCATGCAAGAAGTGAAAAGAAGGTAACCCTTATGAGGGATAGCACACTATTCAGTTTCCAAGGTGAGAGATATATCAACCATGGAAACCCAATGTCAAATAGCAAAATAGGTTGTTATCAAGGACATATATCCTTAATGCAAACCAAAATTTTCATGTATGATTGGATATCACATAATAGATAAATACTGCTTACCCAAGGAAAGAGGTGAATCCTGGAAAGATAGAAAAGAAGGAGAAAGCATCCTTGTCCCTCAAGTGTAGGAAAAAAGATGTAAGAGGATACCAACTTTGCAATGCAAAGAGATATCCTAGTTAGAAACAATGTACACCATATCCTGAGTGAGGGATATTGACCCCTACATCCAAGAATATAGATAATTGTGAAAATGATCCTCACAGAAAGAGATCTTATCAACAAGACCCCCCACCAAAGAGGAGTGCTTTAAATAAAATATCATCTTTCAACAATAGGAACAAATATTCAATCATCAAGCCCCCTATGAAGAAGAGGAAGAGGAATCTTTGGAATGAGGGAAACAACTCTAACACCCAAGCAAGGGTGAGAGTTTATAAAGAAAATAATTTGCAAAATAGAGAAGAAGTGACGACCTAGGACAACAACTTCTCATATAAGAAGGTTATCCATAGTCAAAACATCTATCAATATGTTGAAATAATATTGCAATATAAACAAATACCACTAAGCTAAGGAAAGAAGTTCCCTAGACAAAGAGAAAGAATGAGGTACCTTGCCCCCTAGAGAAAAAGACAAGGGATACCTTTGCAAAAAAAATGTCTTAGAAAATATATCTTGAAAGATTCTATGGATGATTAAAAACATAATGTAAAACCATAGAAAAATAGGAGAGAAAGAATACCAATTAAGCCCCAATAAAAAGACCTAATGGATCCTAGGAGATTGGATGAAGATACACCTCTTGCCCCCTAGTCATGAGACAAGAGGGGAAAAACATTTACATTATATCTAAAGGAGGGGAATCCCCTATATCAAAATTATGAAGGAATTGTAAAACTACATGAGAGTCAGATATAATTCCTAAAGAAACTCTTTCTCTAACATATAACTTGAAATGTTTACAATCAACAAGTAAATGTTTGTTACTATAATGAAAAGGACATTTGTATTTGTATAAAGCATTGATCGACATAGGTCTAAAGATTTCTTTCTTGGAATTCATTAGCTCAACATATACCTTCTTAGCCACTTCTTGATGAGCATTAGGGTTATCTAAGATAGGTGTGGGGAGAAGAATGTGAAGAGGAGAATGATGTTTAGCATCACCTACCTTAACTTGAAATTTTGAACACCCAACACCATACATATCTAGTTTAGGGGGTATATGAACTGGAAATCTAATACCATGCTCATTAACCCAAAGCCCTAAACCTTTATAACATTGTTTAGTCACCATACTATATCCAGTAGTGTACATATTATGTAAAGCTTCTACAAGAGGTGATTGTTTATCATGTTCATGAGTAAAGGTTGTATAAGGTGGGATAATAGGTTTTGAAGAAGTTTCCTTACCCTTTCCTTTAATATCATCATGAATCGGAGGAGAAGGTAAATCAAAGAAATCTTGCACATCTGCATATTGGACGATAGCTTGAATCCCATCATAAGTATGAGAAGGGTGAGGATGAAAAGATGGAGAATTAGGTAATGAATGAGGATTAGGAATATTAGGATCGATAGGATTAAGATTAGGATTGATAGGATTAGGATTAGGATTGATAGGATTAAGATTAAGATTGATAGGATTAGGATTAGGAAGAGTAGGAGATGGTGTATCATCTACCAAATTCTTCACATAATCCAAAAGATTAATAAGGCTACCACATAAATCTTTGATGAAGGTTTTAAATGTAGGCAGACTAGTGTCAGTCAACTTCACAAAAGCATAAGCAAGAGAAAAGTGAAGGGTCATCAACATAATGAAGTGAATGATACTCTCATAAACATCATAAGTATTATAAAGAGATGCTAAAAGGAGAGTAATGAAGAACATAACTACACACCAAAGCATCTTAACAATCGCCATAGAAAAATAAAATGCAAGAATATATTTTTTTGGATTTTATTGATTATATAGATTTTTTTTTTGTATTTTTGAATTTTAAAATGCAAGAGCATAAACTAGATCTAATCTAAAAGGAAACCTAACACCGAAAAGAAAGAGAGTAAGCTTGTCGGGTTCACCAAAATGAATAGAGGTAAAATTGAATCACCTCTATTTAAATGTAAAGATGGATAAATGTATGGGGGAAATATGAGATCCACTCCTAAATCCAAATTCCTAAAGGAGAGATCCAATTTGATCAACCAAAAGGCTAATGCACAATTGAATCAATCTATAAAGAATATGAAAGAGAGAGAGAAACCCTATATTTCCCTATGGTAGGATTGAAGTGTTTAGAATTTGAAACAATTGAAATGCAAATACTAACCTCAAATTAGGGTAGATGTGGAAAATACCAATTTCTGATGTTTGTGTGTACTTTCAGGCAATTCTGAAACCTATTCTGGACTAGAAATGCCAAGACGGAGAAAACCCAAAAATCTTTTTCCAAGATGAGCTCAGGTCAAGTTTGACCCTCATAAAGGGTCAAAGGCTAGATTCTTTATATAAAGGTCGATTCTGACTTTGTTCGCAGATCTTGAAAGTTCACCGAAAAGGGTATCCAAATCTGCTCCCAGATTTGAAATCCCACACTTGTACCTACAAGAAAAAGGGGATTTTTGTTGTTTGTTTAAGGGGTTTGCCTTGGTCAAACCCCGGTTTAGAATTAACCTTAATATTGAAATTGAAATAGAAATGATAGCAAGTAGTAGAAATGGATCTAACAATGAAGCTATGCAATTCGATAGATATGTAATTGTATTTTGAATGTAAACAAGTATATTGATATGAGAGCTTGAACACAACAATCAAAACTATGAAAGTAAATACAAAACCTCCATGCTTGTATGCTCAACACTAGACTCTTTCAAGAGAGACTTTGGAATCGATATAGCCACAGGATTTTCATTTCTTTTTGATGATCTAAAGAGAATATCTTTAATGATGGATTTTGGAACCCATACTTGTCTTGTAGTTTTTTCTTAGATATCTCTTTTGACTTTATGCCTCCATGTCATTTAGAGGAGATATGGTGATCTTCTCTTTTTGATGAATTCTTGTATTGCTTCTTTTTCTTGTATTGAACATTCAAGTTACTTCCAAAAGACTTGGAACTTGTGGAAGAAGGAGGATATGACTGGTTTAGATGGGTGGGTGGATGAAAAAGATTCAAGGGTGTGCATCTATGTTGATCTTGAGGAAAGATGAGAGATGGAGGGATGTAAGGACCCAAGATGGATGGAAAATTAAGAGAATTAGGAGGGGAAAGTGAAGGGACATAAGGACCCAAGATGGAAGGTAGACGTGAAGCCCTTTGTAGTGGTGGAAGAGGTCCAAGGATGGAAAAGGAAGATGCAAAATGATAATCAACAAGTTCATCAACATTTATATGACAACCAAGGACATCAACACCTTTAGAGTGAGCATTAAGATTTTCAATAGATCATGGACATCTTGAATATGAGCACCTTCTTTGATAGGATTGTTCAAAGCTTGCAAAGACTTAGGAAGAGTAGAAAGTGGAAACCAACATGGAGTGGTAGAATAAGAAGATGGAAGACTTTGATCTTGACAAGGATCTTTGGATAGCATAAGCCCATAATTTTTCTCTTGATTTTCAATAGGCTTAACATTGGAAGTAACAACACTATTTTTACCAACCTTAATGGAAGTATCATCTTTGGAAATTGGAAGTGGGGTAAGGTTATTTTGATTGTCAATAAGCTCAATGGTGTAAGTGGTAGCTTGATCTTTTTTAGGAGAAGACTTAAGACATGGTGGAATGCATGAGAAAGGGCGTACAAGATCGAAAGAACCATGAAATGGATAAGAGACATCGTGAAAAAGAGTGGATGACATGGAGGGTTCTTGATCTTGATCTTTCTTTATGTTTTTTTTTTATATCATTTTTAGAGTCCTCTTGACATGGAGCCACTTCTAAGGACAATGAAACATGTTGGAATTGTATAGAAGACTTTGGAAGAGATGGTGAAGGACTAGCTGGAGTAGGAATTATAGCATATAAAAGCTTAGGCTCTTTAGGTTTAGCATTATTGAAAGTATTTGTAGCCAAGTGAAGGTTAGCTTGAGTTTCTTTAAGAGGTAGCCCTTGAGGATAACTATAGGAAACCACATGAAAAGTATTAGGACCTTTGGTGGATAAAGGACTTGTGAAAGATTTGATAGGCTTGGAAGCTTTAGGAAATGTATGGGTATTGGAGGAAGTAGGGGATGGAAGGGAACCACCAAAAGACAAAGGTTCAACATTGACATGATCTTTCTTGAGAGTATAATCTTTATTTTCAGCATGAGAGTTATTAGAGGAGAGATCCTTATAGTATGCTCATTTATAATTAGCACGGTAAGCTTTTTCTTCCTCAATAGAAGTAGATGTATCATCTAGGTATTGATCACAAAAATCATCAAAGTCTCTTTCAAAATCAGAATCATATGGATCACCATCGTGATCTATCTAATGTGACGTCCCATTTCCAGTAAGCATGAGAACATGATGAGGAGGAATCTTAGGAACAGAGGTGTCATAGGTTATCATTATATTGTCCATCATCAGAGTCATCATAGTCTTCAAAGATGGGCGTGTCAGTCTCCGTGGAAGAGGTATCAAAAGGGTTATCATGTTGCTCATTATGGTATGTCTTGAGAAGAGAAGTAAGACTCTTGAGTGAATTAGAAGAGGAATGATATCATGGAGAAGAGGAAGGTGAAGACTCAGAAGAGGAAGAAGATGTGGATGATGAGGAATGATGAGAAGACTTAGAATATGAAAGATGTTTGGAAGAAGAAGGTCATGACATGACCATGCATATGATCCTAACAAAGGCATTTGATTCAATCAATTTTTCCTTTATTTTCATCATAAATTTATCACTCATGGGCTTTTTGGAATAATACTCTTCGAATTGAGCAATGAGTTTGAGATCATCCATTTTTAAGAGAGGTTCCATAACAAGATAACTAAAATTCATGGTTCTGGAAGAGGAGGAATCAAGCATGGAAGTGATAGAAGAGATGAATAGAAGAAAGAAGACTAGATAATAAGAGGAAAAGAATCAAGAAGACATTAAGAGTTTTAGGAAGAAGAGGAAGAAGCGTGAAGGAATAGGAGAAAGGATGGAAATGCGATATTAGGAAGACATGAGAGATGTGGACGAAAGAAGACCAAGAGTCATTTTGTGCAAATTGATACCATTTAAGTTCATTTGGATGTTGAGCAACATGTCATAGCACCTAAGATTTGACCCAAACTGACCAAGGATGACTAGAAATGACAAGAATCAGTTTGCTATTTTGACAGAATTTGGGATTTGGCTGTAAAAACTAGATTTTTGACAAATTTGACCAATCTCTGACAACTTTGACTTTGGCTTTGATACGAGTTTTGAAATTTTAGGATGACTTTTGACACCAGTAAAGATTTTTGCTTCAGATTTGTAATTTTTTAGTTTTTTAGTATCAGTTTGTTTGCAAATTTTTCTGTTCAGTTTTTAAAGATTTGTGTAAAAGTTTGTTTCAAGTAACCAAGAAGATATCAAGCACACAAAACAACAAGCAAGGGAAGCAAGAAATTGTCTAAAAACAATGAGCAAGGGCAAAAGTAACCTTGCACATGAATAAGAAATAGTGACTTATTGTGCTAATCCCTAGAAATACTACTTGTGTATGTTCCAAATTTTTTTTCAATAACACACATATTCCTAAAAAATGAAAAATTTGGCCTCACTAGGGTTTGTAGTAATGGTCTGACTCTACAACTTTTGTGATCTCAAGAGGGTGTAATCCAATCCAGGCGCACCGAGGTTTTAACACAGTCCAAAAAATTAATCAATCAAGAGCTACTAGGGAGATTTGACAGCCCAACAAGAGACCACACCTGTGAAGATTTCTTCCACAAGGACATTTATATAGCGGCTACTACTACCACAATGAAAATGGCTATTACCACTTGAGGTTCTATCTATGTGGTTGACTCAATTAAGGAAATGTCCACTATGGTTAACCCTCTCTAAAGGTGACTCACAAAAGATACCACATGGGGACTAGATCAGATTCAAGGATCTGGGTTTCTGGTACTATCCAAAAAGGAAGTAGAGCATAATCCCCTAACCTCTTCACTTCACCAAGACAAAGCAAATAGATTAATCTGACACACTAAAACCAAGATTATCTCACAAAGATCTATGATGTCAATCGCTTATGATCTATCAACCTCTCCGGAGAGAGAATGTATCAATCAAAAGTTTAAGACACATGAATCTAGTAGAACATGAGACTTTCTCAGTACCTTCCCTACCTACAAGGGGATCCTTCGTCAAGAGGAGATTCACATGAATAAACAAGTGAAAGAAGCTCAATCTCTCAAGATCATCCACAAATAGTGTTCATAGGGCCTATTTACTATGTGTAACAGATATGCAAAAGAAAATCTATGTTCGTTTTATAGCCCAAAAATTGAGTTTGATTTATGAAAGCAGGAAAGGCACTCAAGCTAGACACGTGAGATGTTCATTTTATGTCCAAATTGAAATGTTTTCAGATGTAGTAGAATACCTAAATTCCCTCACAATGTGCTTAGTAGATTTTACCTGATTTTTAGCTTTGTTAAGCAATCCCGCGCAAGCAAGCCACAAACTCTTCGACAAGAAAATAAGCAAACAAGATATGCAATGTATATTCAACTTATGAAAACCCTAGGGTTAGATCTAAAAATTAATTATTAGGAGAAATAATAACCAGCAACTAATCCAAATGACAACTCATATCATTTATTGAACCATGTGAAAAATAAGTGCATACCCATCACAAAATTTTATTTTTTTGTTGCATTTGACCTAGTCAACAAGATCTAATTTTTTTGATATGATTTTGGCCACAAAAATAGAAATGAAAAATAGAGACCCATACTAAAAAATAGAGAGATTTCCAAAAATGTAAAAATTTTAAAAAAATTTCTTCATTTGTGCCCTAGAGACCCATTTTACCAAAACAGACTAGTTTTTGTAAATTGACTATTTGAGCTATTATATTGCATCCAAATTTAAAACACAAAGAATGGACCCCCTATAGAATTTAAAGAGATTTCTAAAAATGTAAATTTTTTTAGAAAATATGCTGATTTGCGTCAGAAATTAATTTTTTTTAGAAAATAAAAATAAAATTATTAAAAATTTAAAACATCTCAAAAAATTTTGAATTTTTTATTGAAGCTTCTTGAATATGTCTCCAACCTGCAAAAAACATTTTAGACCAAAAATCAAAGCTGTTTGGGAGATAAAATTAAATCTTTGAAACTTTAGGGTTTTAGCTCCAAAAAATAAATAAATCAAAACCAACATGTAAAGGTGCATTGCTCCACGGTGGGTGCCAGAAATGTGTGTTTGAATTTTGTACTTAGCTATAGACACAACACTTCAGTAAAACATTAAAGGTTAGCAAAAATCAAAATATGCAAATAAGAACAATATAGCTAATTAGGCGATTTACTGCCTTCTAGTAGGTGCAAGTATGGTATTCTCAGATTAGACCGAGATCAGTGACAATGAAACACCTAAACGAATGATTTAAATGATGAAAGCAATAAAATATGAATGCAAATTAATCTATTTATTTTTTTATTTTTGATGCAATAAGATGAGAAAAATTGATAATAAATTAATCTAAATGGATTGAAATGATATGCAAATTAAGCTAACAATGATATGAAATATGAAACTAGAATGAATTGAAAATAAGATTGATCTCACAAAACACTAATTCACAAGAAGCTTGATGATTCCTCTGATGTCAATTCACCAGAGTAAGTATGCAAATTCTATGGATGATTTGTAAAGAGCCGAGCCTTGATTTTATAGAAATCTAGGGCTTGAGGGTGCATGAAAAAAGTCATAAATCACTCTTGATGAACTCAGGTTGATTTTTGAGTTAACAAGAAATTAGAAATATATAACTCATAAAATCATGCAAGGACAACTTTTTAACTCAAATCAGAAGTTTAGATCAACTTTGAACTCAAAATAGATGTTGAGTTTTGAAAAGATAACAACTTGAATTGATTTTCTGATTTAAAGTTTAACTGCTCTTTGAATGTGCAAAAATAATCATGAATTAATTAAATAAATAAAGTGATTTATCCGCAACTTAACTATTTTTTGAAATTAAAACAATTGATATATGAGTTAATCAATTATTAAATCAAACTTTATTCAAAAATTATATTATTAAATATTGACAACTGACTTTAATTAATTAAATAGGAATTTAATCAATTAGTCATAAGATTTTTGATTTATTGTCAAAATTAAATAAGACAACTTAAGAATAATTTAATTAAACAATTAAGTGACAATATTAAATCTAATTAATTAAATATTCAGAATATTCAATTAATCAAACTTGAGGATAAATATGATTTATCGCCAAATAATCATTAAATTAAAGATAATTAAGATAATTAGGAATATTCCCGATGCGGAATTTAAGATAAAATTAATTAAGATTTTGATAATGTGCAGATGTGCCTTAGGTTAGGACTTCGATGTCGATTTTGTTTGAATTTAAGATGTAGGAGGTTAATGAACCTATAGCCCATTTTTGGGCTATTACAGATAAGATCTCTCTTTGAGGATCCTTTTTCATGAGTGACATATTCTTTTCACGATTATCTATACCTTTGGATGTAGGGGTCAATGTCCCTCACTAAGGATATAGTATACATTGTTGTAAACAAGATATCTCCTTGCCTTGTGAAGTAGGTATCCTCTTCCATCTTTGTTCCTACACTTGGGGGATAAGGATGCCATCTCCTTCTTTTCTATTTTTTTAGGATTCACCTCTTTTTTTGGGTAAGTAGTATCTATCTATTATGTGACATCCAATCATACATGAAAATTTTGGTTTGCATTGAGGACCAATGTCCTTGATAATAACCTCTTTTATTGTTTGACATTGGGTTTTCATGGTTGATATATCTCTCACCTTGGAAACTGAATAGTGTGCTATCCCTCATAAGGGTTACTTTATTTTCACTTCTTACATGATATCTCTTTATATTCATCCCTTCCATGGCCTCATATGAGTTGTGACCTTCTTGGTTTGGACTGGGTGTTGATTGAGGATATTGTCTTGATGTTGAAGAAGGCATTATCCTTGTTCTTTTCTTTCCTTAACATGTCAAAATAGTATGTTTTTTCCATATTAAGGAGGGAGGCATATATAGGGCCTCCCTTGTACTATAGTTTTTAATTTTTATATGCTAAATATTGGAAGGTAACACACATAAGTTGCTAAATCCTCAAAAGAGACACATTTATATGCTAAATCTTTCAAAGGTAATGCACATAAGTTGCTAAATCCTGAGGAGACACGCATTTTAAAATTTTTTCAATATGCTAAATCCTCTGAAGGTAATGCACATAAGTTGCTAAATCCTGAAGGGACACACATTTCCAATTTCAAATATGCTAAATCTTGGAAGACAATGCACATAATTTGCTAAATCCTGAAAAGACACGCACCTATATGCTAAATCTTCTGAAGGTAACGCACATAAGTTGCTAAATCCCGAGGAGACATGCATTACATATTCATAGTGATACAAGAAGGTGGATCTATGGGTATTCCAAAAGCCATCAGAAGATGCATTACGTTTGCAAGCATAGTTTATGGGTGAACCTATTGGGCTCTCCCTCCAGGGTGATTCATGGTAAGGTGGACATCTTACCAGGCGAGGTAATCACTTTCTCTTTTCTCTCTTTTTTCTTTCATGCTAATAGGATGGGATCATGAAGCTATGTTATTTATAGTGTTGTTCTTGTCTTTCTTATGAAAACATTTATGCTTTTACGATAACTTTCCAAATATAATATTAGTATGAGAAATATTTCTTAGTGAGGTTTCCTATGCTAATTGATTTGGGTTATTTAGTACTAACTCTTATTATTTTGACACCTTCATGTGTGTGTGTTGAGTTAGAATCCTTAGTCTAGGGGCTCATGTCCTTAGCTAAGTGTTATTTTATCTCTTTGTGAATCCACTTGGATCTCCTATTTTCTTCTCGTTTACCAAGAGTTTGCATCGAGTCCATACTCTTGCTAAAGTGGGGGCTTAATGTATCATCTTAAAATGGAAGCACTTCCATGATAATAGCATTTATCCCTTTGAGTAAGTGGTTTGGAGTCATGTTAAGCACCTTGATCGGGTCTTTGCATGTATTTGGCTTTCTCCCCGCTTTCCACTTCTTCCCTGCACTTGATTTCTTCATTCTAGGTGAAATTAGGGTTAGGATCCTGAGGATTCTCCTTAATTTCCCTCTTTTGTGGCTCTATTTTCTAGGTAGGATTTAGAAATAGGTCCTCCTAGCCTTCATCATAGTAATCATAGGATTTTATGTCTATCCCTGACATTCTATCCTATTCTGATATCATTTCTAGGTTTCTGGGCATCCCTGGGACCTCCTAACTTGGTTATGACTGAATTTGGGCCCAGGGTCAAATTCGAGTTTGGTTCTGACTAGGTTAGGATTGAGATCGAACCTAACTAGGTTAGGATCGAGGTCAAACCTAACTAGGTCAGGTCCAACCTTTATTTTTCCCGTCTCATTCAAATTTCCAGAATCCTAAATTTTCAAGCATCGGGCTTTCGGGATATTTATTTTCCTGCCTTCGGGTTAGCCATTTCGGGTTTTGGGATGGTAAATCTTTTAATTGCATTTAATATAGGTATATTTTATAAAGGTTAGGACCTAATTGGGATTTAATTTTCCAAGGTGGCCCCTCTAAAGGACTGTGCCCTAGTTCACTATAAAAGGAGACCTTCCTCTCTCATTTTCACATCTCATCCTCAAGAATTGCTCTCAAACTCTCAAGGTGATCAAGCAAGCATCCATTCAAGCATTCAAGTCATCTTCTCCATCCAAGTTCTCCATTGAAGATCAAGGATTCAAGCATTTAAGCCATTTAAGGTATTTGGTTCAAGCATTCAAGATTCATCATTCAAACCCTAGATCTATCCATCATGATGGTGTGATCTTCCTTCAAGATCTTTTGTTCATCTTCAAGATCCATTTCATTCTTCCTTCAAGGTGGGTTCCAAGCATACAATCATGGAGGTTTGATTTACATTTATTATTTTGTTCAAGCTTTCATATCAATATACTTGTTTACATTCAAAATACAATTACATATCTATTGAATTGCATAGCTTCATTGTTAGATCCTTTTCTACTACTTGCTAGCATTCCTATTTCAATTTCAATATTAAGGTTGATTCCAAACTGGGGTTTGACCAAGCAAACCCCTCAAAAAAACAAAAAAAACCCTCATTTCCTTGTAGGTATAGGTGCAGAATTTTGGATCTGAGAGTGAATTTGGATACCCTTTTCAGAAAACTTTTGAGATCTGCGAACAGAATTCGCATCGAACTTCAAATAAAGAATGTAGTATTTGACCTTCTATGAGGGTCAAACCTAACCTGAGCTCATCTTGGAAAAAGATTTCTGGGTTTTCTCTGTCTCGGCATTTTCAGTCCAAAATAGGTTTTAGAATCTCCCGAAAGTATACATAGACATCAGAATTTGACATTTTCCAGATCTGCCCTAATTTGAGGTTAGTATTTGTATTTCAATTATTCCATATTTCAAGCATAATTACATTCATAGGGAAATATTAGATTTACTCTCTCTCTCTCTCTCTCTCTCTTCCATAGTCCTCATAAATTGATTTGATTGTGTATTAACCTCTTGGTTGATCAAATTGGATCTCTTCTTTGGGAATTTAGGTTTGAGAATAGATCTCATATTTCCCCCTTTGCATCTGAATAGGGGTGAATCCATTTTATCACTATTCACCCGATACTCAGAAATCAAGGAATATTGAATTTTGAAAGAGGGGGGAAAAATTGAGGTTGGGATTGACCTAATTAGGTTCGAGCTCAATCTTGACCTAGTCAGGATCAACCTCAAATTTGACCCTAGGCCCAAATCTAGTCAGAATCAGGACAGGAGGTCCCGAGGATGCCCAGAGACCTAGAAATGATACCAGAATGGGACAGAATGCCAGGGATAGGTATAAAATCCTATGATGAATGTGATGAAGGCAAGGAGGACCTATTTGTAAGTCCTACCTAGAAAATAGAGCCATGGAAGAGGGAAATTAAGGAGAATCCTCAAGATCCTAACCCTAATTTCACCTAGAATGAAGTAGAAAAGAAGTGGAAAATGAGGAGAAAGCCAGATCAAAGCAAAGATCAACTCAAGGCATCCATTATGACCCTAAACCACTTACTCAAAGGGCTAAATTCTCTTAACATGGAAGTGCTTCCATTTTAAGATGATATAGGAAGACTTAGGAATCAGAAATGAGGTTCTAAAATTTGGAGTTGGAGAAGTTGTGGAAAACATCTTGCATGATCTTGTAGATCAAATTGTTATCTGATAGTTTGTAATTGTAGAGCTAGTGGTTTGCACACTTGGAGACAAGGAGATTTCTTGGAGACTTGCAAGCTCAAGTTTAGATCTGCCTTAGGGTTTCCATTAGATTTTGATTGTCTTCAGAGTTGAACTAGCTAAGATTGTATTAGATCTGTTTGGATCTTACAGAATTATTTCTGATTGTAATTGGCCCTAACCCATAAGGCCTTACAACTAGGCATGTTAATGAAAATCAGAGTTCAACAATTACCATGTTATTATGTTTTTGAGTATTCTGTTATGTTGTTCTATTGGCTGCAAGGTTTGGACTATCCTTAATTGGATCCACCATCCTTGACTGCATCAGGTGGTATAAGAGCTAAGATTTGATCTTGTGGAGAAAAGGTTGACCTAGCAAGACTGATCTTGTGAAGTTGATCTTGTTGGTGAAGAGATCATATGATCTGATTGCATATCCATGGCATTGAACTTATGGATCTTTCCCTAGTTATTTGTTCAAGGTTGCAGGTTGAGATCTGACTTATACACAACTTGGAGATTGTCACAAGGTGGTCGGTGAGGGTTTGTGCAAAGGGTTTTTGCATATCTTTAAGGATGCCTCTGAGAAGATTGGACCCTAGAGTTATTTCTAATCTTTGTGATATTGTGGAATCCTAGATCATAGAGAAGGTGAAATTAGATTTCAGATCTGAGATGGAGTTGATGAAGAATGACATGGTCGCCAAGATCATGAGAGCTATTACTGGTATACCTCGGAATGTTGGTATTGAAGATGGTTATGAGGAAGCTGCTAAAGACTTTGAACCTACTAGATCTAGTGGTGATGACTGAAGGGATAGATCTGGTGAAGATAGAACATCTCAGTTGCCTAGATCTGGAGCTTGGTTAAGTAGTAGTTACCAAATGGAAGTATCTACTTTTTCTAGTACTTTGAAACTCGAGAACTTGATTGATTGGATTGGTGAACTTGAAGATTTATTTGAGTTGGAAGAAATTGAAGATCCTCTTCAGGTGAGATTAGCATAGACAAAGTTGAAAGGACATGCTGCTCTTTGGTGGAAGGAACTACAAAAAGATAGAGAAGATGAATGTGAAATGAAGATCAATTGGTGGAGGTTGATTGTGACTAAGTTGAAAGCTAAGTTCATACCTTCTAATTATGAGCTTGACTTGTTTAAGAATTTGTAGAATCTGAAATAGAAGGATATGTCTACGGAAGATTATACCGAGGAGTTCTAAAAACTTACTATTCGATCTAGACATCGAGAGCTTGGTAAGGAAAAAGGTAGCTTGGTATGTGAATGGTTTGAGATTCAATATTTAGGATGATCTTGGTATGTTGAAGATTTATTCTATTGAAGATGCTTATCGGTATGCTCTGAAGGCAGAAGAAAAGTTGAAAAGGAAACAACATAGTAATTATCGAGGGAAGGAAAAGATTGATCACTCGGTGAAGGATAAACTGACTGATGCAGAAGATGAACAAAAACTTATGGAACCAAAGAAGAAGACATGTAGGGTTATCTTTAAGGGTACTTGTTATAACTATGGAGAGGAAGGACACTGTTCTTTTGAGTGTACAAAGAAGAAGCTTGGTGACATATGAACTACTATGGTGAATGAGAATGAACCTAAATCTGAGAACTTGTTGCTTCAGTGAACATTGCTCAGTACAGAGGAAGAACCTTGTCAGAGGAGTAACTTTTTTAGGACCCGATGCAAGTTTGGAGGTAAACTCTGTGATGTTATTGTTGATAGTGGTAGTACTGATAACCTTGTTACTGAGGACATGGTTTAGAAACTTGGGTTGAATAGAATGAAGCATCCTTGTCCTTATAGGATTGGCTGGTTACAAGATTTTCATGCTATAGAAGTAAGGGAACAATGCTTTGTTGATATTCAGATTGGCCAGTATAAGGATCTTGTGTTATGTGACATTATGAAGATGAATAGTTGTGATATATTTCTCGGTAGACCTTGGCAATATGATTGCAGAGCTATGTATGACTGTGTAAGAAATGTGTTTACTATTGAGAAGGATGACAAGAAGTTTTCCCTAATGCCTTTGTTGGATACAACACTTGGTAGGAGAAGCCCGAGTATTGGTAGCTGAGTTGAGATTGTGGATCTAGAGAAAATGAATGATCAATATGGAGAACAAACTTGTGTGTTGTCAAGAAAAGACTTGAAGAGACAGAGAAAGCTAAAGTGGAAGAATATGCAAGCTGAAAAGGTGGAGGACTTGTACGTGAAGAACCAATTCGGGGTTTATGTGCTGAATCCTAGAGGATGTTCTTCTCACATATGAACATCTTTTCAAACCTGGGGTGTTTGATGTAGGGGCATTCTAGGGTACTCGGTGAATCTACATGGGAGGTGTATGTTTGGCTGGTGTTACTTGATTGCAGCCTTGACCGATGGCCTCAATCATTGAAGGAAGCTCGGTCATTGAAGGAAATTGGTAACCTCTAGCGCTCGATGAAAGTGTTACTCGGTGATGTCTGGCATGCTTGGTTATTTAAGTGTTGCTTGGTAGTTTTGGTTTACCAACTGGAGCTCTGTGTGATTTGTTGGGCCAACTTGGTACATTTATTGTTGGTAGATGTTGTTACAGGCTGACATGTTGGATTAAATGTTTGTAAGGCTATTTTGATGCCGATTTTTATTGAATTTAATATTTGTTGGTGGGGAGTTAATGGTTTCATCCAGCCGACTTGTGGATGATGATTAGTATTTAAGGGGTGTTTGGGGTATATGTTTAGGAGCATTAGGAGATCAATTAGAGTTCATGACTTGGAAGACTTAGGAATCAGATCTGAGGTTCTAAAAGCTAGAGTGGGAGAAGTTGTGGAAAAGATCTTGCATGATCTTGCAGATCAGATTGTTATTTGATAGTTTGTAATTGTAGAGCTAGTGGTTTGCACACTTGGAGACAAGGAGATTTCTTGGAGACTTGGGAGCTCAAGTTTAGATCTACCTTAGGGTTTCCATCATCTTCTAATTATTTCTGATTGTAATTGGCCCTAACCCAGAAGGCCTTATAGCGAGGCATGTTAATGAAAATTAGAGTTAAACAATTACCTTGTTGTTGTGTTGTTGAGTATTCCACTATGTTTTTCTGTTGGCTGCAAGGTTTGGACTATCCTTAATTGGATCCACCATCCTTGACTGCATCAATAACATTAACATATTAATCTTTAATTTATTTTAATAGTATCTCTAGACTTATCAGAGACATACGTGTACCATTATTTTAATAAATCTTTACCTACCTATTGAAATTTGAAATAAATTATATATTCTTGTCCTACACTTCATTCTTTACCATTTCAAAAAAAATAAATTTAGGATTATTTTGGTGCAAGTTATTTTTAACACATGAATCTTACCTGATTTTCAAGATGTGTCCACTTTGAAAATTCATGAAAAAAACTCTAATTTTTTTTCCTATAATAAAAATGGACAACTTCTAGTACTTATTTCTATCTTTTCTATGGCATGTGTTAGGCACTATATTGTTATGTTTTGTTATGAAAAAAGGAACAATTTCTGGTGTTTGTAGGATTTGACCCCCTTTTTATTATCCATTTTTGAAAAAAAATAGTAGTTTAGAAACTAGACTCAGAGAACTACAATTTATATTATTTTGGTATCTTCAAATTTTGAGTGCATGAGTCTCGAATTTATCCTCCAAGTTCAAGTTTATTTAATTTTAGAAAAAAAAGGTGGCCACTTATACCCCCCCTTTTTGTTCACCACCTTGGTACACATTCCCTTATTCAAGATGTTTCTCTTTCAATTCTCAAGGATTTGTTGATGGTGGTGTCACTATGCTTTTTTAATAACATTCAATGTACATTTACATTGCAACATTAAAAAAATGAGGATAGGATATAAACATGTACAGATCAAATGAAATGAATACAGGTTTGAAATGCAAGTGTATACTAGAAGAGAACTAAAAATAAACTAAAGAATTAAAATGTACAGAACTCTGAAACAACAAGATTATAAAAAATTACAAGATGGGTATTCTGGATTTCCTGTTATGATCAAAGATTAACTCTCTGTATACACAGAGATGTTAAAATCTAAATCACGAAACCAAGGAGATAAAATTAAAGTCTAGATTCTAGATTAACAAATCAAACCCAACAAAAAAATCTTACCCTACTATGATTTCAAAGAGGGTTTGTTGAAAACCACTATTGACCCATTTGGGGCTAAGAACCAAACTCACTGTAAACTTGAGAAAACATATACACGCAAGTGTATATGTGTGTAAATGCATGTTTCCTAATATGGAAGCTAGTGTATTAAATTTTCTTTTTTCTCATTGTCTATTTTCTTAATGAATAAGTGCCTATTTTTCTATCTTGCTTTGACTTTGTTTGGCAAGGACATAAATAATCTTAATGTAATATCCAATGATAACTTTAAGACCCCCCTAGGAATAGTAGCAAAACATTGACAAATTTTTCGATACTCATCGAAATGAAATGTAATTATATAGGAAAATTTTTCATTTTTAGTGTCAACATAAAATTATTGTTATTGGCAAATAATTTACAATCAACCAAAACTAATGGGAAATTTTTGGCGAATCATTGTTTTCCATGTGCTAGAGAACATATTTCTGTTGGCGAATTTTTGTTGTATTCAAATAAATGTGATAAATAATTTGGTGATTCAAAGACATTTTAATGTAAATTATATTTTTATTGGTCATTTTCACTACCGTACAAAACCAATGAAATCATTTTATTGGTGATATTTACTTAGTGTACACAACGATAAGAATTTTCTTGGAAAATTACGCTTTTATATTAAAACACATAAAATCATTATACTTGCAAATTACACAAATATATTGGAATATTACATAAATATAAAAAAGTGTAACAATTTTGATAGTTAATAAAGTCTAGATAATATGTAACATCAGAAAAACATAGCTCTTCTATAGTAACTAGTTTCCACGCTAAGTCGCTTTGAGTCCACACCCAAGTTCCCAACCTATAAATCAAAAGATTCAAAACATAAATGAGAATCCTTTGGAGACACCATTATTGTTCTTGCTCCAACAGACTCACCACACCAGATTTGATCTTTTTCACCTTCACATCTCTACTTCCCTAGTTTGGATGACCTCACCCACATTTAGCCTATTTTTTGCAGAGGTAATCCTAAATGGCACTGAGGCCTTTTCTCATAGCTAACCTGTGTACTTCATGATTCTCATCCACACTCCAAAGAATAAAAGGATAAATAGAGACATAGGGCCCCCCTTAGCCTTTACCAATTTGTAACTAGTCTTCATCATGAGACAACAAATCCATCCCTAGTCACGCCCTGACTAGGATATCCTCCAGGTCACCTCTCCATTCTTTACGAACATAAGAAGTGACGACCCACCTTGCCTCTACCATCATGCCTAATTCTAGACACCATGCTAAGAAGAGTGATGAAATTTCCACATTTAACCAATAAAGACCCTCCATCGTAAGATAATCATGACCCAGGACAATTGAAACATTGTAGATGAACTCATCATCCTCAAAGAAGAAAATATTTCTGTCTGTCACAATTGAACTCCCTCCAAAAAGGTTCCATAACCATTTGTTCTATAGTGCGAAGGGAGAAGTTGGCTAACATTTTTCTTCCAATAGCAATCACCACTATAACTATATATTTTTACTTGATTTGGCAATAGAAATTTAAAAGGCTTTATAGCCAATTACCATTAAGTTTGTACATGAGTAATCTAAAGCCAAATATTTGGTATTTATTAAATTCTGACATCTGAGTAAATGGTATTAAATTGGAATCATTTAGATCTTAAGCTGACAATATTACATAGAGCAAATTTGAATAAAATTAGTTGATGTGACAAAAATATTATATGATATGACTTCTTTATTTCATGTATGCGGACACGTATTCTGATTTCACTATTTCACAATATTATAGTTGTGATGAGAGATTATTTGATTTAAGAGATTATATATTTTTACTTCATTTTCTAATTGAGAACCTAAAGGATTTATAGAAAAAAAAACATTAAGTTTTCATGTGCATAATATAAAGAAAAATATTTTGTATTTATATAGGTCTGACATTTGAGAAAATAGTATTAAATTTAAATTATTTAGACCTTAAGCCAACAATGTTACAAAGATCAAATTTTTATCAAATTAGTTGATGTGATGACAATGTTATTTGTTATGGCTTCTTTATTCTTTGCTATGAGGACATGTGTTCCATTTCACGGTTTTACAATATTAAACTCATGACGAGAGAGTTTTTGATTTGACAGAAGTGAACATGTATTCCCATTTCAAAGTTTCACAATATTATAGTTGTGATGATAGATTATTTGATTTTATTGATAAGGACATGTTCCCAGTTCGTGCTTTCACAATATTAGCCTCACATTGATTTGGGCTTTTATGTTATGGGGCACGTGTTAGTGTTAATTTTTTACCGCGTAATTCGTTAATATTTTTATACTAATGTTTTATACCCTTAGGATCCTATCCACCTTCCATGTCCCCTTTTCATGTAACTTAACTGTTGAAATTTGCATGTGCATGAATTTGCTTTTAAGTTTCGGGGAAAATGTCTGACGAAACCAATTTCCTACTCAAAGTCACCAAAATCAAGACATGTGTTGCATTTTTTATGACAAGATGGACATCTGGTGGACATTCCATAACATGGGATGGCCACTCATTGACATGTTGAAAGGTTTATTTTGTTCCAACGTGCTGGCGCGCCCGACATGGAGCTTCTACCGTGGATAAAATAGCCATTGTAAATGTAACTCGCTAATGCGTTGGAAGGTTTCTTTTATTCCAATGTTTCGACAAGTCTGACGTGGTGATTGTTATATTATTATAATAATGTTTTATACCCTTAGACTCCTATTTGATAGCGATGTCCCATTCACATGTAACTTAACCCTTGAATTTTGCATGTGTGTGAAGTACCATTTAACTTTTCATGGAAAATGTTGCAATGATACCAATTTCCTTCTCAAAGTCACTAAAATAAAGACATGTTTTAGTATTATTTTTTCATTTCCTAATGTGTTAATATTGGTATACTAATGTTTTATACCCTTAGACTCCTAGCCGGTAGCAATGTCCCCTTTACATGTAACTTAACCCTTGAATTTTGCATGTGCGCAAAGTAGATTTTAACTTCCGAGAAAAATATAGTAATGAAACTGTAAGCTAGGAGAACCTGGATCTATTAGGAATAGGTGTAGACATTCAAACAAGTTAGCCTATTTTAACAAATCAATCAAAAACAACATATGTTCTCTAAACTACCTCAGATAGAGCTAAAATAGGTGCTCTCAAGCATTGTTTGATTTGCTCTTAGATTAGGGATGTGGGTATGTTCTCTAAGCACTTGGAGTTTGTCCCTAATGCATTTTAGGAAGGATTGAGAACCATGACAACCCCATAGATGGTACAATATCAGGTATAGAGTGTATGCACCCTAAAATGGTCGCCTAGACTTTGGGCCCCCATTCAGCAATTTATCAAATCCTTGAATCAATATTTTCAAAAATCAACATTTTTCAAATTATATCAATTTTGATCAAATCCTAATTCTATCATTTATTCAATTATTTTCTATGGGCTAACCATTTTATCCTAAGTCTTTATTTATTTAAAAGGAATTTCCTCCCCTTTTATTAAATAAAAAGCCCCCACTTTTCCTCTTATCCTAAGTTGCACAAATAAAGCATTATTCTTATTTTATAAAAAGAAGAAAAGAATTTTTTGTCTCATATGGACACAAAAGTCACCTCTTATTTTCTCATTGGAGGATATTTGTGCACATGGATTGCTCCTCTTTCAAGCTCCACCCTTGATTAAATCTTTTGCCTCTTAATCTCCATGGTCCATTTCTTTTCAATTCCTTTAAAAGGAGAGCTCTTTTCTCATTCTAGGATCTCAACTTTGAATACTAATCTTATGCTGCAAGATTTCTTGGAGACTTTGGAGCTTTGGATATCTTCATTCATTTAGCTTTCATTCTTGTATTCTTAGCTTAAGCTTTTATGCTCTAGATTAGCTCACATAGCTTAATTAGCATTAGAAAGGATTTGTAATACTTTCCTTTCCATAGCTTAGCTTGCATCTTCATTCTTAGCATAGTTGCATTGCATTTTCATTCTTGATTCTTGAGGATATTGGCATTCTTGCCCTTGTCTCTTTGAATCTCCCATTGTGTGGTTTACTAGTAAGGTTGCATGCTTCAATAGTTGTAGTTGAGAGCACCATCAACATCCTTGTGACTCCATGCCTAGGGAGCTCTAGGTCACTTTCTCAAGGTTTCCCATTCATGGATTCCCTTGGAAGTAATGACTTAGAAAAGTGCATGATTTAGTGTGTACATTTTTGGCACCCACCGTGGGGCTAAACACTCTTGTTTTGTCCTTTTTATGCATTTTATCAATTTTTCATCATCATTTTAGATTGTTGTTTCGGCTCTCTATTTTTCTAATAGAATTATCATGCGAAGGTCTTCCAGTGTCATACAACAGTTTCTTATATACCAGTGCGATACTTTACCAGTTAAAGTATTGCGCACCCTTGCAAATTCTATCATACTATCATATTATTCTCTGTCGCATGTAGGTATCATGAACTATAGCATAGAGATAAAGTATCATAGCAGTATAATGAGAAGTATTGTACGATTCTTTCTCTGATAGAACTATTGCCCAGGCTTGGTAGTGAGTGATTTTGGACATTTCTTTGCAAGATCTGATTTAGTTTGCTTCAGATTTCTAATTTGCTGTGGTAGAATAGATTTTGATTTGCAGATTCACTTGATTTTGATATGCTAACCTTTGTAGGGCTAACAAGTTGTGCTTGTAGGTGCTCTCATTGCTTGAAATATTTGCTTAAAAGAATGCATGTCAAAGCTCCAAATGCACAAGGGCTACTAACCATTTTTGCAGGGCTTCCCAAAACATAAAAATCAATCAAGTGCTTGTTTAATTGCTTTCATTTTGAGTGCGGCATATACTAGTTGTTTCTTTTCATAGGCACTTAATATCTTGTTGTAGGAATCTTTTGGTGGTAGGAGAGTATGCTCTTCGCCCTTGTGGTGAAACAGAAATCTTGACCCATCTTTGGATTTTGAAAGCAAGAGGGTAATTGAACCTTTGCTTGATGTGTTTGGGAGAAATTTTTGAGCTAGGAGAATATGCTCTTCACCCTTGAGGTGAAATAGAAATCTTGAAACTCAAAGGTTGATCCACTCTTTGTTTAGTTTTAGAATCCTTTAGTGGGCCTTCTTTTGAGCAATCAAGAGGAATGACCCAAGTGGGGACAAGATTTTTGCTGGCTATTCCAACCCACTATAAACTCAAGGCTATCAAGGACACAAAACCTTGGTAGACGTAGTACTTGTCTTTGCTTGATATGAGTACTTGTGGGATTGTGACCATGAGGAAAATGTTGAGCAAGAATGCTTAAAGTACTCTTGTTGCCGCGAGGTCCATTACTTGCCGCAAGGTAAGGAGTCCCTTTGGGGAGAAAGAGGGGTATTATGAATGGAAGCGCTTACTAAGAACCATAGATAGAAGCCACCCTATTTTTCTGCTTAGCTTCTTGGTGCAAAGATTGATCCTAGTGGACTAACTCGGATCACCCCAAGATTACTCATCATCTATGTTCCTTTGGTTGTGTCATTGGTACTTCTATGACAAAGCCAATATCTATTGTGGGTAACCACTTTGTGTGAGGCAATGGGACATCAAGTGTGGGCCAAGTTGTTAAGTATTGAGCCATTATCTTTTTTAGGCTAGTAAGTGCTTGAAGTGTTCTCGCTGTGATCTACCCATGTAAATGTTCTCAAGCATCAAACATCATGGTAGCATTCATAGGATTTTATTGCTTTCATATCACAATTTCTTATCTTGGCAAGGTTGCTTTTGCCCTTGTGCAAGTGTTTTATGACATGTTTGATCACCTAGTGTTTGCAAACTTGTCTGATTACAGCTAGCACTATGTTTGAAATCAAAAAATCCAACCATCAGACTGAAACATTGACCAAATTACCCTTAAAACTAAAATTTAGATACTCATTGGTCAAGAGTCATATGATCCTGAAACTTCATTGCACACTATACTAAGATTTATCATGTGATAGTTCATTGCTGCAAAACTATCACACTGCTTGCCTGGATTTTATCACACAGGCTACCTAGAAACTGTTGCACTACTTCATATGAAACATCGCCTAGTCAGATTCTATCACTCTATTTGCTGGAAATTGTCGTAGATGGTAAATTTGTTGTCTATCTAAATTATGCAATTTTTAGTCTTTCTTTGGTCAACCAGATTTTAGTAGGTCTCCTACCTTGCAGCTAGAAACCTATTTGTACCTTGGGTTCCTGTATTTTGACCCCTTCAGTTAGTATTCTTTGATTTTACAAAGTAATCTTGCTTGTCATTGATAAGTTGGGAATCATCCTTGTTGAAAAAGTAAACCTTTATGTTCTTTGGTAACACACTTGGAGAGTTTCAGTACTCTTTTGTCCAAATTCACTTCCATAAAAATTCAACTTCAATTTCAAAAATATATTTGGTTAAATCCATATTCCTGATCCATACGTGTTAGGATACTCATCCTTTTATTATACACCTCTATGGCAGTGTTGGTTTACACCTTTTGCAACTTTCTATCTCACCATATCTTTTTGGACAATTGAACACTTTTACTATCCTAGTTTGGTATTGATGTTTTGTAAGGTCATCTTCTCACCAAGGGTCTTTTCTTTCATGTCGGTTATGACAAGGTACCAAGTTAGTCAAGGAAAATGACCTCAAGTTGTCTTTGATCAGTTACCCTTAGTCCAAACTCATCAAAAGTGAAAGGGAAAGGAACCCATCTTTGATCAATCACCTAGGAGTGAGTCTGAAACTTGGTTTGACCCAAAGAGCAATCCTAGTGAGTTGAGTACCTCTTTAGCACCTTCTCAATCAAATATGGACACGAGTTACACCATGACTAGAAAGGAGAGAGAAGTAATGGATCAAAATCTTGATGAAATTTTCCAAAGACATATGGATAACATGCTATTTGGTGATGACAATCAACCAGAATCACCCCCTATTAACTCAAGATATTTAGACGCCCATCAAAGAGCTGAAAGACATTATGGACGAGCTCACCAAGATGCATGGTCACAACATGAAGACCAAAACAATGAATCTGGTGATGCTCATGTGAATGCAACGTTTACTAATGACTTGTTCAAACATTCAAGGCCCAACTCTCCACTTAAAATAACCTCAAGGTATGCGAATGAAAGGCTTAAAAGGATTGATTGTGAAAAGAAAGCCTTTTTGGATGAACAAGCCGCTAAAGAAGAAAGGTTTAGACTCCTAGAGGTGGAGCAACAAGCCTTGTTAGAATTGAAAAGAAAAGCATTCCAAGAAGAACAAGATAGGCTTTTAGCCCAACAACTCAATGACCAATTCAATAATAGGGGTACCAACAGTGGAAATAACTCTCCACCATCTACTCCCTCAAGAACCCCAAGAAGCAGAAGGTGGTCAAGGACCCCTTGAAGATCTCCTAGTCCTAGAGGAAGGAGGATTTCACAACATAGGAGACAAAAACCTCCTAGGAACTTGAGACAACCCTCCCAACGAGCTCATCATGGTTCTCAACATTGAGGAAGTAGTGCAAGTTTTGATGATCAAGATTTTATGAGAATGCAACAAGAACCACTATTCCAACAATATGTGGAGAAGTATCTTGATCAAAACAATGATAGGTTCCAAGAGAGCTTGATTAACAAGGGTGCTAGGGTCCCTTACAACTTTTATGTGGATAAGAGAATCAAGAAACAAGGACCCTCTCAAGAAGAGGAGATCAAACAACTCAAGCGTATGACGGAAAAGGTGTTGGAACCTAAAAGTTCCTTTTCACTTGACTCTATTTGTCCCAATCCTTTTGACAGAAGTGTCAGTATGAAGGATTTTCCTAGAAAAGTTGAAATCCCCTAGTATGACAAGTATGACGACAATGGTGACCCACATGATCATGTGCATCAGTTCTACATCATGAGTTTTGAGTTTCACCAAGATGACTCCTTTCTTATGAGATTATTTCCAAGGAGTCTCAAGGGCCAAGCCATGGAGTGGTTTACCAACATAACCCCTCCTGTCAAAACTTTCAAAGAACTTGTCCACAGATTTGTTCAACATTTTGCATACAACTTGTCAAGATCAGTCACTATGTTAGACTTGTGCAATTTGAAGAAGAACCAAGGGGAATCCTTTGTTACCTTCTTACAAAGATGGAGATGATTGTGATCTTGCTATTCTAGGACTATTCCTAAGCATGAAAGGATTGATATCATTGTTAGAAATTTGGTGCCTGAAATGCGGTATGAGGTTCAGAAGATGGTCTTTGATTCCTTCGACACTATGGTTGAAACCGCATGTTGGATTGAAGATGTCTTGAAAGAGCAAGGATTTTTGACCAAACATAACAATAACAACAATGGTCAAAACAACCACAATGCTAATAAGGACAAAGGAAAGCACTCGCATTGGAACAAGAACAAGCAAGTAGTCAACGATGGAGTTGTGGACTCTTCCCAACCCAAGGATCAAGGAGTCCTCCATTTGTTTAGTGTAGTTCAAGCTATGAAGCTCAACACATCCTCCAGCCAACAAGAGCATAAACCAAAGTATCAGGATAAGCCTAAAAAGGAGAGGCGACAATTTTCAAAACTGGGTGACTCATATGTGTGTGTGTGAAAATTGTACTTGATCTGTAGACACAACACTTCAGTAAAACATTAGAGGTTAGCAAAAATGAAATCGTACAATGAATTGAAAGCTAAACTAACCAGGTGATTTAATGCCTTCTAATAGGTGTGAGTATGATGTTCTCAGATTGTTATCGAGATCAATGACCTTGACGACACCTAAATAAAGGATTTGAATGCAAAACTCATATGAAATATGAATGAAATTAATCTATTTTTTTGGATTTTCTATGCAATTATGATGAAAAATTTGATATGAAATCTATGATAATATGATATATAAGATGAAATTGATATGCAATGAATTGATCTAACAATGATATGAAAATGAATCTAAATGAATGTTAAAAAAAAAAACAAATTGATCTCACAACAATGTTGATTCGCAAAGAAGTTCCGATTCTCCAGATAGCAATTCACCAGCATAAGTTCACAAATTATGAGATGATTTGTGAAGAGCTAAAGCTTTGATTTATAGAAATCCAGGGCTTTAGAGGATGCATGAAAGAAAGCCATAAATCACTCAAATAACTCAGCTTGATTTTTGAGTTATCTGATTATAAAGAATAATTAACTCACAAAAACATGCAAATCATGCAAAAATAGCTTTTTAACTCAAATTAGAAGTTTAGATCAACTTTAAAACTCAAAAATGATGTTGAGTTCCAAAAAGTCAATAAATTGCATTGATTTTCAAATTTGGAGTTTAACTGCTCTTTGATTGTGCACATGGATAATTATGAATTAATAAATAAATAAAGTGATTTATTCTCAACTTAACTAAACAATTGATTTATTGGTTAATCAATTATTTTTCAAACTTTTATTCAAAAATAATATCATCAAATATGCCAACTTGCTTTAATTAATTAAATAAGAATTTAATTAATTAATGATAGGAATTTTGATTTATTATCAAATTTAAATAATAATACTTAGGAATAAATACAATTAAATAATTAAGTGGCAAAATTAAATCAATTAATTAAATATTCATCATATTCAATTAATCAACTTTAGGATAATTATGATTTATTGCCAAATAATCATTAAATTAAAGATAATTAAGATAATTAGGAATATTACTAAGAATATTCCCCGATGGAGAATTTAAGATAATCAATTAGGATTTGATGATGTTCAGATGTGCCTTTGGTTAGGACTTCGATGTCGATTTTGTTTGATTTGTCGATATAGGAGGTTAATGAACTTATAGCCCATTTTTGGGGTATTACATTTTGCCCCTCTTTAAATTACTGTGCAAAGCACAGTGGTTCAAAGATAGTCTGTGTTTGATAAAGATATGAAACTGATTCGAAAGATATGATGATATTAGGTCCTGAATGACCAAAGATAATGTTCACTATAACAACGATGAACCAATGAAACAAAAGCATCAAAATGCCTGATTCTAAACCTTATGATTGTGAAGAAGTGAGTGACTAATTCCAAACTTGATTGTCCTTAGAAGAATCACATAGGTATCACATCTAAACCCTTTAGTTACCAAAGAATCAAGGAAATAACACAATTGAACCGATAGTTGCAAAAACTGATACAATTTACAAGATTAGGAGAGTACCAGATTGATATGGATCTCGATGAATCTGATATGCCCCAAGTGATGATAGATTTGCCCCGAGCGATGAGAAATTTTGATGAATCAACAACTAGACATGGTTGTTGTCTTGATTATTGAGGAAAGATATGATTTCAAATTTGATTATAGACTTTGAATGATATGCAATACCATGCCCCCTTCGGGATTAAAATTGAAATCTGACAAGAAAAGTCACTGTTGATAGTTCAAAAGCATGTAAATTGATTTGAGAAGTGGTTAAACACATCCAGGAATGCATTCTACATCATTTGGAGGTCCAAAAGACCAAGTTTGACTAGGTTTGACCATGAGTTGACCAAGGTTGAAATTTTGATAGTTTGATATAAGATAATCAGTTAAGTTGAATACTGGATTTCTGTGATGATTGAAGGTTGATTATGCAAGTAGTTGATAATATGAATGATCTCAGATTTTGATTTTGATCCCGAAAAAAGATTCTACTTGTTGTTTCGTTGGAGGAACCTTCATGTGAGATTCAGCTCTTGTCAGATTTGAAGATGTGATTGAAGAATCGTTTAAGCATTGAAGTTTACCCAACCATTGTGATATCATGAAAACATAAAAAATGCAAAGAAACATGCAGAATGAAATGTAACCTAAGACCTAGGACCTAGTCACTGATCATGTGTCGATTTGTTATCATCATTGAACTTTTAGGTAATCGGATAACAAGAAAAAATTATTAAAAATTCAAAACATCTCAGAAAATTCTGAATTTTTTATTGTAGCTTCCCTAATATGTGTCCAACCTGAAAATTTTTTTTTAGAGCAAAACTCCAAGCCATTTGGGAGATAAAATTAAATCTTTGAAACTTTAGGGTTTTAGCTCCCCAAAAAAATCAAAACTAGCATGTAAAGGTGGGTTGCCCCATAGTGGGTGCCATAAATGTGTGTGTGAAAATTGTACCTGATCTGTAGACACAACACTTCAGTAAAACATTAGAGGTTAGCATAAATAAAATTGTGCAATGAATTGAAAGCTAAACTAACCAAGCGGTTTGCTACCTTCTAATAGGTGCGAGTATGATGTTCTCAGATTGTTATCGAGATCAGTGACCTTGATGACACCTAAATAAAAGATTTGAATGCAAAACTCATATGAAATATGAATGCAATTAATCTATTTTTTTGGATTTTCTATGAAATTATGATGAAAAATTTGATATGAAATCTATGATAATATGATATATAAGATGAAATTAATATGCAATGAATTGATCTAACAATGATATGAAAATGAATCTAAATGAATGTTAAAAAAAAAAAACAAATTGATCTCACAACAATGTTGATTCGCAAAGAAGTTCCGATTCTCCATATAGCAATTCACCAGCATAAGTTCGCAAATTATGAGATGATTTGTGAAGAGCTAAAGCCTTGATTTATAGAAATCCAGGGCTTTAGAGGATGCATGAAAGAAAGCCATAAATCACTCAAATAACTCAGCTTGATTTTTGAGTTATCTGATTATAAAGAATAATTAACTCACAAAAACATGCAAATCATGCAAAAATATCTTTTAAACTCAAATTAGAAGTTTAGATCAACTTTAAAACTCAAAAATGATGTTGAGTTCCAAAAAGTCAATAACTTGCATTGATTTTCTGATTTGGAGTTTAACTGCTCTTTGATTGTGCACATGGATAATTATGAATTAATAAATAAATAAAGTGATTTATTCTTAATTTAACTGATTTTGAAAAATAAAACAATTGATTTATGGGTTAATCAATTATTTTTCAAACTTTTATTCAAAAATAATATCATCAAATATGACAACTTGCTTTAATTAATTAAATAAGAATTTAATTAATTAATGATAGGAATTTTGATTTTTTATCAAATTTAAATAATAATACTTAGGAATAAATACAATTAAATTCAATTAAATAATTAAGTGGCAGAATTAAATCAATTAATTAAATATTCATCATATTCAATTAATCAACTTTAGGATAATTGTGATTTATTGCCAAATAATCATTAAATTAAAGATAATTAAGATAATTAGGAATATTCCCCGATGGAGAATTTAAGATAATCAATTAGGATTTGATGATGTTCAGATGTGCCTTTGGTTAGGACTTTGATGTTGATTTCATTTGATATGTCGATATAAGAGGTTAATGAACTTATAGCCCATTTTTGGGGTATTACAATTGTACACACTAAAATGGTGCACTTCTATGAACCATTACATGTAAGGTTGCTCAAGAATGAGGCCTCACAAAGTGGCTCATAGCTCTCTATGCATGGAGTTGCAAGGGGCTATGATGTATTTGCTCTCAGCTAGAGCTACAAGCTTGTGACCTTGCTAGTCAACCACACAATGAGAGATTCAAATGAGGACAAGGGCAAGAGTGCCAATATCCTCAAGGATCACTATGAAAATGCAATGCAAACTAGTCTATGGAAATGAAAATGCAATGCAACTAAGCTAGGAAATAGAAAGAACAAGTGTTACAAATCCCTCCTATTAAGCTATGTGAAGTTATGCTATTGCATGAAAGGAAATCTAAGCTATGAGAGTCATGAAAATAAAACTATTATGTAAGAACGTAAACTAAACTATGAAGCACATGAAGAAATCTAAGGTAGGATGCAACAATGATCTCTAAAAAGCTTCAAGTCCTCAAGGATTCCTGCAGCATAAGGTTAGCATAAAACGTGATATGCAAATGAAGGAGAGAGCTTTCCTTTTATAAGAAATGCAAAGGAGTGGACCATTGAGATTAAGAGGCAAAAGTCTTAATCGGCGGTGGAGCTTAAAAGATGAGCGATCCGTGTGCACAAGTATCCTCCAATAGGATTTGACTTTGTGTCCATGTGAGACAAAAGTGCTTTTTTCCTTTTTGTAAAATAGAAATAATGCTTTATTTGTGCAACTTAGGACAAGAGGAAAGGTGGGGCTTTTTATTTAATCCAAAGGGGAGGAAATATTCTTTTTAATCAAATAAAGACTTAGGATAAATGATTAGCCCATAGGATAAAAATTGAATTTAAGACTTGATCAAGGAATTGAAAATGTTAAAAAATATTGATTATTGATCAAAATGATTAAGGGTTGATAAATCAAATAAATGGGGCCCAAGGTCTAGGTGACCATTTTTGGGTGCATACAATAGTATGAGGATGTTTTCAAGATGCTTATTGCCAATAACCTTGCACAACCACAAGATCCAACAAATTTCCACATACCTGACATTAAGCCACATTGGTGGAATGAAAAAGCTTTCTGCAAATTCCACAATGGCATTGTACATGACATCGAACATTGCTCGAAACTTAAGCACCTTATCCAGGATCTTATTAAGAGTGGAAAACTTTAGATTGATGGGTTGAATGCCAATGCAGACCATAAGGCATTCAAGGAGCCTTTTCCCAAATATGAAAAGGGGGAAACCTCTAAACCCAAGAATGGCAAGGTTGAAATCAACTATACCTACACAGGTGCGGAAAATGTGGTTAATATGCTTGAGATTGTGGAGGAAAGTGTCAACATGATGAGAGACAAAGATCCTTATGGTTATGATGTGGGATCTCCTCCTATATTTGATGAAGAACCTATGGTGGTACTTAGGGGTCCTCACTCACAAAGGTCATCCCAAGCTCTTAAAGCTGTTACAAGAAGTCAAAGCCAAGGTCCTATGGTTATTAGAGGTCCTAGTTCCAACCAGTCCAACAAACTCAAGCAAGTGGCATCTAAGAATGTCACCACCAAATCAAAAGTCAACCCTGAAGTGAGCTATAATCTTGTTGACTAGTTACAAAGAACGCTAGCTCAAATCTCAATCTTTGAACTCTTGGAATTGTCTCCAAGACATAAGTGTATCCTTGAGGATGCTTTGCATGCAACAAATGTTCCTAACAACATAGATGTTGACCAATTCCAGAACATGGTTAATCACCTTGCTATCCCTCATTACCTAACATTCTTACAAGAAGATGACAAAGCTTTGAGCCATCCGCATAATGTTGCCTTTCATATCGAAGTCATGATTCACAAGACCTATGTCAGGCATGTGTTGATTGATGGGGGTGCTGGGCTCAACATTTGTTCCTTGAGTTTGTTGAAGATATTGGGTTATTCTGAGAAAGTTATTGATACCCAAAAGAAAATTACCATTAAAGCCTATGATGAGGTAGAGAGAAGCTCCAAGGGCTTGGCCGTCCTTCCTGTCAGGATTAGACCTGTTGAAAAGGACATTTTGTTCCAAATTGTTGATGCTGGTCCTCTAGTATATAATATCCTACTTGGTAGACCATGGATCCATGACATGTAAGCAGTGCCATCCACCTACCACCAATGTATTAAGTTCCCCTATAATGGAGTAGAAGTCTGTATACCCGGGGATAGCACATTATCTGTAAAGGCAATTTCAGCAGGGACTCATGTTCCTCTCAATAGGGAAGCTGAGGATTTTGATGCAACTCTAGCACAATGCAATAATAAGTTCAAGTCCATAGACCTTGGTATGGGGGGGTATCAAATTGACTCCTTTACAAAACTACTAGTCTTACCTAGGCCCTATGGCAAACCTTCACAAGAGATGCGTCCTTCATCCTCAGCCATGACTTTGTTTGGTACATTTGTAGAGTCCTTCGTACCCATCCAGGATGAAAAAGAAGAGGTGGCTGTCAAGGAATAGATCTATAGAGAAGACAGATACATGCATAATGAGAACTTCTCTCCCTCTCCTAAGACATGGAAGAGGGTATACTCTTGTAAAAAGTATGGGCTATCCAAGTCATGGTCCTCTCAATCACAGATTAGATGCTAGAGCTGAACTACTCGAGCATGCTCGTTTTGGACGCAGGTCTAAAAAAATGGTTGGCCTAGGTTTTGAAAGTCATGACAAGAAAACTATTCCTATCCTTGCTACGATGGATATTGATAATGGATCAAAATACATACCCAATTTGCAAAATCAACAAGATAGGTGTGAAGATTGGGTCCCTTCCACCAATCTCCTTTGGGGAGATTCAGATACTCTAGTTGCCAACCCAACAGTTTCAGGCCTAGAACAAGAAGAATCTACCATTGAAGATCATGTTGAGGATCCTATTCAAGAACATCAATACATGAATGGAATTCAAGAAGGTGTTACCCTTGGTGACATTAGAGCTTCCACATCTAGATGTCATAAATATGCTTGGTGTAAACATCCTAGCTGGGATTTAGATACAGACTCACATGAGTATGAATGGGAATCTCTCTCTGATTATTCTACAGTTGACATGGACATTGATGTTGTCCATACATATGGTTCCCAACCTGAGGTAGCTAATGAGTCTAGTGTAGGATTAGTGGATTTGAATCCACAAGTCACTTTAGTGGACGATGCTTCGCTTGGTATGATAAATCCTAATTTGGGTACCTTGGAGGGATACTTGATAGACCCTAACTCTATGCTCACCAGAGATGATACCATTCATATCCACAATATTGAACCCGTCATTGACCTACCCCTTGTCAATCCTCACCTAATTGATTGATCTCAACGCTATCAAGAGCCTTAACTTTTAACTTTCCAAAATGACTATGAGATAACATGTTACCTAAATGCCCTTGAGCTCGTAGTCTCTTCCACCGGCGAACCAACTACAAGCATGATAGAACTAGATATCAAGTACCTTAGTCACAAAATGAAAAGAAAAGAAAAAAAGAATAATAGTTCTGATGGCAAAAACCACTGTGTGGTGGTGTCAGAACCTAAAAAAGTAAAAATAAAGGACATATTCGAAGGTGAAAACCTCTCTAAGGCACCTAAGGATGAGGTACTTGATCATCTCCCAAGTTATTTTCAAGATAGATCTTTAGTGCTTGTCAAGCCTACACAACTAGTTAATTTGGGTACACAAGAGGCTCCACAACTAGTTCATTTGGCTTAGTCTCTATCAACACAAGAAAAAGAAGCATATACCAAGTTCCTATAGAGCAAGAGGGTTAATTTTGCTTGGACTTACTCAGACATGCTAGGATTGGACACTAATCTCATTATGCTTCACTTGTCCATAGCTCTCGGTATAAAACTAGTAAAATAGAAATTGAGGAAAATGCATCCTCACATAGCTCTTCTTGTCAAAGCTGAATTAGAAAAACTCATTAGTGCAGGATTTATAAGAGCCATTGATTATGCTGAATGGATATCCAATATTGTACCAGTTTCTAAACATGACAAGTCCATTCACGTCTGCACAGATTTTAGAGATCTTAATAAAGCATGCCCAAAGGATGATTTTCCACTTCCAAACATAGACATGATAGTAGAAATGACCGCGGGTTATGAGATCTATTCATTGATGGACAATTTTTCTAGGTATAATCAAATCAAAAGAGCTCCTGAAGACCAGGAAGAGACTGCATTCACTTGTGCATGGGGAACCTATTGCTGGAACGTTATGCCATTTGGATTAAAAAATGCAGGAACTACTTATCAAAGAGCTATGACAACTATCTTCCATGACATGAGGCATAAGAATATGGAAGATTATGTGGATGACACCTTGGTAAAATCTAAAAAAAGGGATACACACTTAGGAGATCTAGAAGTCATTTTAGATCACATGGAGCAGTTTCAATTAAGATTAAATCAAAAAAAGTGTGCATTTGGAGTCACCTCTAGAAAACTCCTAGGATTTATCATTTTAGCCAAAGGAATAGAGGTGGACCCAGAGAAAGTTCAAGCAATCTTGGATATGCCACCTCCCAAAAACATTAGCCAAATGAGGAGTCTTCAAGGACACCTTCAATCTATACAAAAGTTCATTTCACAACTGGCTGATAGGGCTCAACCCTTTAATAAGACATTGCATAAGGGGGTTAAATGTGTCTGGAATGAGGGTTTTTAGAAAAGAATGGACCAAATCAAGCTATACTTGGCCAATCCTCCAATCTTAATGCCTCCTATCCCAGGAAAACCACTCATATTGTATGTTTCAGCAATAGAATCTTCCCTGGGGGCATTATTGGCTCAACTTGATGACACTAGAAAAGAAAGAGCTATATATTACATCAGTCATACTCTCGTGTCATATGAGGTTAATTACACTAGTATTGAAAAATCTTGCCTTGCGGTGGTGTTTGCTTCCCAAAAGTTGTGACATTACATGCTTGCACATACAATACGCCTCATTGCAAAGATTGATCCTCTCAAATATTTGCTTGGTAAGGCTGCTCTCATAGGTAGACTTGCTAAGTGGATGATGGTCTTATCAGAATTTGACATAGAGTATGTTGAGCGTAAAGCTATAAAAGGACAAGCCATTGCAGATCAATTGGCTGATTTTCCAATTCAAGACAACATGCCTATTCAAGTTGAATTTTTAGATGAGCACATAATGTACATGATTGGAAGAACATGGAGGATGTTCTTTGATGGCTCTTTCATGCAAAATGGTTCAGGAGCTGGAGTGTTATTTGTTTCTCCTCATGGGTACATGATTCTTAAGTCCTAAAAACTATTGTTCCCATGTACAAATAACATTGCTGAGTATGAGGCTTTGACAAATGGACTAAAAATGGCAATAGAATGGAGAATCACAAAGCTGCATATCTATGGGGATTCATAATTAATAATCAACCAAGTTAATGAAGAACACCAAACAAAGGATGAAAAACTGGTACCCTACAAGAAAATGGTTGATTCATTGAGATGATATTTCACCTTTGTTACATTTCAACAAATCCCTACAGCAGAGAATAAAGCAGCTAATGCTATGGCTACATTGGCTTCATTTCTTTAGCTAGAACAACATGAGTCTAGATTTGAATTCCTAGTGGAAGAGCTACTCTACCCTGTCTATGACTCCCAAGAAAGAGAAGCTGTTTGTACTCTTGTTGGCCATGAGTCATCCCGCTATGGTGCCATTTACTCATATCTTCATGATGGCATTATTCCTGAAACCTTCAACCATTCTGAATAAAGAAACTTAACCCAAAATGCCTCTCGCCACACCCTTATCTCTGGTGATCTGTATAGGAGGGGTTTAGATGGGACACTTCTTAGGTGCTTGGAAAAGGATGAGTCTGACCAAGTGTTAGCTGACATTCATGAGGGCATTTGTGGAGGACATTCCAATGGTCTTGCCATGGCTCGAAGGTTGCTTAGGGCTAGGTACTATTGGGCTACCATGAAGACATATGCAGTAGCTTTTGCTAAATCATGCAAAAAGTGTTAGAAACATGGTAACCTGATACATGCTCCAGGAAGGGAGCGTATTCTATCTATATCTCATTGGCCATTTCAGCGCTGGGCCTTTGACCTTATTGGGCAGATTCACCCCAACTCATCAAGTGGACACAGATTCATCATCACTGCTACTGATTACTTTACCCAATGGGTAGAAGCTGTCCAACTTTTTGTTGCCTCAGGCAAGATAGTTTCTCTATTTATTTTAAACCATATCATTTGTTGGTATGGAGTGCCTTCTGAAATAATCACTGACAATGGAGGTTAGTTTAAAAACAAGGACCTTAAACATCTCTACAAGAAATTCAAGATAAAACAACATTGGTCCTCCATTTACTTCCCACAAGGAAATGGACAAGTAGAGGCTTTGAATAAAACCGGTCTTAAAATTATCCATAGAACAGTTCACAAGAATGGTAGAGATTGGAATCTATAGATAAAGCTAGCCTTGTGGGCCTATAGAATGAGTATTTGTACTCCAATAGGGGCTACTCCTTTTGTCCTCACTTATGGTGCTGAAGTAGTGTTACCTTTAGAGGTGGAGATTTCTTCCCTTAGAGTTTCCCTCAAAGGTCTAGTGACAGATGAAGACTACCACACCATGAGACTTCAAGAATTAGAACTTCTAGATGAAAAGCGTAGAGCATCATTTGATCACATGAGGGTCTACCAGAAGCGTATGTCTAAAGCATTCAACAAGAAGGTTCACCCTAGAGAATTTCAAGTGAGAGATCTTGTCTTACAAGAAAACCCTAAGAACCAACAACATAGAGAGAAAAAGAGAAAATTCAAACCTAATTGGCTTGGACCATACATCATTATTGTTTCTTTTGGGACGGTGCTTATTTGTTGTCTACTGAAGAGGGAGAACAACTCCCTGAGCCTATTAATGTTTTGCACCTCAAGAAGTCCTATCCATGATGCCTGTTCTGTCTGGGGGAATCCTTTGTACATACTTATTGATCCTGAAAAAATTCCAAAAAAATTCATATACGATGCTGAAAAAATCTTAAAAAGCATATAAAGTCCTGAAAAACTACAAAAAAAAATCAAAAAATGCAAAAAATTAAAAAAAATATAGAAAAAGTACCTTGGTGAAAACTTAGAAATAGGCGCCTTGGTAGCAAAAATACAAAGAAATTGCAAAAATAAAAAAATCTACAAGTGGTGAAAACTTGGAAATAGGTGCTACTTGAGGCCTTTGCACCCTTGTTTCTTAGCATGCCTCCTCGACACTTAGCGTTTCTCCATCATGCCTTGTCCTTGTTACCTTGGTTTGGAATTGGTCTTTGTCTTTGTCTAGGGGGCATCACTGTGTTAGCTTTAGTCTCTAGGATGCGTTGGTCTTTAGGACATCATGCAAATGATGTTTTTCAACACCACCCCAACTGTGTTTTTCAACACTACCCCAGCATCAAGTGTTTCTCAACACTTATCATATATCTTACCCGCAATTTAGCATGATATGGTATTTCTCACTGGCAGATGTGATACTCAAAGTTTGACTCTATGACCTACACACATGCACTCAAACACTTGACTCATTGAGACTTGGTTGACTTTAATTCTTTGTGTGCTATCTATGATGATTTCTTTGATGAGTGTTCTCTCCCTAATAGTTTTCGATGATGCCGAGCTAGAAGACTGGGGGTATGAGGACATGTTTTATTGCTTTTTCTACTCGTGGGTATATTTTGTTGGTCGTAATTGTCATTAGCATTTATGCTTGTTCCACTTGACATTAGGGTCTACAAGGTATTATCCTTGACTGTTTTCACAAGTGCATACTTATAGTCATCTTGACTTTCCTTGTGTCTCAATACGAGTATAATCTTTTCATATTAAACTTAGGAAATCTCACTGCACTAGTCATCTTGACTTATATGTCTTTGATGCCTAGGTGGGATTCCCACATACCTATTTGATATAGATCATATTCAGATTCACATAGTTATACTAGTGTGTATTGTATGATCTTGCGATGCTACCAATAACGCTCGATGATGAATATTAGAGTCTAATAGCTTTGTAACCTTGCAAGTAAACCACTTTTCATAGTAGCTTGCATTTTTTAGGTTCATGTTATTTTAGTTTTGCATCTTTCATATGGAGAGAGCTCTCCTTTCATCTTTCATGGACTTGTCGGTCAACTGCGCTCACCTTTCACTTTTTCTCGGTCATGTCTTTCGCTCCTAGTCTTTCACATCACATCATGTTTTAAAATGCAATAAATGGTCATAAATGACTCAAAGGGTGAGTTTTTCTAAAAACTTACCGGGGCACCATACTGAGGAGGCTGGTTGTGCAACTGGGCATGCTCAAATTGATGTCTATGTACTGGAATTGCTGCTTGTTGAGCCATTTTCTCTCTCTAAGCTCTAAAAGTTCCAAATCACAATAAGACAACTGAATTTGAAAATGACCTTTTTACCCCCCTTTTATAACATTTTGACTTTTGCCCAATTTTCAAAACATCTTGAAATTGCGCAAAAATTGTACCCCTGGCTAATTTCGACATCCTGGATCCATTTTCAGGATCAAAATCAAAATCTGAGTTCATAGTGATAGTCAAAATCACATTTCAAACTTCCTCCTTCTGCGTAGTTAGTTGACCATTTGAGGCCCAATCCTTTGATCTTTGTTGGGGCATCTTCATTTCTTCACCCTCATCTCTTTCAACCTTCTAGTCTTTCATTCATTTTCATTTGCTTCATCTCTTTGAGGTTTGACTTCATCTTTATCGTATATCTTTCCCAGTCAAACTTGGTCAAACTGGGGCATGTCTTCACTACTTGATGGTTATTCTATCATCTTTCATCTTCGATTATGATTTCTAGTGATTTGATCAGATTTCTCAATTTACTATTTCTCCTCTACTTGATTTCAATTTCAATTCTGAGGGGGTAGTACCTATCAGCTTTAATCCTCGATTCAGCTTTATCAATCAAACCTTGCTTGAGATTCTTATCTCTTATTTGAGACTTGATAATTTCCTATTTCCAGGTATGTCAGTCTTGTCTTTTAGCTTATCTTTGTCAGCTTATGATTATATTTGTCCTGATGTGTTCCCATCCATTGAACACATGTCTGGGTTGTTTTGTGATCCGAAATTGATCTCACATTTCAATTCCATTCTTTGACCACATGTGATCCCAAATCGATCTCACATTATTCAAAGAGGGGAAAATGTATGCACCCTAAAATGGTCGCCTAAACTTTGGGCCCCCATTCAGCAATTTATCAAATCCTTGAATCAATATTTTCAAAAATCAACATTGTTCAAATTATATCAATTTTGACCAAATCCTAATTCTATCATTTATTCGATTATTTTCTATGGGCTAACCATTTTATCCCAAGTCTTTATTTATTTAAAAGGAATTTCCTCCCTTTTTATTAAATAAAAAGCCCCCACTTTTCCTCTTATCCTAAGTTGCACAAATAAAGCATTATTTTTATTTTATAAAAAGAAGAAAAGGCCTTTTTGTCTCATATGGACACAAAAGTCAACTCTTATTTTCTCATTGGAGGATATTTGTGCACATGGATTGCTCCTCTTTCAAGCTCTACCCTTGATTAAATCTTTTGCCTCTTAATCTCCATGGTCCATTCCTTTTCAATTCCTTTAAAAGGAGAGCTCTTTTCTCATTCTAGGATCCCAACTTTGAATACTAATCTTATGCTGCATGATTTTTTGGAGACTTTGGAGCTTTGGAGATCTTCATGCATTTAGCTTTCATTCTTGCATTCTTAGCTTAAGCTTTCATGACATCTAGCTTAGTTTCTTTTATGCTCTAGATTAACTCACATAGCTTAATTAGCAAGGATTTGTAATACTTTCCTTTCCATAGCTTAGCTTGCATCTTCATTCTTAGCATAGTTGCATTGCATTTCCATTTTTGATTCTTGAGGATATTGACAGTCTTGCCCTTGTCTCTTTGAATCTCCCATTGTGTGGTTTACTAGTAAGGTTGCATGCTTCAATAGCTCTAGCTGAGAGCACCATCAACATCCTTGTGACTCCATGCCTAGGGAGCTCTAGGTTTCTTTCTCAAGGTTTCCCATTCATGGATTCCCTTGAAAGTAATGACTTAGAGAAGTGCACGATTTAGTGTGTACATAGAGCACCTGATTTTCCCCTAAGGCTTCAAGGATACAAATGAGAATGAAATACCAATGCTAAGAATGATTTAAGCTAGATTCATTTTAATCCAAATGAAATGTGATATGATGCAAATGATATGCAAAACAATGAAGAAACTATGTTAATCCATTAACTAAGCTAAGATGTGATTTAAGAAAGCTTGAAAATGAGTTTAAACTAGCATATATGATAAAAGCTTAAGATTTAAGATTAATCTAGCATTATAACACTACTCAATGTAAAAGATGTGAATTTTTTATTTTCTCTAAGAAGAGGAGGGTATTTATAGGATTCAAGCCAAGGACTTGGGTTAGGAAGGAGAGTTAGGGTCAAGAGTAAGGTTTGGGGTAGAGTTTGGGGTAAGGTTAGATTAACCTTGGTCAAGGTTGCTCACACATGTGTGAGAAACACTAGAGAAGTGTGCAAAGGGGATAAGAGTGGAAGAAGAGACATGGGCTTCATTAATGGCTTGTAAGAGTTATTAATGAGGATGTAAGAGGCATTTATGAGGGTGTAAGGCTCATTTAAGAGGGTTTTTGACCCAAAGTCAAAGGTTGAAGGGTTAGGCTAAAAAGGGTAGGAATCACCTTTTAATCAAGTTTAAGGCGAGTTTAGGAAAGTCTAGAAGAGGTTAGGGTTTTCTAGAACATTTCTAAGGTTTTAGGATTTAAATAAATATTTTATTTATTTAAAGGACTTTTAGCCAATTTATTAAATAATTAATAAATTTTGGGGGGAATGATGTTAAAATTGGATTTAAAAATTTCTGGAAGGGATTTATTAATTAAATTTTTTAATTAAGATAAAGAGATTTAATGGCATAAAAATAAATAAATAATTTAAATAATTAATTAATTAATTAATAAATGATGATGTCATCAGAGTTTTTTTTGGAAAATAAAAATACTTTTATTTTCTAATAGATTTTTAGGTGTCTACATTTTGCTTCTCTTTGATGCAATGCTGCAAGTGGTGTGGCATCAAAGACAAGAAGATAAGATGCCCCATGCTAGAAGTTAGAGGAATAAGGGGTTGTTCCCCCTCGAGAAAATTATGCAAAGAGTAAACGTTATGGAATTTTCTCGAAAAGAACACAGAAGGGGAGGGAAAGGATGAAGGAAGAAGGGAGGATAAATAACTAAGCTTCTACGAGAAAAGATGAAGGAATGTAATATGAGAGGGAATGCAGAATGCAAGATGCAGCTACATGAAAGATGAAAGATGCAAGATTAAGTATATGATACAGGATGCAGGGGATTTTGGGGAGCTCCAAGTGTAAATGTGGAGAGCACAACCTAGTTTGATATAGAAACATTAGAGACCTGCCAAGGATACTAGGATCACAAGGCATTGTCACAAGAGTTGCATAGGATTGATGTGAAAAATACATGCAAGGTTGCCCCAGTATCATGCATGAACTAAAGAGGAAGCATGGTAGAAACAATGCTGGAGAAACCATAAATAAATGACATTTCCCAAGTGCACCATGTAACCCAGAAGATCACAAGTGAAATGTGCAAGGGTCATGTCTGACTGACTCACAAGTAGAAGAAAGAAATCAAAAAGTACTTGCCCTAGATTGCCCTCATTGACAAAACACCATGATATAAAGGATCATGGCGTGAGTAGAGAATAATGAGAAGCTGCAAAAGATTAACAAGATCCAAAGGATAAAATCCAAGACCAAAGTGATAAATCCATAAAATTTCCTTTTCCAAGGAGAGAGATTGATGTGATTGATGGTGGGAAGATTGGTCTAAATGTGATGAAGGATATATCATCATAGACCTGGTGTGATTGGGGGAAGATTAGGTCTGACATGAGGAAGGATACATCCTCAAGGACCCAAATGATGAGGAGAATTGTTGTGGTGCTGATTGACAAATGATGAGTCAAGAACAACTGTGGTGATCAAGGATAGTCGATAATTGATGTTGTTCAAGTACAAGGCTGGATGGGACAAGATATTAGATCAAATGCTATTGTAGGTCTGACTAGGATATATACAACAAGATACAATGAGATGTACAATGGACGGGGAGAGATTTACAATGGATATGTACAAAAGCTCAAGATTTGGGACAGGAAGATTTCACTATACAAGATATTGATAGGATATGTATAGGATATTTAAAGGACTTTATTGTTGCATTGGATAGGCTTGAGGATAGAACACCTTGGGATTTGAATGGGATGGTGGTGGGGATGGGGATTGGAGAAAGAGGACTTGGTGTTGGGATGGTGGGGTTGGGAGTTTGATAGAGAATGAATCAGTCCACTATGTATGGTGCCTGTTTCCAAGTTTTCACCAACATACTTGTCCAAGGCGCTTGAATTACCAAGTTTTCACCATTAGATGATTATTTTTTCCTTTTTTGTATTTTTCTTATTTTTCTAATTTTTATGGATTTTCTGGAATATGTAGGATCTAGTTCAGGCATAGAACCTCTTCAGATGTATAATGTTGATAGGATCATTTAAGGGCTCACCTTCTGGTGTTGATAGTTGATAGGCTCTAGAGCCAAAGCATGTTGTGACAACATAAGGCCCTAACAAAGTAGGCTCAAACTTGCCTTTCTTCTCACGATGTGCTTGGACTTTCATATTTTCTTTTAGGACCATGTCATTGACCTGGAACTCTCTACGATGGACCTTCTTGTTATAACTCCTTTTGAGTCAATTTTGGTATGCAACTAGGTGATCATATGCTTGCTACCTCTTTTCGTCTAATAGATCAAGCTGTGTGAGGCATGCTACTCGTCTGTGGTAAAATTTTTCATGGAGACTTGCAATGATGGGAGCTCAAAATTGATCGATAGAATGGCTTTGGCACCATATACAAGGGAATATGGAGTGGTGCCTATGGGAGTGTGGAAGAAAGTATGATAGGCCCAGAGGGCAGGATTTATTTGGAGGTGCCAGTCATGACCAGAATCATTGACAAACTTTTTGAGGATTTTGAGGATGGTTTTGTTGGTTGTCTCAGCTTGGCCATTTCCTTGGGGGAAGTATGGACTAGAGAAATGGTGATTGATGTGAAGTTTGGCACACATATCACGCTACTACATTTGGGGCCAAATTTTGACAGACACTTCCAATGGGTAAATTTTTTTTAATAAATTTGTTATTTTTAAAAAAAAATAGGCCCCAATGATGTCGGTATTCCAATGGGTTTTAAAATGACCATCAAAATTTCGATCGTTTCCGGTATACATAAAAAAAAAGTGAAGTGCCAAATCATTTTTATTTTGATTGGCATAGGAAAGGAGTAGGAGAAAATGAGTTGGGGGCACATGAGAGAAGGTATGTTATTTCTTCATCTTTCGAGCCTCTGGCATCATATTCGACCACAAATTTCATATGCATTGCATTTTATTTGATCATGAATGCTCTCTGAAATGACCACATTCTACTGGTCTCATGCCCTAGCTGGTGCTTTATCTCTATTATTTGATGTCACTGGTGTCGTGTCCTAGCCCATGCTTTAACTCCATTATTTGATGTTATTGGTGCTTGTGCTCAAGGATATCCATTTTTTTGAAATGTTGACTGTGGTTATCAAATAGACAGCCCGTGAGCTTCTAGCTAGGCACCATTTGTATTGATAGCTTAGGGCATCAAATGTATTATTATATCATTGATAGTTGAGACTATGTTAAAAGAAAATAGGATAAAGAATGATTTTGATTTAGTTCTTTAACTCCATTATTTGATGTTATTGGTGCTTGTACTCAAGGATAACCATTTTTTTGAAATGTTGACTGTGGTTATCAAATGGACAGCCCATGAGCTTCTACCTAGGCACCATTTGTATTGATAGCTTAGGGCATCAAATGTATTGTTATATCATTGATAGTTGAGACTTTGTTAAAAGGAAATAGGACAAAGAATGATTTTGAGTTAGTTTCTCTATTTTGATCCCTAAGTGGCTTACAACCCTAAAGAAGTATATGCAAATTTATGGATGCAGTTGCAGAATATATAGCAACTGATAATTCACAAGAAATCCATGCATCAAATTTGAATAGAAATTAATACAATTAAATAGGGTCCTCGAATGGCCCAGTCATCTTGACCTTGATTGTCCCCTCAACCAGTGACCCTTCAAAACCGGGTTATCATGCAATCAGTGAGTGATCCTTCATTCTCCTAGTCTGCCCTGCATCCAAACATATTGGAAATACATAATACAATGATAACAAGCCTTTCAAAATCCCCCTTCCCTCAAGGAACACTATCAACATCCATGCCTTGAATGTCCCCTCAACCAGTAACCCTTCAAAACTAGGTTATCATGCAATCAGTGAGTGATCCTTCATTCTCCTGGTCTTCCCTGCATCCAAACATATTGGACATACATAATACAATGATAAAAATTATTTCACAATCCCCCATCCCTCAAGGAAGACTATCAACATCTGGACCTTGAGTGTCTCCTCAACCAGTGACCCTTCAAAATTGGGTTATCATACAATCGGTGAGTGATCCTTCATTCTCGTATTCTGCCCTGCATCCAAACATATTGGAAATACACAATACAATGATAACAAGTCTTTTACAATCCCCCTTCCCTCAATGAACACTATCAACATCCAGACCTTGACTGTCCCCTCAACCAGTGACCCTTCAAAACTGGGTTATCATGTATGACTCTCATAAACTCCAGATTTCATGACCAATAAAGATGTCTTTTGTCTTAGGCCTGATGCCATAGACTCTTGCACTTTTTTCTTCTACAAATCCACATAATCATTTTTACCAAAAGAAATAATGTTGTTCCTTTCATCAACATTACTAGGAAGTTGTGTAAAAGTGAAAGTTTCACCATTCTTATGCACAATATATACATTTTCAAAACCATAATGAATTGTCCTTCTAGATGCTTGCCATGGCCTTCCCAAAATGATATGACAACATGTCATAGGGACTATATCACACAAAAATCTATCAACATACCCTCCAATGGAAAAATAAACATAACCTTGTTCCCTTATTACAATGTTTTGTTAATTATTCACCCAAGATTCCTTATATGGTCTATCAAGTGGAAAAATTTTCAAATTCAATTTGTTTACCATTTCATAAGATACAAAATTATCAAAAGAACTAGAATCTATGATCATTCTACAAATCTTAACATAATTTTTGAAATTGGTTATGAAGATTGATGCCTTTTGCCTCTCTTGTTGCTACATAGGCATCTTCCTTACCATTAGGTACTCTCCTTTCAGGTTTTCCATATTAGATCCCTCTCCTTCCTCTTGTAGTTTTCCTCTTCCCCTTGTGCCAAGTTCACTCTTCTATCTACCTTCCTCATGTTTGCCTCCTTCTCAAGACACTTGTATGATTGATGTCCCACTTCTCCACAAGTAAACCACTTCCCTGTGAAGATACCACTACCTTCTCCTGAACCAAATCTACCTCATCCTCTTTTTCCTTTCCTTGCATCCACAATTTGTTCCTTACCTTTGTCAGCATTTTTCTGACCTTGTGCCTCATTAAATCTGCCACCTCTACCTTGGTTTGAATTTCCTCCACCATTCTCTTGTCTCTCTTGTATTCTTCTTATATTTTCCTCGGCCTTCTTGGCTATTTTGTAACATTATTCCATAGATCTAGGGGTAGAAAGACTAAGTTCATCTTGGATATTAAACCTCAGTCCCCCAATGTATCTTGCAAGTTTCTCCTCAACATATTCCTCATGTTGTACTTTGATATCCAACTTATATAATTCCTCAATGTACTTCTTCATATCGATGTCTTTTTGTTTAAGACCTTGCATCTTCTTTTACAACTACACCCTATAGTCATTGGGAAAATTTTTTGCCTTCATCTTCTCCATCATACTATACCATGATGTAATCTTGGGCTTCTCATTCTTCCATCTTTTAGCTTGATCAATCATTGAGTGATCCTTCATTCTCCTGGTCTGCCCTGCATCCAAACATATTGGAAATACACAATACAATGATAATAAGTCTTTCACAATCCCCCTTCCCTCAAGGAACACTATCAACATTCAGACCTTGACTGTCCCCTCAACTAGTGACCCTTCAAAACTAGGTTATCATGCAATCAGTGAGTGATCCTTCATTCTCCTATTCTACCCTTGATCCAAACATATTGGAAATACACAATACAATGATAAAAATTCTTTTACAATCCCCCTTCCCTCAATGAACACTATCAACATCCGAACCTTGACTGTCCCCTCAACCAGTGACCCTTCAAAACTGGGTTATCATGCAATCAGTGAGTGATCCTTCATTCTCTTGGTCTGCCCTACATCCAAGCATATTGGAAATACAAAATACAATGATAACACATGGAAATCCTTTAATGAATCTCAGTCACTGGTAACGCATGGAAAATCAAACCAGTAGTCTCCAAAGCATTCAATAAGTGAATATGAATGTTTGAAAACTTTCCTCTCAACTTCCCCAACCACTCCTAATCGGTTAGAGGGATATTTCTAGAATCTCCACTATTCCTATCCTTACCAACAATTCTTAAACATACTTTATTTGATATGATAATAACATGCTAAGCTGAACCAATGGCATGTTCTTCGTGTGGTACAAGGAAGATTTGGCTATCAAATCTTCCTTCGTGCAAGCTAAGCGCGAGAGAAGATATGTGATTTCTTCATCTTTGATTGGTATCTTTGATGGGAAACATCTTTTGAGCCTCTAGCATCATATTCGACTGCAAATTTCAAATGCATTTCATTTTATTTGATCATGAATGCTCACTGAAATGACCACATTCTACTAGTGTCGTGCCCTAGCCTATGCTTTATCTCCATTATTTGATGTTATTGGTGCTTGTGCTCAAGGATATCGATTCTTGTTTTGAAATGTTTGGATTCATGTTTGTTGATATTACAATTCATCATATCAGATAAAGTATGTTTAATAATTTTTAGTGTCTAAACACTCAACTAATCCCTCTAAGCGATTAGGAGTGGTTGGGGAAGTTGAGAGGAAAGTTTTCAAACATTCATATTCACTTATTGAATGCTTTGGAGAATACTGGTTTGACTGTCCACGTGTTAATGTTTAGAAGAGATCAATAAAGTATTTAAAGACATTCTTACATGTTTGGAGAGGTTTGAGAGGAACTTATCATGACTATACCCTCACAAACAATGACATAGACTGGTTTTACTAAGTTTCCTTTCTCTACCGCAGGGGTATAGTCAGAGGGTTCATTGAAAAAATGATCCTTTGAATGGTTAATATAAATACAAATGATTTGATATAGCATATTTCTCATTTTACTTGAAGTTTGAAATAGCTTGTGCAAGGGTGAAAGTACTTTTGATCATTTTGGTTGTGACTGTTCCTCTACACAGTCAGGAAATGTAATTGTCTAATGATTATATGTAATGTTGAATGGATTAAATGCTTTATTCTTTATATAAGTGAATGGAAGAAATATTTTTGGTGTTAGGTTTCATTTATTATTGAATTAAATGGTTTCCAATATGTGTTGAGGAGTTTTCTCCTTGTTTAATGTTAACTGTTCTTGCACAATCCACTCATACAACACTGCAATGCTATGTGATTGACAATTTCATACAATTGGTCCTTTGGCGTGTATTAAATAGAATAGAATTTTCAGCATATTATTATCATTCTATTTCTTTGTTGTAAACATGCCATTGGTTCAGTTTTGTAAATTTTTTTTCATGTTAAATTTTTTTACAAAATAGATTGCAAAATACTCTTCAAAACAAAGGAAAAACTTAGCAAATTCAGCCTAACTCATTGTAGATGAAGGAACAGTCATGTTAATAGTTCCTCTAAGTCTTCCAAAACATTTATTGAACTCCCCTAAAGTCCTATTGGATCCCCAAATTGCTTAATCCAATCAACTTACATCAGGATCATGAGAAACTTCAAAGGATTAAAAACATTACTTGGAACAGTCACTAGTTTTACCAATCAAAACGTAAGGAACAAAATTTTAAAGTGCTCACAATACATTCAAAAATGAAATGAATGCTTGGAGATTTCTTACTATTCCATCCTTGAATTTAGAAACCAAAACAATAAGTAAAGAAGCCTTTCAACAATGCATAACACAATGGACTTGTAGATTTAAACTTCTATTTTTATTGAATCTCTGTTCCTGCCATAAACTCCAGGCTTAAGTCTATCGTACAATAACTTCCAAAGGTTACATATAAATCCATCACAAATTCTCCAACCATGAAGAACATAGGTGAAGAACTTGATGGTTTCATGCTTTAATCTTTAAGAACTTGATCAAGAACATAGGTTTTAATGAATTATGAATTTGATTTGCAAAGTTTGTGTTCTTTACAAATTTGAAAGGCTCTAATACTTACTGGGGCAGATGTGGATGTGCAACCTTATGCTTTTACTACTAAGTCTCTGATTGTTGGGCATACTAATTATAAGTACTTGACATATATCACAAATTTTGCTAATTAAGGTTGGCGGGATGATTACACCTATCTTGAAAAAAGACTGTCAAATCATTATGCTTTCAAATCAATTACCTATCGACATATCCCTTGCGAGGGAGAGAAGCCAAACACATAAAGAACATGCACATAAACACAACAACTGAAAAACTTAAATGGAATACACCAATAAGTACCAAATGATGTATGCTCAATTGTTGTAATGGCAAAGCATTAGAACCGTCCATTTCTAGAACTTGATTTTTTAGTCTAAATGATTTTTCTATAGTCGTAATGATTTTTCTAGAACTTGATTTTCTAGTCTTAATGATTTTTCTATAGTCTTAATGATTTTTCTTTCGTCCTAATGTTTGTTTCTCTTGATAAATTAGGCCTTGAATTTGAATTTTTGTTCACTGTTTTATTTCAGCTTGATATTTCATTCATTTTTCATATACATAGAGACTACACATGATGATAAAAAAATGAGCTATTTGATTAAGGTTAACTATTCATGATTGTAAATAGTCAATATTTCTAATGGTACTCCTTGGTTTATTCCATTTTAAAATAATCATGTTTCTATGGCTATGATAAATGTCCCTTTATGTTGAGAAAATTAGAGTTGAAAAAATGGTTGCAAACAAATCATCCTTCTTCCATCAACATTCTAGTCAATGTACAAGTAATGAGTCATTCCATTCAAGAAAGACCATGTCTGACAATACCAACCCAGAACAAAATAAGGAGTATGTAGAATTTAGTTATTGTATCTTCCATTAGAGCCACTTCATATGCACATGTGATGAACATGCATATTTGCCTGAGCGCTATTGGGAGCTTACCCAACAACACATATACTATTGTGAAAATCACCACAAATCTATTTGCTGCTAGGTCTAGCTCCCAGTATTGCTTGGTCAAATATGCATGTTTTTCACCTGTGCATATACCTTCTATGATCAACTCTTATATGCATAGGTGATGAACATTCAAATTTGCCTAAGTAGTACTTTGAGTAGTTCTCCAACACATGTAATATTGTGAAAATCATCACAAGTCCATTTGTTGGAGGGCTACTCATAGTACACATGTTTGGAGGTATGAAGGAAACAAGAGAATTTGAAGAGTCACGAGTCTTAAGATTGTACTTAATATAGCCAAGCTTCATTCAATGGTACATTCAAACATGAAACAAACCATTCTTAAACCAGATTAAACTAGTAAACCAAAGGACATGCTTTTACTACTAAGTCTTTGTTTGTTGGGCATACTGATTATAAGTACTTGACATATATCGCAAATGTTGCTAATTAAGGTTGGCGGGATGATTACGCCTATCCTAAAAAAAATTGTCAAATCATTATCCTTTGAATGGTTACTATGTATATGAATGATTTGATATAACATATTTCTCATTTTACTTGAAGTTTGGAATAGCTTGTGCAAGGGTGAAAGTACTTTGATTGTTTTGGTCATGATTGTTCCTCTACATAGTCAGCAAATGTAACTATCTAATGATTATATGTAATGTTGAATAGATTAAATGCTTTATTCTTGGTAGAAGTGAATGGAAGGAATAGTGCTAGTGTTAGGTTTAATTTATTATTGAATTCAATGGTTTCCAAGATGTGTTGAGGAGTTTGCTCCTTTTTTAATGTTAACTATTCTTGCACAATCCACTCATACAACAGTGAAATGCTATGTGATTGACAATTTCATACAACTGGTCCTTTGGCATGTATTAAACAGAATAGAATTTTTAGCATATTATTATCATTATATTTCTTTGTTGTAAGGATGCCATTGGTTCAACTTATTATTATCATTCTATTTCTTTGTTGTAAACATGCCATTGGTTTGGTTTTGTAAATTTCTTTTTGTGTTAAATTTTTTTTTTTCTATTTTTTCCATTTGATAACCACAGTCAACATTTCAAAATAGTGAATAACATCAAATAATGGAGATAAAGCAGGGGCTAGGGCACGACACCAGTAGATTAAAACTGAACCAATGACATGTTTACAACAAAGAAATAGAATGATAATAATATGCTAAAAATTCATATTTTATTTAATACACACCAAAGGACCAGTCCCAACAATTCTTAAACAATAAAGTATGTTTAAGAATTGTTGGGAATAGTTTTCAAACATTCATATTCACTTATTGAATGCTTTGGAGACTAGTGGTTTGACTATCCATGCGTTACCACTGACTGAGATTCATTAAAGGATACAAAACCCTTCATTTTGGGTTATTATGTGTGGATTCAAATGTAGGTTTGATTTGGTTAATGTTTAGAAGAGATCAATAAACTATTTAAAGACAATCTTACATGTTTGGAGAGGTTTGAGAGGCACTTATCATGATTGTACCCTCACAAACAATAGCATAGATTGGTTTTACTAAGTTTCTTTTCTCTATTTTGAGTTTCTCATTGCCAAAGTGGCCAAAGACTATGTTAGCCTGATAAAATATGGGGATTCTCTTTACCACTTCAAATCTTTGAAGGTTGCTGCACTTGGATGGATGTGGATGTGCAACCTTATTCTTTTACTACTAAGTCTCTATTTGTTGGGCATACTGATTATAAGTACTTGACATATATCACAAATGTTGCTAATTAAGGTTGGCGGGATGATTACACCTATCCTGAAAAAAGAATATCAAATCATTATGATTTCAAATCAATTACCTATCAACATATCCCTTGTGAGGGAGAGAAGCCAAACACATAAAGAACATGCACATAAACATGACAGCTGAAAAACTTAAATGGAATACGCCAAGAAGTACCAAATGATGAATGCTCAATTGTTGTAATGGAAAAGCACCATAACCGTGTTGGAAAGTTGGCTATACTAATGTATATGACTTGATATAGTGTTGTCATTATGGCAAAAAAGTCATATAGTAGTTTGGAGTTAGCGCACTTGATGAGAAGTTCAAAAATCAGTTAAGTGTTGAAGACTGGACAATGTACAAAGTTCCTACAACTTAGAGCATCAGCGCATGTGCGTATGGAAGAATTATGGTATGCACCTTGGAAGTTAAGTTGGTTATACTATATTCATGCTTAGTCTAAGAGAGCATGATCAAATGTGCAAGGATGAGAAAGTTACAATCAGTTGAAGTTGCACAGCCAGTGTGTGCTAGTGAAGAACAGAGCATGAAGCTGACAGTTAGTATTTTGGTTTGTGCTTATAATGTAATGTTGTAAAGGCTATGCACCCATTTTATTTAGGTTTCTAACATGTTTATATGTTTAATTGTAAGCACTCTTAAGAAAATTCATTTGGAAGCGTTGTTTGCAATAAGTTATAGTGCTGACCTAGTTGTTTGTTTTGTATGAGCGTATAAATATAAGATGAGCCCATTGTATTTAGTATGGAAGTTGATTGAGAGTTGTGATAAGTAGAGCATAAGTGCATGAAGATATTATAAGATGTATTAGATCTTTGCAAGAGGTCAAAGGATCAATGCATCAAAGGAACTGATCTAACAAGCAGTGTCACAGTGACAGTTCATCCTGCAGATATAGTTGTATTTGAGATCAGAAGGTTGCATCCTTCACCACTTGAGTAGTGAGCTCTTGGACAGTGCATCCTCTCCCCTAATAGGGACAATTGTAAAAGATTCCTAATAGGGTCCAACCCTTAACAAGGTCTACTGTATCTAATGCATTATAAAGCAACTCCTAATAGGGTTAAGGATCTTCTAACAAGGATCACAAAAAACTAGTGCAAAATATTAGTGGGTGTCAATTCCCACCAGGGTTTTTACCTATTTGGGTTTCCCCGTAACCATATTGGTGTCATGTGTTGATTTCATGTTTCATGTTTATGTGAATGTTTATTTTAGTACTTAAGCATTTAAGTTCAACATAAAGGTTAAAGTGAAAAGTGAAAATATAGTGAACACTGATTCACCCCCCCCTCTCAGTGTTCCCATTCCTAACAATTGGTATCAGAGCTTTGGTCCTCAGCATAGAAGTTTAACCACTTGAGGAGATCATGGAAAAAGTAGAAATGAAACATCTAAAAAGAAATCTTGAAGCTGCTCTTGAAGACCTGGACAAATCAGAAAGAGAAATTGAAGAACTAAAAGAAAAAGTCAGTGATGCATAGTTGGTTATCAAAAGGATAAGAAAGGATTTGAAAGAATGCTCTAACAGTGATCTAGGAGCAAAGGTCAAGAAGCTGAATGAAGAAAATGCATCTATGAAAGAACTACTTGAAGAATTTGATGATAAGCTGATCAATAATTAGGAAGTCTACAATGAACAAATCAAAGAGAACCTTCAACTCAATGAAGAACTAAGGCAAGAAAACTTGGAAATCTTGGAGCTAAGGAATAACAAAGAAAGCTTGGAGTCTGAATTGAAAGTAGCAAAGAATCATATTGATAAATTACACACTAGTTCTGATTTGATAGAATCTTAGTTGTATGCAAGGAGAGCCAAAGGAGACACTAGCTGTATTGGATATAATGAAGCACAAAATCAGATTGACAACATGCGAGCAAGAAAGGACTCACAAAAGGACTCTACTGATGCTGAAAAGACTAAAGATCAAACCAAAGATAATGGTGGACCACCTAAGAATGAGCACAATCCTATAGACCGCACTTGTTTTTCTTGTAACAAGCATGGACACATTGCAAGGAATTGTATAGAGGTAAGATCTTTTAATGGTTACTGTTATTCATGCAATAAATTTGGTCATAGAGCTATGAATTTCAAGACTAGCAAGAAGAATAGGATTCAACATGATCAAAGAAATCAAAATTAGATCACTCTTGTAACAAGGCTAGACATATCTCAAAATTTTGCATATCAAGGATGCAAGGTCAGGAAAGCCCTAAAAAGGCCGAAGAACCAGTATTGGATCCTGAAGGAGAAGTCAAGTTTGTGAAAGCCTCAGAGGATGCAAGCTTGATTTGGTTAGAAGGAAAGAAGGAAAAAGTTGATGAGAATGTATTGGATGCATCTGCAATGGACGCACCCTCTACATCTAGATGAATGGCCCTCAGGGTCATAGGGGGAGCTAATTTAGCTCTAAACCCCTACGTGGCTGGTATACTCATCCTTAGAGTATGCACCTTTGGAATTAAGCTTTTGGAGTATAAAGGTACCTTTGTGCAAGAGCACACATGCTGATTGTGAATAGAACTCAAGTTGGAAATTTTGAAGTGATAGCCTGGTTTACGCAACTTGCATTAATGGTGGAATTATCACTTTAAGTACACAAAAAGTTGTTTAATTACGCATTGCATTCAAAATCAGAGTGATTGAAGAGCAAAAAGAGCCTTGGAAGTTATTGTGAAGACTTGAAGATTTATCTATTAGTGATTTACAATACATTTAGTTAGTTGCATAAACCCTAGTTCATCACGCCGATCCAGTAGTCTTCAGATTATCTTGGAGATCAATTAGAAAGGGATTAAACAAGTAAGTCATGGCCACTCCCATAGTCTATGATGTCATTGAGAAGAAGAGATATGTATTCAAGAAGCTTCCATTTAAGTCAACCCTAGATGATTTAGAGGGAGCTTTCTCCCACATGCCTATGGGTGTCATGCATGTTGAGGATATTAGGGCATATATCTATTGCAAGAAAGAACCAGTAGGGTTGGATAGGTTAAGGGTGCACATGGATACCATGTTGAAACTAGACAAAACATTCATGGATGAATATGTTAAATGGAATGACCCTATTTTTGAGTATGCTATGGCATATGAATTCTATGAGACAGAATGGATAAAGATTTTATTAAGAAAAATTCATGATGATTTGTTTTGGATAGGTGATGTGCCAGTAAGAATCACTAGTGACTTGATATATGAGATGACAAGCCTTTCTAGGAAAAGCGCTATCCTTCCTATGGGCAAGGATATCAGAAAGATGGTTGAGCTAACTTGTAAGTCAAGGAGTGATAGGCGCGGGATGAAAATTGAGCCTATTGAACAAGCAAACATCAAATTAATGTCTATGATACTTGGATACATGTTTCATCACACTAGTAGGGTGAATAGTGTGTTTGTGGGTACTATTCTAGCAGCCATTAGACTTGTGAAGGAAGATGCAGAGTTCAACTTGTGTGAGATCTTGCACGCAGAGTTGATTGATAACATCAAGGCAATCAAGCATGACAAAACCAAGATATTCAGGTTTGGGTCATTGATCATTTACATGTACCTTCATATTTTTGGGAGAGTATCAAATTTGTATTTGGACAAGTCCATTCCAACCATGCCACATATATCTATCAAAGCATCCATAGAGAGTACATTGAGAGATTATGTAACATTGGAATTGAAGACCTTCAGGGTCAAGATGAAAATGAGGTATAGAATTCCAGAGAGCATCGTGGAAAAGTATAAGGATACTATTTTCTTTATGGTAGAGATAGACACAACTTGTATGGAAGCTATTGAGCCAAGAACTAAGTGGATTCATCCAATTGGTTATGAGGTAGAGAAATAGGTCCTTGAAGCATATGCACAGGTTCTACTATCAGCCCCCAAAGATCCTAATGAACCTAGGTGGGGAAATTATGAGGAAAATACAAGGGAAGTTAATGCTAAACTAAACAACACAACAACTAAGAGGAAAGCCTCTAAGATCACATCTAAGATACTCAGAATTCATGGAGTAACACAAGTAGACCTAGACAAAGCAAGGGAAGAAAAGATTGCTTTGGAAATTGAGAGCGCATCCATAGTGGAAACTAAGTCTGATGATCCTAAGTTGAAAAAAGTAAAGATTGAGAAGACTGATGATCCAAAGGATAAACAGGGTAAAATTGATGATATCAGTCCTGTGCCCACTTTTACAGTTGATATTGAGTCCACAGATGCATCTCCTAAGATGCCCAAGAGGAGAAAACAAATTGCCACAAATCACCCTTCAGCTATAAGTGCAGCCATGAGAAGCACATTGGAAAATGTGCAGTCACCTCTAGAAGTAGGATTCATACCTAGTCTTCAAGTGTTAAGGACTAGAGTTGTAGATGAAGGAAGGATAGATCAGATAGCCAAGTTCTATGAAAAATATCATGAAATTGATAAATCAAAGATTCATGAGAAGCTAATCAAACACATGATAAAATTCAAGAAGATAGTTCTTGAATTGAAAACAACAATTCCAGATAAGGTATGGGAGATAATGGATACCTTGAAGAGACAAGCCACTGAAGAAGACTTTAGAATAAGGGAACAAACAATTGATTCCACTCTTCTAGTATGTTTTGTTAAAGAAAAGTCACTATTGTTGAATTTGGTGAAGCCGCACTTAAGGACAAAGATGAGAACACTACACCTCATGAACAAAGACTATGAGCTGATTTATAAGGAAACAAAGAAGGCCTTTGAGAAGGTATTCTTAGAGCAGCACATGAAACCTATGTTTGCACCCATCTCTCAAGAACCTAGTGAGAAAGACAAAGTAGCAGAGACCATCAAGATACAATCTATAGGTCCTCAAGATTCAACACCTATAGTGGAAGCACAAATAGAGTTTGATAAGCCTACGCCCATGATAGAATCACTCAAGGAAAACACCATTATCATTGATAATGTTGAGATAGCCATGGAGGCCACTGAAAATGATTTGGATAAGTCTAAAGAAGCTTTTGTGAGCACACAAGAAGCTGAAATGTTATGTAGCAACACACCACCCACTCATCAAGAAGAAGCATTGATTGATGATGAAAAAGAAGAAGAAAAGATGGAAGAAAAAGAAATAGAAAAAGAACAAGAAAAAAAAATAGAAAAAGAGGAAGAAAAGGAAAGTGAGAAAAAGGATGAAATGTCAATAGAGAAAAGAGTGTTGGACATCACTCCCATCACTCCAACAAAATTGTTGTCAAGTTTGACACTTGACACATCCAGTTCGAACTCATGGAAAGAAGAAGACCTAATTAAGTTCAACATCTTAGCTATGGAGAAACCCAAATAAAAGAAAGTAATGAGGAATCCCCTCCTAGTAGAATCAGTAAAAATTTTGAACAATTTGTTGCCATAAGATAATAAAGTGTCAAAGATACACTCAGTTGATGATGTGAGTACAGTCATCTCACATTTCAAAAGCAATTTCTCAAGCGTTGAAGAATCTGCATCCCTAGTTGTAGAAGAAAAGTATCTAAAGAAAAGGTTGAATGAATTGGTGAACAACTTTGCACTTGACCTTAGCTCACTCAAGACTGGTCAAGCATCCTTGAAAGAATTTTTAGATCAAGGAAGAAGAATCATTGTAGAATGTATGGAACAAGACAAGCTTACTGATGCTCATTTTAAGAAAATAAAAGAGGCAGAAGCTATGATTGAGCAAGTGAAGATTTTAGTGAAAGACCCATCCATAGATGTGAACATGTGCAATAATGTCTACCAAAGTTAGATAGAAAAAATTGAGAAGGAAGAAAAAGAGATGACAAAGTTAAGGGCTAGACAGACTCAGTTGAGGAATGCTCTTGCGCCCTCACTAGACATTCTAAATCAGAATATCAAGGAGATTGATGCCACTATGGTGACATATGATCAAGGTCCTTCCACATATTTGAAGAATATGGAGAAGCTTTAGTATGCATTATGCGCTCATCTCCAGATAGTAAACTCTTTGATCTCATTTTGGAAGAAGGAGATCCAGAACCTAAAGATTGCATATCCAGATGTTTTCCCTCAGTGAGTATGTGTAGGTAAATTTTTTTTTGTAACACCTTTTTCATTAATGTCAAAGGGGGAGTTGTGTATAGAATATGGATCATAATATGTATAGGGAGATATAAGTATATGTCTAGATGACAAAAAGTTTTTTTTATTAAGGACAGTTAGCAACTTGGCCATATTCCTTTGTTGCCATCAATGACAAAGGGGGAGATTGTTGGAAAGTTAGCTATACTAATGTATATGACTTGATATAGTGTTTTCATTATGGAAACAAAGTCATATAGTAGTTTGGAGTTAGCGCACTTGACGAGAAGATCAAAAATTAGTTAAGTGTTGAAGACTGGACATCGTACAGAGTTCCTATAGCTCAGAGCATCAACGCACATGCATATAGAAGAATTATGGTATGTGCCCTGGAAGTTAAGTTGGTTAGACTATATTCATGCTTAGTATAAGAGCACATGATCAGATGTGCAAGGATGAGAAAGTTACAGTCAATTGAAGTTGCACAACCAGTGTGTGCCAATGAAGAACAAAGCATGAAGCCGACAGTTAGTATTTTGGTTTGTGGTTATAATGTAATGTTGTAAAGGCTATGCACCCATTATATTTAGGTTTCTAACATGTTTATATGTTTAATTGTAAGCATGCTTAAGCCAATTCATTTGGAAGTGTTGTTTGTAATAAGTTATAGGGCCGACCTAGTTGTTTATTTTGTATGAGCATATAAATATAAGATGCACCCATTGTATTCGGTATGGAAGTTGATAGAGAGTTGTGATAAGAAGAGAAAAAGTGTGTGAAGCTAGTATAAGATGTATTAGAGCTTTACAAGAGGTCAAATCATCAATGCATCAAAGGAACTGATCTGACAAGTAGTGTCACAGTGACAGTTCATCCTGTAGATATAGTGTGTATATGAGATCAAAAGGTTGTAGCCTTCACCACTTGAGCAGTGAGCTCTTGGAGAATGCATCCTCTCCCCTAATAGGGAAAATTTTAAAAGAACCCTAATAGGGTTTGAACCTTAACAAGGTCTACTGTACTTAATGCTTTGTAAAACAACTCCTAACAGGGTTAATGATCTTCTAACAAGGATCACAAAACACTAGTGCAGAATATTAGTGGGTGTCAATTCCCACTGGGGTTTTTACCTATTTGGGTTTCCCCATAACCATATTGGTGTCATGTGTTGATTTCATGTTTCATGTTTATGTGAATGTTTATTTCAGTACTTAAGCATTTAAGTTCAACATAAAGGTTAAAGTGAAAAGTTAAAATATAGTGAACACTGATTCACCCCCCCCTCTCAGTGTTCCCATTCCTAACAAACCGTCCATTTGTAGAACTTGATTTTCTTGTCTAAATGATTTTTCTATAGTCGTAATGATTTTTCTAGAACTTGATTTTCTAGTCTTAATAATTTTTCTATAGTCTTAATGATTTTTCTTTCGTCCTAATGTTTGTTGCTCTTGATAAATTAGGCCTTGAATTTGAATTTTTGTTCACTGTTTTATTTCAACTTGATATATATTTGATTCATTTTTCATATACATAGAGACTACACATGCTGATAAAAAAATGAGCTATTTGATTTAGGTTAATTATTCATGATTGTAAATGGTCAATATTTCTGATGGTACTCCTTGGTGTATTCCATTTTAAAACAATCATGTTTTTATGGCTATGATAAATGTCCCTTTGTGTGAGAAAATTAGAGTTGAAAAAATTGTTGTTCAGTGTTTGTGTATCTACAGGTTGCAAACAAATCATCCTTCTTCCACCAACATTCTAGTCAATGTACAAGTAATGAGTCATTCCATTCAAAAAAGACCATATCTGATAATATCAACCCAGAACAAAATAAGGAGTATGCAGAATTTTGTGATTGTATCTACCATTAGAGCCACTTCATATGCACAGGTGATGAACATGCATATTTTCTTGAGCACTACTGGGAGCTTACCTAGCAACACATGTATTATTGTGAAAATCACCACAAATCTATTTGCTATTGGGTCTAGCTCCTAGTATTGCTTGGTCAAATATGCATGTTTTTCACTTGTGCATATACCTTCTATGATCAACTCTTATATGTACAGGTGACGAACATTCAGATTGGCCTAAGAAATACTATGAGCTTTCCTTCCAACACATGTACTATTGTGAAAATCATCACAAGTCCATTTTTTGGAGGAAATCTCATAGTACACATGTTTGGAGGTATGAAGGAAACAAGAGAATTTGAAGAGTCATGAGTCTTAAGATTGTGGTATATTTTGGCCAATGAAGAGTGGAAAGAAGATGATATTCCTGAGATCAAGGATGGATACAATGTTGCAGACTTTATTGATCCAGATATCTTGCAGAGGCTTGAATAACTGGAGAGGGAAGAAGGGCTTAGGATGCTAGCTGAGGGTGATGAGGATGATGAGATGGGGGAAGTGGAGTTGAATCCTAATGAAAAGGAGGCTCTGGCTGCAATTAGGAAGAAGAAGAAGATGTTTATTGTCGAACACAAGTTGAAGAAGAGTATGGCAAAAAGCATGCCTACCGTACCAAGGAAGTTTGACAAGAACAAGGAATATGGCTTAAACAGAATGTGAAGACATCTTTCTAGCCTGGGCTTGGATCCTTCGAAGTTTGGTCGTTGTGGATAAAATATACAGATCTATCTAGTGATGCAAAATTAACTTCTTTAAGCCTTACCCTTGTTGTTTCAAATGTATCATTTGGGTACGCACAAAGGGCACAGTAATTGGGTAACACATAGTTCATTTATGCGATTTTTCTTGAGAAGCTAATTGCTCATCTATCATCTAAATTATTATGAAGATAATTGCCAAAGGATCCAGGCCCAGGCTAGAAAGATGTCTTCCCAAACACATAAAAACATGCACATAAACACAATAGCTGAGAAACATAATTGTAGGCATCATGGTCACAATTTTTTAGAGATAACGTAATTGAGTTGTATACCCAAGCGATGGAGAGCAACTTTTGCACCTCCAATTCCAAATTGAATACATTTGTGTTGGAGGACCTTGTATTCATGAGCAACAGATGTAGTCAACTTGGAATCGAAGGTGCAGGAGTTTCTCTCCATCATCTGGGTATACAACATAATTGAGTTGTATACCCAAATGACCCAAAGAAATGACTACTCCTCCGGTTCTAGAGGAGTAGTGGTTGCTTTGCATTGTCTGGGTATACCACTCAATTATGTTGTCTTCAAAAACTTGTGACCATGATGCCTACATTTATGTTTCTCAGCTATTGTGTCCTAGGACCCCTTATGACCCTTTATGACCCCTAAGAATACACATCTTAGAGGTCTTAAAATGTAATAAAGGGTCATAAGAGGCTCCTAAGAGGGGCCAGATGAGCTTCCACCTTCACATGGTTGGCCCTATTAAGTAGAGAATGTTAAACTATTATCGAAACAAAGAGAAGCTCAATAATTTAAGGTCTCAGTCCATGAAGATGGTGAAAAATGATGGGAATCAATGTTGGAGAGTTTTTAGATACTGAGAAGATGTATATGCAGTGGAGGCCAGAAGGGATTTTTGTGGAGATTCGCTAGATGTGGAGATTCGCTAGAGAGGGTTTCCAAATTGAGTACTAGTGCAAAGATGATGATTTAGTACCACATCTATAAAACCTTCACAAATATCCCTTTTTATGCCTCCACTCATACCTTTTCTCAAAATCTAGAAACTTTGGATACTATTTCTCATCCATAGACGAAATGTGCTAGTGATCGTATAAAATTACTTTTGTGAGACTAGGATCAATTATGAGAAGGTAAACAACAAGATAATTTTATTGTATCTTTCATTTCTTTTATCCATTCATATTTTCTACTTTCTCTTATATTGGATACTATGCAGTGTACATAAAGGCAAGGTGGTGATTATTCTCAATGATTGACAGGTATAAGTCTTCCAGCCCTTACCTAGTAGCTAGGACTAAAGATAGTAGAGCTCAAGATACCATCATAGTTGGTCTCCATCCTTGGTCCATATACTGATAAAACATTTTACATTTCATTAGCTCATCAAATGCAGTGATTTGAAAGAATTTAATGGATGATATTTTCATGTGTAATGTATATTATTTTAGTTTGATGATGAACAAATTTATCTACTTCACGCACTTGTATACATTGAGCACAGCCATAAAGAAGCATCCCCTCCCATGGCTTGATTAATGTAGGCCATGGGAGGACATACTTCTTTATGGTTGTGCTCGTAGTATACAAGTGTGCAGAGTTGATAAATTCATGCAACGTCAACTTAAATAATATATGTTATCATGAAAATGTTCTATTAAATTCTTTCAAATCCCTTCATTTGATGAGCTAACAAAATGTAAATTGTTTTGCTAATATATGGACCAAAGACAGAGACCAATTATGATGGTCTCTTGAGCTTTGTTATTTTTACTATGCTAATCTGTCAATTTTTTGACATGTAGTAATCCTTTTCCGACATAAGAGCTATTCCTCCAATGACTACTTGTGTCAGAACTTGATTCTTTATCATCAGACATTCCACAGGTAACCATTAGCGGGACCACATTTTGACAGATGGGTGTGACAGGATGGCTATATCTCGACAGGTACTCCTGTTGGAGATCTATTAAATATCCATTGCCTTTCCAACTGACAAAATGTTGTAAGAAGAATTTTTTGACAGATCAGTCACATTGTAAAATTTCTATTTATGTGGCCAATTCTGATAGGTAGGGATGTCGAAATACTGATGGTTACCGCTTCCATCACAATTTTCAATGCAAAAACATCGACGGACAGATGTGTCACAGTTTCAACAAATGGCCATTGAAAATCCAACAAATGACCATCAAAATTTGGCCTCAAATGTACTAGTGTCATCCACATGATGGTTTTCAAAAGGTGTGCCTTGATATGTGAAGATGGTAGATGGTATGCCGAAGTGGAAAATGATGTGGTACTTGAGATGAACTTGGATATTTGAATGCCAGTAGTGAGGTGAGTGGAATTGCTTCAACCCACTTTGTGAAGTACTCTATGGCAGTGATTATATACTTGTGTCCATTTGAGGAAAGGGGAGTGATTAAGCCGACGAGGTTGAAGCCCCAACATGAAAATGGCCAAGGTGGCGTAATGGGCTATAAGTCTTGAGTTGGTGCATGAATCAAATTTGCATGATCCTAACATGGTAGACATTTCTTGATAAATTTGCAAGCATCGTGTTCCATTGTAGGCCAATAGTACACAACTCAAAGCAACTACTTTGCTAGAACCATGCCACTCATGTGGGCACCGTAAATTCTAGCGTGGACCTCTTATAAAGCTAGGATGACCTCATTTGAATCTAAACACCTATAAAGGATATTGTGATATCCTCGATGATAAAGGGTGTTGGCTACAAGAGTGTAGCAGGAATCTTTGTGAATTAGGTTTTGGTGTTGGTTATTGGTGAGATGGGGAGATATGATACCAATTTTTAAATATGCATGATAGTTGTGGTACCATGGGGACTGAGGACCAACCAAGACACACATCATTTTTGCATCGGCATTTGCATAAGTAGGTGTGTGTACCTTCTCAACTAAGAATTCATATTGAGTTAAATCACATGGGATTTCCAATAAGGATATGATGGTCACCATTACATCAGTTGCTTTGTTTTGAAGCCTCGGTATCTGCATGAACTGTAGGTTCAGGAAATGCTCTTTCAGTCTATCCACCAGTTCTTTGTAGGGTAGCAACTTGTCATCCTTTGTTTGAAATTCATCTAGGATTCGCTTGATAATTAGCTACAAATCTCCAAATACTTGTAGTTCTATTATGTTCCATTGAATAGTGGTTTTGAGACCTGAAATGAGTGCCTCATATTTTGTAATGTTGTTGGTACATGGGAATCCCAATTTGAATGATTTTGGAATATAGTCACCTTGATGTGTGACAAATAGGATTCCTACCCCTGACCCATGTGATGTATATGAGCCATCAAATTATAGCTTCCATATGGGTTGTTCTTCAATCGTACATAGCTGCTCAAGAGGGAATTCTATGATTAATGGATACACATCCACCAGAGGTTCTTTTTCTAGCTGATCGACAATTACTTTCCCTTTGATTGCTTTCCAATCTATGTACTGAATGCCAAACTTGCTGAGTAGCATGACCCATTTTTCCATATAGCCTATGAGAGTTGTCCTAGATAATAGATACTGGAGTGGGTCCACCTTTGAAATGTTCTTGATTGTGTGGCTAAGCATGTAATGTCTAAGATTTTGAGTGGCAAAGACCACTGCAAGGCATGCTTTTTCCATGGGTGAATTGTTAATCTCATAGCCAAAAAGAGTTAGAATGATATAGTAAATGGCTCTCTCTTTATTGTTGTCATCATGCTATGCTAAGAGTTCCCCTAGTCTTGTAGTAGTTTCCAAGATGTAGAGTATGAGAGGGTGTCCTAAAATTGGTGGTACGAGGATTGGAGAGTTGGCTAGATATTCCTTTAGCTTTTCAAAGCTTCTCTAACATATGGGATCCCAATTGAAGTTGGTCTCTTTGCGAAGGAGATGCATAAAAGGTTGGCACTTGTCTACCAGTTGTGAGATGAATCGATGCACTGATTGGAGCTTTCCTTGTAATATTTTGAGCTAATTCAGTGTTCTTGGAGGAGGCATTTCTATTATAGCTTTAACCTTCTTAGGGTCAATCTCTATACCATGTCGGGATACAATGAAGCCCAACAACTTATCAGATGTAATGTCAAAGATGCATTTCTTTGGATTGAGCTTCAAGCCATAATGATGAAGGTGATCAAACACACACTCAAGGATGTCAAGATGTTCTATGTGTGTCTTAGATTTTGCCAGGATATCATCCACATAGTCCTCCAAGACCTTGTGTATCATGTCATGGAAGATTGCTTTCATTGCTCACTGATAGGTGGCTCTTGCATTCTTTAGCCCAAATGGCATCATATTATAGTAGAAGGTGCCCCATGGAGTTGTGAATGCTATTTTATGTTGATCTTCCTCTACTATTCAGATTTGATTATATCTTGAGAAGCCATCCATGAGTGACAACATCTCTTGGCCCATTGTAAGGTATACTATCATGTCTATGTTGGGTAGGGGAAATCATCCTTTGGACATGCTTTGTTTAGGTCCCTAAAATTTGTGCAGATTCTGATATCACCTGAAGGCTTTGTGATTGGAACCATGTTGGAGATCCAGTCAGAATAGTCTATTGATTTGATGATCTTAGCTTGGAGGAGCTTCTCTAGTTCTGATTTTACTAACAAGGCTACCTTAGGATGCATGTTTCTTAGCTTTTTCTTAATTGGCTTGGTGGTCGGATCCATAGCTAGGTGATGGATGAAAAGATTAGGATCAAGCCCTAACATGTGTGCATATGACCATGTGAAATTGACAGTAGATTCTTTGAGGAGTGCTGCGAATGCTACTTCTTCAATTTCTATCAGAGATGCTACAATATAAATGATCTTTGGGTACTCCTCTATTGATGTAATCAAGGTTGGTGGATCCAATTAAGGATTGACCGACCTTGTAGCCAAACCAATATGTAGCGGAAATACACAATAACAACAACAAATCTAAAATGAAACAAAAGTCTTTATTCATCAAATCACCGATTACATGCAATGTGCCAGGCTGTAAGGCCTTCCTGATTACGATCAATTACAATGCAAGTAACAGTCTACAAGATCTTGTAGGATCTAAATCTTTTCCACAATATCAACATTTGGCTAGCCCAGGTCTGTAACATGTAGCATACTGGTAGGCTCTTAGGAAAGATCTAAACTTGTACTCAAACTTCCAAGCAATCTTCTTGTTCCTAAGCTCGCAGGATACTAACCTTCCATCCAACAATCTCATGCCCTAAAAAACTACCCAAGCATCCTATAAATATTGATTCCCAGCTACAAGTTGGCTGATGAAACAATTAAACCTCTACAAATAAATATTAAATGCTAAAACATCAGTCATCTCTCACATAGCCTTACAAAATAAATAAACTCTCAAAGATAGCCCCAAACGGTCATCAGATCCGCATAGAAGAATGTTACACACCAGATCTAGGTCCCCACATGTCCAATGGTCATTCCTTAACTCGAGGAGCATGACCCAAATTAAATGCACTAGTCATCCAAGCCAATCTATCCAAACAATCCTATCGGTAAGCAAGAACACCGAGCAACCGAGGGAAATAACCGAGCATCAGTAGACCAACCATGCCAAGCATAACTGAGTAATGCAATTATCATTGAGTGCCAGTGAACTGATGCCTTTAGTCACTGAGCGTTCTTTAGAGACCGAGCACCTCGGTAACCATATAAATCAAGCAACCAGTCTCCCAAACTGAGCAAGAACTCCAACAAACCAAGATCAAAATAACATTATACCTTCAAAGACAAACATATTTTTGGTTGATACAGGATTGCCAAGAATCCTAGGATGCTCCTACATCATCTGTACCCAAGTTGATTGACTTTGTTTCCTCAATGATGATGGGTGATTTCTCAGGTCTATAATATTGGATAGGTAGAAGAGGTAAGTCTTCATCTTCTAGTGCCTCAAAGAGGTTTTCACTAGAAGGTACGCCCTTTATTGTATCTTTTTTAGAATCAGAATGTGCCCCAATGGGGTTTTCATATATGGACTCATTCTTTTCTTTTTCTTTTTCAATTTTGTGGCTAAAGCTTTCCTCTTCCCTGAAATATCCTTTAGGGTCGAGCTTGTAGACGTGAGATGATTCTGAATTTGGATCTAATTGTTGGCTTGATGCCCCCATGAATTCTAGGAGTGCTTTTGTACTTTGGAACACATCGATATGAGTGATGCTTGGTTGGTCCCAGTCTATGAGTTTGGGGTGGATGAGGGGAAGTTCTATGAAGTTAATGGTGAGTTGATGGAGGATAGAAGTGCCTAGGAGGGTATCATCGTCGAAGATGTCATCATACGATTTCTTTTCTTCCTCATTGAGGATTTCTTCGATCTCTACAAGATCATCTTGGCTATTCAAAAGGGGAACATTAGTCATGTTGGTGCCCCTAGTTGTGGTATTGGGCTCTTGTATACATAGGTGAGGGGTATTAAATCCAAGACCTTGATGCTTTGGATTCTTGGATGTTGTGATTGGGTCTATGCTTCTGCCTTCTAGTGGTCCTAGACCACCACCATGATATTTACATTGTTCAATGGCATATTTGTGGGATTATGGATATTTCTCTTTAAAGTAGCCAAGGAGTTTAGAGTCAAGTGGTAGAGGATCTCTGTACAACCACCAATTGATGTCAAGGTCCATCTCTTGACTATCTATATTGCCATGGGAGACAAAGGTTAAAGGTCCCATCTACTTGATTTCATGCTTGGCTTCAGTAGGATTTCTTTGGTTTCTTGGATGCCCTTGTGTATGTGGATCAAGTGGGAGGGCCCCTACTACAAATGTATCATTTAGGCTATATTCACCATAGCCCTGGTTTTCAATCTTGACAGAAGAGAGAGTGGAGGCAAGGATGGTCTTTGGATCGCTATGGGATCAGGAAGAGCTGGCGATAAAAGTGCCAATTTTAGTTCCAGGACAATGAGTGGAATGAGGGAATGAAGACTCCAATGAATGATAGTATGCAAAGGGTTGGGGGTCTACATGGATGGTGATCTCAATGCCTTGATGCAAAAATTTAATGCATTGATGATAAGTAGATGGTATGAATTTTATGGAATGAATCCATGGTCGGCCAAGGAGGATATTAAATGGTAGGTCAAGATCAACAACATGATAGATGGTGTTTTGAATTGTTGGGCCTAGCTGGATAGGAAAAAGAAAGGTACCTTTAGAGGTACACTCCAAGTTATCAGATGCCTTGATGGTGATTACTTCATGTGATATATCAGCCTTCGTGAACCCTATTTGTTGAATGAATTTCAAAGTACATAAGTTTAGGGTTGAGCCATTATCTATGATGACCCTTTTAATGGAAAAATATCTAACCATGACAACAATGTGGAGAGGGAGATTGTGGTCAGGCTCAAAAGATAGTATGTCAGATGGTTTGAAGGATAGAGCACAAGATGTTGATAAATTCCCTACAAGATTCTTGAACTAGATGGTATTAATGTCTGTGGGTACATGTCCTTCATGAAGGGCTCAGTTGAGGATTTATTGATGGATGGGTGAAGTGTAGAGAAGGTTGAGGATGGAGATTTGGGCAAGTGTATTCCCAAGATGTTCTATGAGGTTGTATTATGCATTGTGTACTAGCCTTGGAGTGGTACTGACAAAAGTTATCCGGCCTCTACGCGTGGTGATTGCACACTGACTATCAGCTCCTCTGACATGGATGATGTTGACTGTAGGCTAGACTTGGGTTATGCATCCGATAAAATTGTCATAGTTGATACTGGTAGTTGTATAGTCTTTATGGTCAACATGGTTGCCTTGTTTTCCTTTGCCTTGGTTTTGATTTGGAGGATTAGCATTGGCTTGGTTCTTCCTAGCATTGTGTTGAGGGAACACCTTTTGATAGATCTGTAGGTTGGAATTAGGTGAGGTTTGCATAGGTGTGTCAACTTGGATCTCCTTTTTGTCTATGAGATCTTGGATGTAATGCTTTAGTTTTATACACCTTAGGGTTGTGTATCCTTTGCCATGATGATAATCACAATATTCATGATCTTTGTACTAGTTAGGCTTGGGTGTTGCATCATCAAATTTTTGCATTGGTGGGTAAGTGATGAGATTGGCTTTAGCCATTCGAAGGAAGATCGCATAAAGAGGTTCACCAAGAGGGGTGAAGGTTCATTTCTAATGGGTCTGGGCTCGAGGCCTATTCTAATTTTGGGTAGTGGATATGGCGTTGGCCTGATTTGCTTGGTTTGCTTGGTTCACTTATTGTTGATGGTATTTTTGATTGATTGGGGGTTGATAATGCTGCATAGGTTTCTAATTTATTTGGGGTTGTTGCTGGTGATATGCAGGAGTCGATGTAGGATTGGCCATAATAATTTAGACATGCTTGGTGTCTGTGGTGCCATCAGTGACAATGTTCTTGTTTGGATTCCAATAACAGGGTTTATCATTGCTAGGTTTGTTGTGGGAATCATTCTTGTAGTGTCAGATTGTGCCTTCATCGAGGAGGCCCCTTTCAATATCTATCCACTTGCCTTTGATATCTTGGTAGGTTTGGATGGAGGTCATCCTCATGAAGTGGGATAGTTTGGGATGCAGGTTATAAATAAAGATATTTGTGAGATGTTTTTAAGGGGTTGATATGATAACCTGGTAGTGAGGTTTTTCCATCGTTGCAAGTAATCAATTAGGCTTTCTCCTCTTTTCTTCTTTGAGTTGCAAAGGTCTAGCAGGGACAACTCATTCTTGACATTGTGTGCATATTGGGCCACAAAATTCTTAGAGAGCTTAGTGAATGTTGTGACTATCCCATAGGGTATCTTATAGAACCACTCAATAGAACTTCCTCCTAAGCTTTTGGGGAATAGGCGCATAAGGTAGTTGTTGCTGTATGCCACTTCTTTACATGCCATATAGAATTCTTTGACATGTCTTACCAGGTCTCCTTTCCCTTAATATTTGTCAAAATTTGGTGCTTCAAAGTGCTAGGGAAAGGGAACAGTTGTGATTGATTGATCAAATGGATAGGGACACACCTCATCAAATTTGAAGGCCTTTCTCTCTATTCTAGCTTTGAGCTCTTTAAGAGTGTTCTTCATCTCTTCCCATTCTGCATTGATCGACATTGGAGTGGGTACTCCCATGGGAAAGGGATCTAATGGTGCTGGTGAATACAGATGATTTTGTGGAGGATATCGTGGAGTGGGATATGGAGACTGTACAATAAGATAGGTGGATTGAAATAGATGTTGAGGTGATGATTGCTGGGGAGGATATTGCTGCTGAGGTGCAGGAGCATATTATTGTGGAGGATATGGAATGGCTTGCTACTATTGAGGAATGATAGGAGATTGGTGTTTCTATGTGGGGAAGTGTTGTTGTGATGGAGGAGGCTAATGGAATGGTGCATCTTATTGATAGGATGGTGCTCGGTGCACTTGGCTTTGCACTTGGTTGATTTAGGTTGGGTGCATGCCTGCATTGCTTAGGGGTGGAACTGATGTTGGGAAGCTGGAAGTAGGATGTGGTTGTGCAAGGTAGCTTGTGAGATGGGAGGAACTCTATTGTTGGGGTGGTGGAACCATTTGAGAAGTGGTAGGTGGTGCAGATAGATAGTTGGTGTATGGAGGAAAGGATGAAGCTGGTGGAGGCTATGACTGTTGTTGTTGTGCTACTTGGGGGAAGGTGGCTTGTTAGTTTGCAGGCATGGATATGTGGGATTGGGTAGGTATACCCATGGCTTGCATTTCTCCTTGGTTGAGACCCCAATGAGAGCCTATTCATGGTGGGAGTTGTGATGTAGAGGATGTGGGAAATGCAGATGTATTGGTGGGAGCTTGGTATGCAAATGGGGGATTTTGTGGTCCCATAGGTGGCATGCCTGTTGTGAACATAGTTTGTTGGGATTGTGCTTGGGTAGATGCCTATTGGGGAGGGGAAGAACATTCTTGTGTTGCCCATGAGAAGGGTGATGCTGATGTGGAAGCTTGATAGGAGAAGGAGGAAAATGATTGTGTTGCCCCTAAAAAGGGTGACATGGATGCAGAGGCTTGTGGAGCGAAGAAAGGGAATGATTGTGTTGCCCCTAGAAAGGTGATTCTTCTTGGCTCATGGAAGGTGGAGGAACTACTTGTGTTGTGGTTGTGTGGGAGGTGGCAGTGGAGTTTGTGTAAAACTTATCACCTAAGTGGTGGCTTGAGAGGTGGTAGAAGATGATGATGTTCCCATGATGGAAAATGGAGTGGATTGTGCTATGGCTTGCATTGTGGGATTTGTGAAACTACTTTGCAAGAGATGGGAGATGGGTGAGGTCACTTGAGTTATGTGCAAGTTAGGATCAGGGATTTTTTGGATGATGGGGGAGTAGAATTCTACTGGGATTTGGATAGTGTTTATGTCAATGCGAGGTTGGAGATGGGGTGGAATGGAAGTACCCTCTTGCATGAAGTTGGCCAATATGGCTTGTCGGTTCTGATCAATGAGTGCACTTACTATTTGTGCATGCCATGGATGGTTCATGAATGTCTCCATAGAAAATGAAGTGGGGGGTCCATTTGGGTCTTCCCACACATTATCAACTTGTGGGGTTTGAGGATTGTAAGTTACCATTGTGCTAGTAGGATTGTTAGGATTGGATGATCTAGTGGCCTGATTGGGATCCATATTCCTTCTCTTCCTAGATCCTATCTTGATAGGCATGGAGTGCAAATCTAAAGATGATAATGAAAATGATGGGTGGATGCAAGATGGTTTCTAAAGATTCTAAAGATGATGGATGAAAATCTAAAGAAACTTCTAAGGATGGTGGATTTCTATGATGTGATGCAAGGATTTGGATCAATGCTTGGAGGATGGTGAGATGATGAAGGATTGGTGGAATGCTCTGATTTGGATAAAGATTGATGGAGGATTGGTGGGAGATTGGTGGAATGCTCAAAAAATGATGGAGGATTGGTAGGATGATGGAAAAGATTACTAAGTGTCAGTCAAATGAGCTGCTACTTCCTGATGTGGGATCAAAGTGGATTGGTCAACCTAAGATAGACTAATGACCTTTGGTAGATTGGATTATTATCAATGCACACCAATATCTTGCTCAAGATGATGAGGCTTACAAGGACAAGTAGGATTCCTTGGACAATGCTTAGTCATAGGGTGGAGATTTCTGATTTGGGATAAGGTTTTGAAGCAACTCGAAGGATGTGATACTAAGTGATAGGATTTGGATAAATGGATTTGGTTCAAGGATGGTGGGTTTTTTATTTGGATGATGGACACTAGATTTGGATTAAGGATGAAGGACAAGGAAAAGGATTTAGATTTGGGTCTTGCTGATGGAAGGATGATGAAGGATGACTGAATGATGCTTATCTCTAAGAGGATGATCTAGATGCAGCTAAAAAGGATAAAATATGATGCAACTAGGAAGATGATATAGGATGCAATGATGCAACTAAGAATGAGTCAGAATGTTACTAGGGATGGATGATGATGCAAAGATGAATCTAAGGATGATCTAGGATGTAAAGGATGTTGAGATAAGATTGTGGGATTCTGAAGAAATGAAGGATATACGATGGGCCAACTAGTCATTGCTCTCTAGATTAACATAGCGGTGATTAACTTGGAACTAGTGAGAAAACTTCTTTACTCTGGCATTATATTTTACGTTGTCAAGTTTCTCTTGATACTTTTCTTCTGCTTATTTTTCTTTAAGGAAAGGTTGGTGATCTTTCAGATCTCTTTCAGCTATTTTCTTCTCTTGTTGAACTCGGGAGTTGGAAAGCCTAGCTTTCTTGTGTTTGGCCAAATCAGACATAGCTTTGGGGAGATTTTTGTAATTTGATTAAAACAAGGTTTTGGGTGTCTAATTTTGAAGGATCTCTTCTGCAAGGCTTGAAAAAATTGTGATGTCTCCAAATGGAAAAGGAAAAATTTGACAACAGTCACTTTGAAAACAATCTTGATAAGGGACAAGGAAACCTTGTGGGATACAAGCAATGTTTAAATCACTGAATCTGATAATTTTTTTTGAAAGGTATATATTCTAACAAATGGTTTCACTGAGCTTTTGACTACACAATCACTTCAAGCAAATCTACCTAAGGTCAAGGTGAGTATCAAATATTTTCCCACATCTTGATACCCCCAAAAGGGGATAAATATGGTGAGTGTCTTAAGGTGTTCTGGGAAACCACAGGGATCAATCCTTGCACAAAGATTGTGATACCTTCGGGAGTAGATCAGGTAGCTTCTAATTTATCAAGTATGTAGTTGATCTATGGAGTCATCCCAATCAGTTTGTACATGTGCGACTCACTTAAGAGCCTAGTTTACCATGCCAAAATAGTAGGGATATTCACCTACCTTAGGCTACCATCAACACGCATCGCCCGAGCTTGAGGGGATGAAGCGAGAGTTTTCTCAATGCTTTATTTCTATACCAGGTGGGGAAGTACTAGTTTGAAGTCATTCTCCAAAGAGGAAGTGATTTTCTCTTTGGACAGGCTTCGCTAGAAGTAAAGCAAGTGAACTTGTCTGAGTTCAAGTGTTTTACATCACTTAGATTAGGAGGATTTTGCAAAAATGGGAAACTTTTGAAGACACACCAAGAAGATTGTTCTTTCCTAATTTGATTAGTGAGTTTTGAAGATGAAAGATTTTTGCAAAATACATGTGTTTAAGATTTTGGTTTGTTCATTTCCTTGAATATGCAAAAATATTTTGAAGGAGATTTGCAATTTTGTTTTACCTTTTCACTCAAGATTGTGTTTTCGTAAGATTTTGAATTTTGAAATGAAAAATGAACTTTGCTTTGTTTTTCTCTTTAGGGAATTCAAGATTGATTTGTGCTTTCCTTCGAAAAGAAAATGATGGTTTGCACTTTGGTTTACCTCATTAGATTCACTCAAGATTTTGGTGTTGTTAGAATTCAATTTTAGACCAAAAGAGAAGTTCCTAGATTTTGATTTTATGCATGAAAACTTGGAAGACTTTCAAGATTTTGTAACAAGACATTAGTCTTCATCAAGATTTTAAAGCTTCTAGGATTGATTTTAGGAACCACTTTGGAATGATATGCAAATTTTTAGCTCTTTTTATGCACCAAAAATTTAAAGTGTTCCTAGTTTGCATGAAGCTCAAAAACACCTAGATTTTGAAAGCATGAAGGTTCTTTTTAGCCAAATGAAGAATTTTAGAAGTGTGTTTGAGTTTTTTAAGACCAATTAGGAATAATTTGAGTTGATTTAGGATTGATTTTAGGGAAGACTTACATATTTTTTAGTTTTTTATGCATTCAAGACTGATTTTGAGGTTCATTTTAAGCATTTAGAAAAAGTGTGTAAGATTTTACCTTGTTCAATTTTAAGCCCAAATTTAAAAGGATGATTTGTAACCCCATATGCGATTTGGGAAACCCTAGATGTGATCCTAGATTTAAATGGACGCGATACCTACCTAGATGCGATCTAGGAAACCCCAGATGTGATCCTAAATTTGAACGAATGCGATGTGAGATCAGATGTGATCTGGGAAACCCCGGATGTGATCTAGGAAACACAGGGTGTGAGCTTTCTTCTTGTATGTGATCCGGTTTCCTATATGCGATCTCTGGTAGAGTGAAACATGACAAAAATAGAGTTTGTATGCAAAAAGTTACAAAGGTTTCTTGTGAAAGTGCCTCTTTATGGATTTTTCCTGGAAGATAAGCTAAGATCCTACAAGAAGATGTAGATAGAATAGAAGAAAAATATGAATAAGAAGAGGAAGAAGAATTCCAAATGGTCCCTCCACCTACAAGCTTTGAAAAATCAGAAAAACACTCCAAACCACATTAGAATGTTTGCAAAGAACCTATGAAGTGGGTCCCACCGGGTGTGCCAGAATGTAAGCTAGGAGAACCTGGATCTGTTAGGAACATGCATAGACATTCAAACAAGTTAGCCTATTTTAACAAATCAATAAAAAATAACATATGTTCTCTAAACTATCTCAGATAGAGCTAAAATAGGTGCTCTCAAGCACTGTTTGATTTTCTCTTAGATTAGGGATGTGGGTATGCTCTCTAAGAACTTGGAGTTTGCCCTAATGCATTTTAAGAATGATTGAGATCCATGAAAGCCCCATAGATGGCACAGTATTGGGTATAGAGGACCTGATTTTCCCCTAAGGCTTCAAGGATCCAAATGAGAATGAAATACAAATGCTAAGAATATTTTAAGCTAGATTCATTTTAATCCAAATGAAATGTGATATGGTGCAAATTCTATGTAAAACAATTAAGAAACTATGTTAATCCATTAACTAGGCTAAGATGTGATTTAAGAAAGCTTGAAAATGAGTTTAAACTAGCATATATGATAAAAGCTTAAGATTTAAGATTAATATAGCATTATAACACTACTCAATGTAAAAGATGTGAATTGCTTATTTTCTCTAAAAAGAGGAGGGTATTTATAGGATTCAAGCCAAGGGCTTGGGTTAGGAAAGAGAGTTAGGGTCAGAGGTAAGGTTTGGGGTAGAGATTGGGGTAAGGTTAGATTAACCTTGGTCAAGGTTGCTCACACATGTGTGAGCAACACTAGGGAAGTGTGGAAAGGGGAGAAGAGTGGGAGAAGAGACATGGGCTTCATTAATGGCTTGTAAGAGTTATTAATGAGGATGTAAGAGGCATTTATGAGGTGTAAGGCTCATTTATGAGGGGTTTTGACCCAAAGTCAAAGGTTGAAGGGTTAGGCTAAAAAGGGTAGGAATCACCTTTTTATCAGGTTTAGGGTGAGTTTAGGAAAGTCTAGAAGAGGTTAGGGTTTTCTAGAACATTTCTAAGGTTTTAGGATTTAAATAAAGATTTTATTTATTTAAAGGATTTTTAGCCAATTTATTAAATAATTAATAAATTTTGGGGGGAATGATGTTAAAATTGGATTTAAACATTTCTGGAAGGGATTTATTAATTAAATATTTTTAATTAAGATAAAGGGATTTAATGGCATAAAAATAAATAAATAAAATAATTAATTAATTAATAAATGATGATGTCATCAGGGGTTTTTTTGGAAAATAAAAATACTTCTATTTTCTAATGGATTTTAAGGTGTCTACAAAAACCAATTACCTTCTCAAAGTCACTAGAATCAAGACATGCGTTAGTGTTATTTTTTATTTCCTAATGTGTTAATATTGTTATACTTATGTTTTACACCCTTAGGCTCCTAGCTGCTAGTGATGTCCCCTTCGAATATAACTTGACCGTTGATTTTTTCATGTGCGCAAAGTCACTTTTAAGTTTTGGGGAAAATGTTTGATGAAACCAATTACCTTCTCAAAGGCACCATAATTGAAACACATACTACCTTTTTGATGATGTGGAGCTTCCACTGTGGATATATAAACTATTGCAAATGCAACTTGTTGGTGCATTGAAAGGTTTCTTTTATTCCAACATGTTGGCACCTTCAACATGGAGCTCCCACCATGGATACATTAATCATTGCAAATGTAACTCATTGGAACTTTGGAAGGTTTATTTTGTTCCAACGTACTGACATGTCTGACATGGAGATTGATTTATCAGCTTTTTGGAGTACAATAAAGCCAATTTTGAATCTCTACGTGCAACATTGATCTTTTTGCATCAATGAATGGGGTTAATAAAAGAGTTAAAAGAGCCTTTTGCACCATTTAATGCTTGAAAACAATAAAAATATAAAGGGTTAAAAGAGATTATGGATTAATTACTTGTCATGTTAAATAATTGAACTGAGTTGCAAAAGTAGAGAGATGGATTGCCAGTCAACTTGAAACCAATCACAAATAATTTCCAATTAAATACTACAATCAGTAAGTAAGAGAAAAAAACTCCTAAGCTTTAAATTTCCTGACCAAGCATCAATTTGAAAGGACTAAAAAGGGAGGGTTAGATTTTATATTTGGGCAATTAGGGTTTCTATCTGTTTATAGAAATGGCTAGTTTATCAAAGAGATAAAAGCCTATAGAGGATGAACCTACTCGTAAGAGACAAACAAGGTGGAATTTTCTTAGTGACATAATTTCACTACTCCCTAGTTCTGGAGGGAGGACCAAGACTATAGAGGATTTCCCTAAGTTTTTTGACAAAAAGAAAAAATGCTAGTGAAACCCATATGAAGTTTAGGGGTCACAATATTTTCAGGTATTTTCTAGCTAAATCAGAGAACCCCTAGCCTAAGTTAAATCCATGGAAGTTGGGAATGTCTAGATTGATTGTCCCTAATATTTTTGTGAACGTAGCTTTGATTAAGGTTTTAGCCACCAATTATGATGAGGTAAGTAGTTACATTAAGAAAAAAGAAAAAGGAAGTCCTCTTTAGATAAATAAATAAATGATTTGTGAAGTGTTTGACATGAAGGATTATGTCAATCTTGACATGAAAATCAAACTTTAGAGGTTAAAGGATGAATATCAGAATGTGGAAGGGATGTATAGAATAAGATTGTTGCCTATGCACATGACTAGGGTTGATGGGAATCTTCAAATATCTGTAGGCTCTGAGTTTCCCCCATACAATGTTAATTGGTTCTTTAAGTATTTTTAGATGACCTATTATGGGGTAAGTTAGGTGATAGGATATAATGGTGATGAAAAGATGCCACAAGAAATGACTATCCTAGCTTGTGACATTCAAGATCCCAATAACAACAAAATATTTGATTATGCCTAGTTTTTTGTAGATAATATCCACAAGGCATTATGGGAGATTAAGTGAATAAGTCTGTAGGTAGTTTCAAATGGTATTCATTATTATTTCATATGTTTTTTTGGAAATGGGAGAATTACAATGTATGGAGTCCTAGAATCCATATTTATCCAACATACAAGTTTAGAAATCATAAACCGATCCAATTATGGACCAATATTTGGGATAGGGAATATAAGCACACTTAGTAAATTTACAGTTTAAAGAATTATTTGTCAAAATATTGTATGGCATTCTAGGTCATAATCCATCAAGATTATCTCCCATGATTACATTAATTTTGAGTCCACAAGGATTGGAGGAGGAGATTAAGGTCACAATTGATCACAATTGGTCTGATTGGTATCTTGCAAAAAAGTACACATACATTAGAGTCTCTGGATTTGAAGGAAAGGCTCATGTTTTACCATTCTTTGTGCTAGACATATTAGGTATTTTGGATATTATTTGGAAAATATTTGAAGCAACGTCAATTTTTAGGAGAAATCGTAAGGGTTATTTTATCCCTTCTCATCTATGCTTTGGATATTTTGAGATCAACTACTGGGAGGGTTATCAACTTGCAATAATTTTTTTGCAAACTTATAGATTTCCAGTGGGACTAGAAGAAAGAAAATTTGATCTTGAGAGATATTTTGAATCTTCCAAGAAATATGGAGGCATGAGATCTTATCATCACACTTTCTTGTAAAAAGAGGAATTTTGGGTAAATTGTTATTCTTATGAGGAGGGGAGGAGAAGAGTGCTAACATATAATAGGGGAAAATAAGTAGAAAGGAGAAGAGAAAAAAGAAAACCCTAATTATGCGGGGGCATTTCCAAATAAACCTAATAGGGCCAGGAGGATGGAATTGTTGATTCAAAGTGAGAGGATTATTATACATGAATTTCACAAAACTACCCCACCCAGCCCTAATGCTTTATTAAGTTCCATAGGTGCACTAATTTAGGCCCATCCTTTGAGAAACATTTACCAACACCTTCAAATCCCATGAATATTCCCCAAGATGTTGATAGTACTACATATCAATAAAAAGATGTGGAAGAAATAGCTCAAAATGTTCAACTTGAGCCCTACGAACCAATGATGAGGGACAATGATGTTATTATAGAAATTATTAAGTTTCTTAATGAAGATTTTAGAAGGAGGGTTGCTGAGGAGTTATTGGTGATGGTGACTTTATTAAATCTTTTGAATTCAAGATGTGGTTACAATATGAAAGAAAAAGAGTTAGTGAATAAGATTGACATAATTAATAAGCATAAAAGGGCTAAAGCCACTGAGGTTTTCTGGCAAGAGGTTAGAAAAGAGATGTAGGATATGACCCCAGAAAAGGGTAGGAAAATATTGAGTGGTGTTGTTTTCTTATTGTTGCCATGTATGGCTATATAGACATGTATTACATTTGATAAGTTAAGGATATATAGGGATATTGATTGAAGAATTACTAATGAAGGAATGTACAAGTTGTGGTATGGGTTTGAGTTTAACCCAAATGATAACACATAGGCATTGTGGTTCTTGTATACAAAAAATAAGAGGCCAATTCCAATAGAGAACCGTCATGAAATCCTTGGTAAATTTACGATGTACTGGTTAAAGGATGTCACTTTAGAGAAAGTAGAAAATGTAACATTAAATAGTGAAATGTTAAATAAAGAAAAATTTGAGGAGCAATCCCAGTTGGTAAAGGGATTAAATGAGAAAATCAATGAATTGAAAAGGAAACTGGACACATCTCCTGGGAGGGATTATTATTGGAGGCTGATACTTTGAAATTGAAAGCTGATATAATTTCTTTGCAATGTAAGAGGAAGGATGAAGTAGATAAACAAATCCTGATTACACAGGAAGAAAATATATTCATGAAGAAGGAATTGAAATTTCCAAAAATGAAAAATGGTCAGGGAATTAATTGAACGTAAATACCAACAAATGATACCCCACTTGCATAAGTTTTGGGGTACATACCAAGATTTGGTCAAACTGATAATGAAACAAATGGAGATAGAGTTTGATCTCAAAATCAAAAATAAATTTGATCAGAAAGAAAACATTTCTACAAAGTTTAACAAAGCATACAAAGGATGGAAACTAGTTGAATGCTTTGCTATAAGAGACAAACACCAATTTCGCAGTGGTTAATTCTCTTCTGAATAATCATTTTTTTTTTATCATAAGAGTTTTTGCAAGGCATATAGAAAATTCAAAAACTTACATGGCACATCACCTCCCCCATTATACAAGGCCATTGGAGTACAAAAAATAGAGGATAAATGGAAATCAGAACTGTCACAATATCTTTTGAACTCTATTTTTTATAAGGTAATTAGTGATGCAAATGATCTAGTAAAGAATTTGCACATTCAGCTTGATGGACTTTATCTTGTTGAATTTGAAATAAGGTAAATTAATAGGAAGAATGAAAAATCTCTAATAGTAGAGTATGATGAACACATTAGGCAGTGCATTGAGTTTGTGCAAAAGGAAAAGTGACACATGGAGAGAGAAGAAGATAAGGAAACTTGAGCGGTTCCCACTGTTGGCATTATAATGAATATGTTTGAGTCCAAGAGCACGAAGTGTTGAAGTTGTGTTGTCATTTCTAGAAAAAAAGAATACTAGGAGTGATAGATCAATCATACCTGTAGCAAATGGATCAACTAGGTAAAGTTACTAAGTGTTCTAGTGATCCGGTTGTAAGATACTCATTTTTGGAATACATGATAAACAATAAAGATTTGGTGGATTTAGGTCATGCAGTTCATGTGGAAGTATTAACAGTATCATATAAATCTATGTATGGAATCACATCAACCAATTCATATTATATGAAGAGATTTGAGGAAGAGAACTGATGATATTGGCTACAAGAGAGTATTGACAAAGTAAGTTTGATGGAATCTATAAACTGGTGGAGAAAAAGTCAAAATATGTTTTAATTTATTATTGAATTATTTAGGGCTGACATTAAGGAATTTATAAAAATTATGAATTAGTGTGCTCACTCAATTGTTTTAGCTAATTTGGAAGCTGACTTTGGTAACATGATTTAGGGTTTACATCGACATAGAAAAAAGGTCTATAAAAGGAGATACAAATTATAATATGAAATTTTCAATGCATAAAGGTGACTCAAAGAGTTAGGGAATAGGTGTTAGAATATTCTGTGTAGCACATTAAGCAGAAACACAACAAATATGTCAAGAAGTGAGTGCCATTTTCATATCACCATCACTTGTTGAATGCTAACAGGTTTGCAAGTTAAATCCCTTAACAAGGTTAGTCCTAACAGGGTGAGAAGGATCCTAATAGGCTTGAAGATTAAATCCTCTAAGTAGGTGACTCTCATAAGGAGTTTCTAAATCCCTTAACTCGGTAGCTCCAAATAGGGCTTTTTGTAATAGCTTTTAACATGACTATAGATACTCTTAACCAAGTATGCCCTTAACAGGGTGATGTAATGCCTTTAACAAGGAAAATATCATTACTATAGTAGTGAGAATTCATAGGTACTTGTTCCCACTATGGTTTTTTCCTCTAACCAATGGTTTCCACGAGAAAGATGTTAGTGTTCTTGTGTTGCATGTTGTGGATGTTTCATTTTCTTTTCTTTTATGTTATAATATAACTTGCATGTTGGTTAATTTAGAAGTTGTTGAAAAATGTTTTAATATCTTTGGTTGCACTAATTCACACCCCCCTCTTGGTGTCTTATAACACTAATACCCATTATGCAAAACCTTTCGCAAGTCATAAACTAATGCAGAAACTTTCGGAGGTCATAACTTTTGACTCGGGTCTGGGTTTTTGCTGGAATTTTTTGGGTGCGTGCTTCAAAAGGTGCCATTTGTTTTACCAATGATACCAAATTGATTGGGGTCCCTTTTAGCACATTTTTGGGAGCTGAAAGTTTCATTTAGGGCTCTGAAATCAACTTTTAGTATTTTTTCTCTAGTTTTTAGAAAGTTCTATTTTGTAATAAATTTGAATTTATGTTTCTAATCTTAGATATGAGTTGGCAATTCATTCTAACTTAGTCGAGGGCATGTTTAGGCAAAAACTTAGCTTTTTAGGTGTTGTTTTGAAAATTACCAAAAATGGGAAAAAACAAACTATGGAAAAAAATTGCCAAAAAGGGTAATTTTTGGATTTCTTGATTGTCTAGGTTTTTTGGTTACTTAAGAGTTTGCAGTGAATTGTAGAAGCAGTCAATAATGAATGGAAAATATTGAAGGTTTCAAATCTGTGTTTTTGTCTTGTAATTTAGTTTATTGTTAACAGAGGGTTGTGTTCTACATCATTTTGTATCAGAGCAGGAAGATGGCTGGGAGAGGAAGAGTAAGAGGAGGTGAGACACTGATGCAAAGATTGATGATGGATATGTAGAGGCATATTGAACAACTCAGTGAATGAATAGATAATCAAGGAATACAAGGAGGGAATGAATCTGATGAAGAGGGAAACTAAAGAGGTGCTGACCAAAATGAAGAAAATACAGAAGAGAGGTTGGAAGAAATGAGCTATGAAGATAGAGTTCTCAGGGATTTGGAAGGAAGGAGTGAAGCAATCAATATTGACGTTTCAGACTATGCTGGTAGTCTTAAGCCAGAGGAATTAATAGACTGGCTAAACGAGATGGGGAAATTTTTTGAATGGAAGCCTATGGCAGAAGAAAAGAAGATGAAGTTTGCATGCACAAAATTAAAAGGACATGCAATGATATGGTGGGATCACCTCCAAAAGGAATGAACTAGAAAGGGAAAAGAAAAGATTAAAACATGGAGAAAGATGGAGAAAAAGCTCTAAAGAAAAATTCTTACCCATAGATTATTCACAAACCCTCTTTCGTAGGTTTTAGAATTTGAAGAAAAACTTGTCTTCAGTGCAAGACTATACAAATGAATTCGACAAGCTATCCATGCGCATAGAGCATCAAGAAAATAATGAGCATATAGCTGCTAGATATATGAATGGCCTAAAATTATCCATCCAGGATGAATTGAGCATGCATCATGTCAACAGTATGAAGGAAGCCTACCAATTAGCCCTAAAGGATGAAGAAAAGAAGAATAGGCAATATATCCATAGAAATAGAGGTGGTCAAAGGGGTACCTCAACTCCATTTCGGGGAGGTTCTAATAATGGTCGGGGAGATTCTTTTCAAGGGTTTGAAAAAAATATAGACACTAGGCAAGATCCTCCAAATCAAGAAAATGGAAGGGGGTTTTAGAGAGGATGAGGCTATGAAGGTGGAAGAGGCTGGGAAAACTAGAGAAGGCCTTTCACTTGTTTTAGGTGTGGAGAATAAGGACACAGAGCCTTTGAATGCTCAAATTATAACATACCAAAAAGAAATCAAGGAGGACAGCCTAGAGTGAACCTGGTTCAGCCATAATTCATAGAAGCAAGAATAGAACAAGAAGTCCTACCAGACATGGGAGAAAATCTCATGATGAGGAGATCGATGATCATTCCAGAGAAGGAAGAAGTCCCTATAAAGAACTTTGATGATTTATGGCTTCGAACCAACATCTTCAGAACTAGATGCACTTCAGGTGGAAATGTATGCCAAGTTATTATTGATGGGGGTAGTTGTGAGAATATGGTAGCTAAGGAAATAGTAGAGAAATTAAATCTACAATGTGAGAAACATCCTCATCCTTATAGTATTTCATGATTTAAGAAAGGAAATGAGGTTAATGTTGATAAAAGATGTTTGGTTAGATTTACTATATGAAAAATCTATAAGGATGAGATATGGTGTGATGTTATTCCTATGGATGCTTGTCATATTTTTTTGGGAAGGCCATGTCAGTATGATAGGAAGATCATGCATGATGGAGAGAAAAATACATATACTTTCTAGAAAGATGGCTCTAAAGTGACCCTCTTACCACTTAAGGATGAAAGGAAGAATGAGACCATGTTGTTTGCAAAGGATGTTATCAAAGAAATGAAGGTGACAGGTTGCTGCTATGCATTGGTAGTAAAAAGAGGAGAAGAACTAGAAGACATAATACCACAAGATGTAGTAAAGATACTAGAAGAATTTGTTGATGTTATTCCAAATGAGCTACCTGACGGCCTCCCACCAAAAAGGGATATACAACACCATATTGATCTGATTCCTATAGCAACTCTTCCTAATCAAGCAGCTTATCGAATGAACCCAACAAAACATGCAGAGCTCAACAAACAAGTAATAGAACTAGTTGAGAAAGGCCTGGTTAGAGAAAGCATGAGCCCATGTGTTGTGTCTGCATTGTTGACTCCAAAGAAGGATGGGACATGGAGGATGTGTACTGATAATAGAGAAATTAATAAGATTACTATCAAGTATTGGTTTCCTATTCCTCGTACAGAGGATATGATGGATGAATTAGCAAGGGCCAAATACTTCAGCAAGATTGATCTACAAAGTGGATACCACCAGATTCAAATTCGTGAAGGAGATGAGTGGAAGACAACTTTTAAGACTAGGGATGGCTTGTATGAATGAATGGTTATGCCATTTGGGCTTTCTAATGCACCAAGTACATTCATGAGATTGATGAATACTGTCTTACGACCCTACATTGGTAAGTTTGTTGTAGTTTATTTTGATGATATCCTAATTTATAGAAAAAACAAAGGAGATCACCTACAACACTTGAGGATAATCCTGAGTGTACTAAGGAAACAAAATCTCTGTGCAAATTTAAAGAAGTGTAGATTCATGCAAAATAGTTTGACTTTTTTGGGCTTCATCATTTCTGAAGATGGTGTTCAGATGGCCCCGGAAAAGGTCAAGGCAATCCTAGAATGGCCTAGTCCATCCAACATAATAGGGGTAAGGAGTTTTCATGGGTTGGAAACCTTCTATAGAAATTTTATTTAAAATTTTAGTAGTATTGTAGCGCCCATAACAGATTGTACGAAAGGAAGGGAATTCACATGGACAACAGATGCTGAACAGAGTTTTAAATTCTTGAAGAAAAAGGTAACTAAAGCTCCTATATTGGCACTTCTAAATTTTGATAAAGTATTTGAAGTAGAGTGTGATGCTTCCCATGTTGGAATAGGTGTTGTTCTTAGCTAGGTAGGTAAACCAATAGCCTTTTTCAGTGAAAAGTTAAATGATGTGAGGAAGAACTATTCTACCTATGATTTAGAATTTTATGCTATTGTTCAAGCCTTAAGGCATTGGAGGCATTATTTGGTCCCACAATAATTTGTATTGTTTACAGATCATTTGGCCTTGAAATATGTGAGCACACAAAAGAAATTGAGCAGTAGGCATGCTAAATGGGTGTCTTTCTTGCAAGGGTAAAATTTTGTTTTGAAGCATAAGTCTGGAAAGCATAATTAGGTTTCTGATGCCCTAAGTCGGCGTGTTACACTAATAACTACAATGGAAACAAAGGTCATTGGTTTTTATTCTATTAAATTTTTGTATGAGGCTGATGATGATTTTTGGGAAATTATAGAGAAGATTAAAGAGCCAACAACTAGTCTTTCAGATCACATGAGAGGAGAATACTTTATGCATGATGGTTACCTCTTTAGAGGAAAACAACTTTGTATACCAGCTAGTTCCATGAGGGAAAATATTATCTGAGAATTTCATAGTGGTGGTTTGGCTGGTCACTTTGGGAAGGACAAGACAATAGCCTTGGTTGAAGATAAATACTACTGGCCAAAATTGAAAAGGGACATTACTAAGTATGTGGCAAGGTACATAATTTGTCAAGTGGCTAAGGGTCACTCCCAAAACATAGTCTTGTATACACCTCTACCTATACCCATCGAGCCATGGATAGATGTGAGTATGGATTTTGTATTGGGGCTTTGCCACACCTAGCAAGGTATAGATTCTATTTTTGTAGTTGTTGATAGACTCTCTAAGATGGCTCATTTTATTTCTTGTAAAAAAAAATGATGCCACATGGATAACCAACTTATTTTTCTTAGAAGTTGTTAGACTCCATGGCATTCCAAAGACTATCACATATGACAGGGATACTAAATTTTTGAGTCATTTCTGGAGGACCTTAATGAAGAAGATGGGAGCACAGTTGCAGTTTAGTAGTGCCTATCATCCCCAAATTGATGGACAAACTGAGGTAGTCAATTAGAGTTTGGGAAACTTGTTACGATGCATTGTTGGTGAAAGGACCAAGCAGTGGGACTTGGCATTGCCTCAAGAAGAGTTTTCTTACAATAGTTCTGTTAATAGATCAACTAGAAAATCTCCTTTTCAGATTGTATATGGTAAGAATCCTCAAGGTGTTTTGGACCTTGTACAACTCCCTGTGCAAGATAGAATTAGCAATGATTGGGAAGAATTTGCTGAACACCTTCAACAACTTCAACAAGATGTGAGGAGTAAATTGTAGGATAGCAATGAGCAATATAAGGCTGCTGTAAATGTCAGTAGAAGGAGACAAATATTTAACATAGGTAATTTGGTGATGGTGTACTACTTGAGGCATGAGAGATATCCTACTAGCACATATCATAAGCTGAAATACAAAAAGATAGGTCCTTTCCTAATTCTGAAGAAGATCAATGATAATGCTTATGAGGTTTGTTTACCAGATGATCTGGATATTTCTCATGTATTTAATGTTTTTGATTTATATGCATTTCATGGAGAACTATCTGAGCTAGATAGTAAAGATGAGGTGGATTGGCATCACCACCTTCCAAGTAAAAAGAAGGAAAAGATTGCCCACATTTTGGATAAGTAGTCTTCAGTCACCCGGAATGGTCATTACAATAGGTACTTGATTCAGTGGGAGGGATTACCAGCGACAGATAGCACCTGGATCTCAGAGTGGGAAGTGATGAAGTTGGACCCCAAAAAGTTGTAGCAGTAAACAAAAAGCCACTTGTAGGAGCTGCGTTCCTTTAAAGAAGGGGAGAATGATGCAGAACCTTCCGCAAGTCATAAACTAATGTATAAACTTTCAGAGGTCATAACTTTTGACTCAGATCTGGGTTTTTGCTAAAATTTTCCAAGTGCGTGCTTCAAGAAGTGCCATTTGTTTTTCCAATGGATCTTAGATTGATTGGGGTCTATTTTAGCACATTTTTGGGAGCTGAAAGTTTCATTTAGGGCTCCGAAATCAACTTTTAGTGTTTTTTCTCTAGTTTTTAGAAAGTTCTATTTTGTAATAAATCCAAATTTATGTTTCTAATCTCAGATATTAGTTGGCAATTCATTCTAACTTAGTTGAGGGCATGTTTAGGCAAAAACTTAGCTTTTTAGGTGTTGTTTTGAAAATTACCAAAAATGGCAAAAAACAACTATGGAAAAAAACTGCAAAAAAGGGTAATTTTGAATTTCTTGATTTTCTAGGTTTTTTGGTTACTTAAGAGTTTGCAGTGAATTGTAGAAGTAGTCAATGATGAATGGAAAATATTGAAGGTTTCAAATCTGTTCTTTTGTCTTGTAATTGAGTTTATTGTTAACAGAGCGCTATGTGCTACATCAACCCACTACCCTATTTCTTCCTTTGAAGTTTTATAACTGTTTCATGGAGATGAAATCAAATATTTCTTTTGTTGTAATTGTTAAAACTTAAGAGATTACTATTAAGGTAGCCTCTAGTTTACATGTATTTAATTAAATAAAATAGCAACATGATTTGTTTCTCATTTCATTCTATTTAGTTTGTTATCATTATCATTGTGAGTTTATCATAATTGTGTGATGTGTAGATTTGGGTCCTTTCTAGGAAAGGATAAAATTCATATCATCTAGTGAATTATGTTTGAGTCTATAATTTTTTATTCTCTTATTTACATGTATTTGATTAATGAAGATTAACAAATGTGCATAGAAACAAATCCTTACTGTAAATGAATAACGAAGAGTAGTACTAGTAATAATGTATTATATAAATTTTGATAAACAACAATAATTAATTAATTATTATATATTAATAATGAATTACAATGTTATGGTACATGAAACACCTATAAGCTTATAACTCTTTATATAATACCCCTTTGAATTTATGCGAAAGGAAATATGAATAACCACTTTCCATGAATACTAATCATGATGGGGCCAATGCGAAATGGAAATTAAGTACATTTTAAGGCTTGTCACAAAAAACCTCCAAAGAACATAACCTTTATTTATAGAGAATTTTGGATTGTTTCTCCATCAATTCTCTTTGGGTAGATAGAGTAAACTATGTCTGAAGTCTGGTATAGTCATTTTTTACATTTCATCTTTATTTCTATAAATTCTCTTAGAGTTTGGGTAGATAGAGTGTATAATTAGAGGATGGAGTATATAATTAGAAGATGGATACTCCTATCTAGTTAACAAGTACAACTAAGGAGGATCAGAGGGCCTTTTTGGGAATTGCCAAAGATGAGATTTTGGAATCAGTTTGTAGGCAAGGCTAGTTTTGGATATTTATGAGGAGGTTGTGAGGATGGCATTGGGGCATGATTTTATGGTATATGTTGATAGATATTATGTGAATATGGATATTACATCCTATTTTTTATCCTATTTTCTGTATTGTTATTTTATCATATTTAGGGTATGTAATTCTTTAAATTTTTATGTATATATATTAGATAAATTCACAATATAATGTTATCTAATCTTATAGATATAAATATATCATGATAATTTATCCTTAGAATATTATCTTTATATATATATATATATTGATCTCCAAATTGATATTATATCAAATCACTTATTTGATATATATCAATATCAATATAATATAAATAATCATCTTATTAACTAATGTGTATAAAGGACTTTATATATACATATATCTCAATATCAAACTAAGGATGAATTGTATTCCTCTTAATAATCAATTTCATCAAATAAATTTGATGTAGTATATATAGTATTCAAGGATGTATCATGAAGGGACATACCTCTTTGTGAGACTATGTGTCACACGAAGAGTGATGTCTCTTTGTGAGACATTCTTATTATCAAAGTTTACCAACTTAGAAAATTGCATTATCGAAATGTTATTATTTATCAAAGATGATCCTCATTATCAAATTGTTAATGTTGATCTTCATATTAACATTGAACATTATACTAGCTAATACATATCGACCTTCATTCAATTATCTATCCAAACATATTCTTAATAGAATCATTGTTAAATACGTCAACAATATCCTTATTAACAATGATAAGTTTGTTATGTTGATAATAATGAAGTCGATATAAGTATTTTGATGATCATATAAATATGATTATCATTATTGATAATGATAATCATAGTGATATCACTATCAATAATGATTGATAAATATTATAATTCAGATTCATAATTGATGCCATAATCAACATTTAAAGTAATATCTTGATTTGGTTGATACCATAATCAAATTTTGATAATCAAATCAATAATGTTAAGTTGGTATTGTTATCAAATTTATTAACAATTAATGTTGATAACAATATCAACTATAACATTGATATTACTTTTACTCATATTAGTTATCAATAATGATAACTATGATAGTTATCAATTATAACTATCATGGTTTTCAACTAAATTTCCATGCATAAATAGAAGGTATTGTTGGCAAGTTGACTTCACTAAGAATATATGACTAGTTTTGTGTTGTAATTTTGGCAAAAAAGTCATATGAAGTGTTGATAGTCAGCGCACAAACTTTGAAGATCATATTTCAACTAAGTATGGAAGACAGTGCAGACAGTGAAGCACCTGATGATCAAAGCATCAACACACATGTGTATGATTAAATTTTGGTATGCACCATTAGATATAAGCTTTTGAGTATGTTATTATGCTAAGTCTAATAAAGAATGATCAGATTTGATAGTATCGAGAAGTTACAGGAAGTCTAAGTGGCACTGGCAGTTAAGCGACAAAACAGGACAGAGCATGTAGCCGACATGAAGTTTTTTATTTAGTATACGTATCATTTTGTTTTGTAAAGGATATGAACCTATTGTAATAATGATGTAAACATGTTAATATCATTTTATGTAAACACGCTTGAGCCAATTAATGTGGAAGCATTGTATGTGTTAGGTTTTAGGCCAACACAATATTTAGTTTTTATTGCGCCCATTCAACATGTATATATATGACATGCATTTTTGTATTTAGACAATATAGAGTATGGAAGATATATAGAAGATAAGAAGTATGTGAGTTTAGTCAGTATTAGATAAAGCTCTAAAAGAAGTTAGAGCATTAGCGCACAAAAGGAACTGATTAGACAACAGTGTCAAAGTAGTAGTTCACCCTTCCATATATAGTGTGTATTTGATAACTAGGAGGTTATAGCCTTCTTCATTGGGAAGTGAGCTCTGGTAGTGAGCCATCCACCCCTAATAGGGTTTTATTCTTCTAGACTCCTAACAAAGTCATTGTAATCAATATTGTAATGATTGCTCCTAACAGGGCAAAGGAACACTAAAAAGTTCATAAGACTAGTACAATTATTCATGGGTGCTAATTCCCACTAGGGTTTTCCTCTGGCCAAGGTTTCCCGTAATCATATCTTGTGTTATGTGTTATGGTTGATTGTTTTATTTTATTTGCTATTGATTTCATTATTTAAGTAATTAGGATAAGTTTCAAGAAGCAAAAAAACATTAATTGTAGAACACTGATTCACCCCCCCCTCTCAGTGTTCCCATTATTAACAATTGGTATCAAAACTTTGATACTCTAAGATAAGTTTAACCACTTGAGGAGATCATGGATACAGCAGAAGTAAAACATTTGAAGAAAAATCTTGAAGTAGCTCTTGAAGATCTTGACAGATCTGAAAAAGAAATTGAAGAACTGAAAATGAAGGTTAGTGGTTCACAAGTATTCATCAAGAAATTGAGAAAAGATTTGAAAGATTGTTCAACAAATGATTTGGGAAAAATGGTCAAAAAGATGAATGAAGAAAACACATCTTTGAAGGATCAGATTGAAGATTTGAATGAATAGTTGAATGATAGCAAGATAGCCTATGAAGAACAGATCAAAGAAAACAAACAATTGGATGAAGAACTTATGCAAGTAAACCTAAAAATCTTGGAGTTAGAAAACATCAAGAAGAAGATGGAATCTAAGTTGACAAAAGCAAAGAATCATATTAACAAATTGCACACAAGTGCTGATCTATTAGACTCTCAGATATATGCACAAACAATAAAAGGAGATTCCAGTGGTATTAGATACAATGAAGCTCAAGTTCAAATCAATGCAATGCAAGAAAGAATGAAAGCACTAGAAGAATCTACAAAAGCTAAGATAACTAAAAATCATACTAAAGCTAAAGAAGATCCACCTAAAGATGAACGTAAGCTAGTAAATAGAACTTGTTATGCCTATAACAAGCATGGACATATAGCAAGAGATTGTAAAGAGGTAATACCTTTCAATGGTTATTGTTATTCTTGCAATAAATTTGTTCATAGAGGCATGCAGTGTAGATCAAATCAAAGAAGTTAGACACAACACAATAAAATAAATCAACCACAACAAAGTTCCAGAATTCCTCAGAACATCACATGTCAGATATGCAATTACAATGGTCACATAGCTAGACAATGCAGTATGGTAACTCGCATCAATGCGCCTAGGAATACAAAGCCTCTATTAATTTGTTACTCTTGTAACAAGGTTGGACATATCTCAAAGTTTTGCAGATCACAAGTACAAAGATAAGAAGACTTAATAAGTCTCAAGGATCAATTTTGGATGAATCTGGAGAAGTCAAGTTTGTGAAAGCTACAGAAGATGAGAGAAAGATTTGGATGGAAGTAAAGAAATATAATGTTGTTGAAAAAGTAGTGGATGCATCTATAATGAATGCACCTTCTACTTCTGGATAAATGACCCTCATGGTCATAGGGGGAGCTAGATAAGTTCTAGACCCTTGCGTGGCTGGTGTACTCACCCTCTAAGTATGCACCTTTAGTTTTAGTTGTTTGATTGCTAATTTATGCAATATTGATGTAAAGGAAGAGGGGGTAAGGGGCCAAGGGCACACCCAAACCAGATCCCCCTTGCTCAACAACACATGAAAGCAATAATACACAACAATGAGAGTGAGAATGAAGATGCTTTCATATATTATCTTCAATTTGATTCATACATGTCAGACTATAAGGCCTTCCTAGTTTTGGCTAGATATTATAATCAAGTACAAAAGTCCTCAAACATGCAAGGATTTTCCAACAATCTCTAATCTACTATCTTCTATCTTCTATCAAAACTGACTCCTAAAATCTAACCAAACAACTACATTTATACAAGAGGCTACCGAGCTAAGTCAGCCTTCAGATCCATGATCAACATAAGGGATGACCAGATCTAGGTCCACATGCTTCCAATAATGGATACCAACATTAAATTTGTGACCCATAATAAATGCACAAGTCAGCCTCAACAAGAACTCAAAAGAAACCCATTGGTAAGCAAAGCCAACTGAGCGCTAGACAAGCATCACTGAGTGCCAGGGAAATTCACTGAGCACCAAAGAGATAACTAACCAACATTGGTGAACAAAGGAAACTAAGCAACACCGAACCAACTCAGTCAAAGAAGGAACCGAGCAATATAGACAAACTCAAATATATTTTTGGTGACACAGGATTGCCAAGGACCTGAGATGCTCCTGCATGAGACACCTGGGGTTATTTGAAAATGATTCTCTGAATCATTCAGTAGGTATGATCTGAGCTACATCTAACTTAGATTGTGAAATCCATGAACTATCTTCAATCGGTCTATTCTTCCACTTTACTAAATATTCCATATATTATTTTCCTCTTGTACTTCTACCAATTCTTTTCTCCAAAATATGTTCCACTTCTTCTGTTTGTTTCTTAGGATAATCATTTTGCATTGTCATTTCTTCATCCAACTCATGATACTCATACAAATCAGCAATGTTGAAAATAGGTGATATATCCATGTCATCAAGTAACTCAATCTCATATGCATTTCCACTGTCAAATTTTCTCAAAATCTTGCAAGGGCCAAACTTCTTTATTTTCAGCTTCCCATATGTTCCAATAGGAAATCTTCCTTTCTTCAAATGAACCATCACTTCATCACCAACATCAAAAGTCTTATGTCTTCTTGATCTATTAGGTCTGTATTTTTATTTTTGATTACTTCTTTCCAGCTTATGCTTCACATCTTCATGCAATGTCTTCATGTACACATCAGATTTTACTGCTTCAACACTTCTCTTTCTTTCATCAACAATGTCTCTTAAATCAGATATACCTCTTAGTTGTATGCCATTCACAACCTCAAAAGCTATTTTTATAGTGCTCCTATTTACTGAATTATTGTATGCAAAATTTTCTTGTGCCAACATAGAATCCCAATTACTCAGTGTGTCTCCAACTAAACATCTCAAAATATCTCCCAAACTTCTATTCACAACTTTTTGGAGATTTGCCAGCAAGCCAGTGATGATTGTATGTTTGTCATTGATGACAACATATGGTAAGTAGCATGCATGGAAGACTTATGTAGTAATCTATTAGTATATGTAGCATAGACATGTTATCAACATGATATCATGGATGTAGAGGTTAATTGTTAGTACATATAGTTATGTAACAGCTTGTTTCAGTAGTGTTCCTGACAGAGTTACATGCAGTGTTCTATGAGTGATTGTCTGTACAATAATCATGGATCCTTGCACATTTGGATAAGTGATGGAGACATGTTAGTGATGTTACATTCATGGATGCAAAGTTTGATGTGCAGTAGAAGTGAAGTTATGAATTCGCTATTCACTGGTTGCAATTTCCTATCTTTATCTAGAAGAGCTGACATAGATTATATTGGTATAGGAGTTGCACCTATCATTTTGGTATAATCACTTAGATTAGTGATTAGAGAAGATTTAAGAATGTTTGGCTAAGAGCGCATGATGTAATTCAGTTTGAGGAGAAAGTATTAGATAATTTGGTAGAGCCGACAATGTGTAGCATGCGTCTACACTTATTGATTTAGATAGGTCCCAGTTTATGTTGCATGCTTAGTAGAGCTGACTAAGATGTTTTTGGAGAGCTTTATTGTTTCTCTAATATAATTTCAAGGTGGTTCTAACAAGTTGACTTGATTATATCATTTAGAGGAAAGATATTTATAGGCAGTCATTTGAGATTGCTAAAAGTATGGTTCAAAGTTGAATGTGAAGAGTAGAGTAGAGAGTGCGAAGTATTGAGCCATCAGCAGAAGGTCTATGTGACCAAGTAAAGAGTATATGCTATTCATTGGAACTGATCTAGATAGTAGGTCTAAGCGTAGTTCACCAAGATCCAGATATAGTGTGTATCTATTATTTAGAAGGTTGTAGCTTTCACCCCTTTGAGAAGTGAGCTCTCAGACAGTGCGTCCTCACCCCTAATAGGGTAATCATAAAAGACTCCTAATAGGGTCTGACCCTTGACCAAGTCACTATACTTATTGCATTGTAAAGATCAACTCCTAATAGGGTTGTAAGATCTTCTAACAAAGATCATTATACACTAGTGCAATTTATTAGTGGGTGTTAATTCCCACCGAGGTTTTTAACTATTTGGGTTTCCCCATAACCAAAATATTGGTATTGTGTTCAAGTGTTCCTTCATTGTGTTTATGCTTTAATTTTAAGTATACTTAATTGGTTAAAGAATTGAAACTTGTAGATAACTGATTCACCCCCCCCCCTCTTAGTTATCTCTTGGGACTATTCCTAACAATTGGTATCAGAGCTAAGTGCCTCAGAGAAAAATTTTAATAGCTCAAGGTTGATCAGATGGCATTCTTTAGAAAAGACAGTCCTAAGTTTGATGGAGAGAACTATCTTGATTAGAAGAACAAAATGGTGACACATTTGCAATGCATTTCTTTTGAAGTTTTTGAAGTGGCTATCAAAGAAGTTAAGATTCCCTCTCTAGAAGATCTTGCAAAGGATGATGCTACTAATAAGAAAAAGGAGCTATTCCATCAAAATGCAATAGCCAACGAAGCCCTTATCAGTGCCCTATCTGATAGTGAGTTTTCAGAAATAAAAAAAGTAGACACAACCTACAAGATATGGAAGCACCTAGAAGACATGTTTGAAGGAGATACACAAGAAAATAATGCACACAAAAAGACATGGAAGAAAAGATACAATGCATTAGAGATGCTACTTGAAGAAGACATCAGAGCTTACAACCAAAGGAGTAATGGAGCAGTTGCTGGAATCAGGAACAATGGGGGAGAGATCTCAAAAGAATACATTATGGATAAGTTGATGACTACTCTTACAATAGAGTATGAAAATAAGATCAACATCCTTGAGGAGACCATGCAACTTACAAAAAATTTCAAGAGAGAGACTTTGATTAAGAAAATCTCAGCTTTTGAGATTTGAAGATTGAAGACAAAACCTAAAAGTGAGACATCCTTCAAAGCATCAATCCATGGTAAGAAATCTATAAACACTTCTGGTAATTTTGATGATGATGATGAAGAGAAAGCACTAGATGAATTCATTGCTATGATTTCTAAAAGAGAAAAGAAAGGAAGAGGAAAATATGAAGGTCAATTTCCATTCAAATGCTTTTCATGTAATAAGATTGGTCACTTTGCATCTAAGTGTCCCACAAGAGTTAAGATGTTTCAGAATAACTACAAGCCTAATTATACAAAGGAATGTTACTATGCTAGAGATGGAGTATCAGATGATGATTCAGCTGAAGATGAAATTAGATTCATTTATATTATGGAGAAGGTGTATGATGAGATGGATTGTGAAGATGAGAAAAAGGAACAAGAGCTAGCATTGATCTCACAAGAAGATATAAGGATAGATTGGATTATAGATAGTGATTGTTCACATCACATGATATGTGATAAAGAAATATTTTTTCATCTTGACAAATAGAACATTAGCATGGTTAGATTTGGAGATAACACTCCTGAACCTATCATTGGTAGAGGAGCTATCACATTGGATGGAAATAACAACACTAATGATATTCTCTATGTAGATGGTTTGTAGCATAACCTTCTTAGTGTTTGGCAGTTGCTTGAAAAAGGTTATCAGTTAGAGTTCAAAGACAACAAGTGCATCATTAACAAAAAGGATGGTGTTATGATAGAATTAGGTTCAAAGAATAAAGGTTATGTTTTTCATCTTGATTCAGAAGCAAGTTGTTTTGTTGCTAAAATAAATGACAGTTGGCTATGGCACAAAAGACTGTCATATCAATTTTGATAACATAGTAAAGATAAGAAATGTGAAGGCAGTAACAGATCTACCTAGCATAGAAAAGCCAGTTGATACTATTTGTAGGGAATGCGTAATGGGAAAGCATGTTAGGAATTCATTCAGGAGCAAGCACAATTTAATAGAGAAAAAGTTGGATCTGATTCATACAGACCTATGTGGACCAACTCAAACAAGATTATACTATGGTGAAAGGTATTTCATTTTGTTTTTAGATGATTATTCTAGAATGATGTGGGTTGTGTTCTTCAAAGATAAGTTACAAGCATTTGATAAGTTCAAAATATTCAAAGCAAAGGTTGAGAATGAATCTAGACTAAGGATAAAATGTCTAAGATTGGATAGAGGAGGAGAATTCACCTCTGACAGATTCTATGAGTACTGCGAAGAACATGGCATAAAGAGATAGTTGAGTGCACCTAGAACCCCTCAGCAGAATGAGATTGTAGAGAGAAGGAATAGGATCATCCTTGATACAACATGCACCATCATGATTGAAGGAAATGTTGCACATACCTATTGGAGAGATGTAGTCAATGCAATAGTCTATACCATCAATGTAATATAATTGAGGCCTGGCGCAGACAAGACACCTTATGAGCTATAGTTTGGTAATGTTTCCACAGTGAAATACTTCAGAATCTTTGGAAGCAAGTGCTACATCAAGAGCAATGAAGAAATAGGCAAGTTTGATGCAAGAAGTGATGAAGGTATTTTCCTTGGTTACTCTACTAAAAGAAAATCTTATAGATGTTTTAATTTGAGATTAAAGAAGATCATTGAAAGTGCTCATGTTAAGATTGATGAAAATTTTATGGTTCAAGAAAGATATCATGATTATGCACCTATGATTGAAGAAGAACCTAGTTCTTCCACTAGTGAGACAATTGTTGAAGAGATGTTTGATAGTATTGATGCATTATTCAATGACCCTGAGACAAGTGAAGAAGAAAATTAGAAGGTAGATGAGACAACATCACCTAAAGTTCCAAAGTTTACATCTAGATATCACTCTAAGGATGACATCATTGGAGATCATAGCAGAAAAGTCACAACAAGATCAAAAGAAAAGAGTGCAGCAAGCAATGAGGCGGTATGTTTACTATCTCAGATTGAACCTTTAATTTTTGAAGATGCATGTTATGATTCAGATTGGCATGATGCTATGAAAGAAGAACTAGATCAGATTATTAAGAATGATACTTGAGAACTGGTCCTGAGACCTAGTGATAAGAATGTGATTGGAACCAAATGGATATTCAGAAACAAGATGAATGAAGATGGTATAGTAGTAAGGAATAAAGAAAGATTAGTATGTAAAGGATATGTGCAAAGAGAAGGTATTGATTATTCAGACACATTTGCACCAGTGAGGAGATTAGAAGCCATTAAGTTGTTTCTAGCTTATGCAATAGTCAAAAACTTCAAAGTTTATCAGATGGATGTTAAGTCAACATTCTTGAATGGAGAGTTAAAGGAAGAAGTATACATTGAGCACCCTGAAGCATTCACCTTATCAGACAAACCTGATATGGTATGCAGATTGAAGAAAGCCCTCTATGGAATTAAGCAAGCCCCTAGAGCATGGTATGAGAGACTTGATGGATATCTAACAAAAAATGGATTCAAGAAAGGAGCAGCAGATTGTAATCTATTCATAAGAGAGACATCTGAAGGTCTACTACTTGTAGCTATATTTGTTGATGACATTATCTTTGGGGGTAGTGACAAACTTAGTGCAAAATTTGCTAAGGAGATGCAGAGTGAGTTTGAGATGAGCATGATTGGACCTATCAAATACTTTTTGGGATTAAATGTGCAGTAGACAGAGAAAGGTATTTTCATAAATCAGTCAAAGTATGTGAAAGAAATATTGAAGAAGTTCAAGATGGATGATTGCAAGCTAGTGGGTACACCTATGATAACAAGATGCAAGCTTACAAAAGAAGATGATTCTCCAGTAGTAGACATAACATTGTACAAATCTATGATTGGTAAACTCATATATCTTACTCAAACAAGACCAGACATTTCCAATGCAATTGGTATTGTTGGAAGATTTGTAGCAAAGCCTAAACAAAATCACTTCATAGTAGTAAAAAGAATATTTAGATATTTGCAAGGCACTATAGATTATGGTCTATGGTATCCTAACTTAGAGAATGTTGAGCTTCATATATATATAGATGCTGATTGGGCAGGATGTGTTGATGATAGAAAGAGTACATCAGGTGGAGCATTTTTTCTTGGTGAAAAACTTGTCACTTGGACAAGCAAGAAGCAGAATTGTATTTCTCAGTCAACAACAAAAGCAAAGTATGTTGCAATAGCCTTGAATTATTCTACAATTGTTTGGATCAAGTAGATGATAAAGGACTTTGGAATTCAAATTGATTATCCTATTTTTATTCATTGTGATAACACTAGCACTATCAAAATGTCAAAGAACCCTGTGATGCATGCAAAGACAAAACACATAGAGATTAAATATCACTTCCTTAGAGACAAAGTGGTAGAGAAAGAAGTCAGATTGGATTATGTAAGTACAAAGGAACAACTAGAAGATATATTCACAAAGCCTTTGCCAAAGGATACTTTTGAGTATCTTAGGGAGAAAATGGGAGTAATTCCCTTCCCTGATTCTACTTAGAAGAAAGTGGAAATTACATCAGTCCTCAGGGACCGATGGATGGTTGACTACTCTACTTTAGGAGTAGTACTAGTGCTTAAATGTTTGGTGCCATTTTCCATTGATGTCAAAGGGGGAGTAGTATACAGTCATGAAAAACATTATTAAAGGGGGAGTAATATTCAGTCATGGAAGCAGTTTAGTTGAGAAAATGGAGAATATTGAAGAATATTGCAGTAGATGGAGGATTCATCCTTGGGGGAGTTTTGATGAGAAAATAGAGAATTTTATAAAATAATTGTTCATTTGGATTGGTGGTGTTTTTCATTCCATATATTTCCATCAATGCCAAAGGGGGAGATTGTTAGAGATTTGCAAGCAAGCCAGTGCTGATTGTATATTTGTCATTGATGACAACATATGGTAAGTAGCATGCATGGAAGACTTATGTAGTAAGCTTTTAGTATATGTAGTATGGACATATTATTAGCATGATATCATGGATGCAGAGGTTAATTGTTAGTACAGAAAATTATGTAACAGCTTATGTCAGTAGTGTTCCTGACAGAGTTATAGGCAGTGTTCTGTGAGTGATTGTCCGTACAATCATCATGGAGCCTTGCACATTTGGATATGTGATGGAGACATGTTAGTGTTTTTACATTCATGGATGCAGAGTTTGATGTGCAGTAGAAGTGAAGTTATGAAGTCATTATTCACTAGTTGCAGTTTCATGTGTTTATCCAGAAGAGCCGACAAAGATTATATTGGTATAGGAGTTGCATCTATCATTTCATTATGCACTCTTGGATTAGTGATTAGAGAAGAGTTAAGAATGTTTGGATAAGAGCGTATGATGTAATTCAGGTAGAGGAGAAAGTATTAGTTAATTTGGTAGAGCTGACAGTGTGTAGCATGCCTTTACACTTATTATTTGGACAGGTCCCAGTTTGTTTCACGTGCTTAGTAGAGCTGACAAAGATGTTGTTGGAGAGTGTTATTGTTTCTCTAATATGATTTCAAGGTGGTTATAATAGGCCAACTTGATTATATGATATTTAGAGGAAAGATACTTATAGCTGGTTGGAGAGTGCAAAGTATTGAGCCATCAGCAAAAGGTCTATGTGACCGAGTAAAGAGTATATGCTATTCATTGGAACTAATCTAGACAACAGGTCTAAGTGCAGTTCACCAAGATCCAGATGTAGTGTGTATCTATTATTCAGAAGGTTGCAACCTTCACCCCTTTGAGTAGTGAGCTCTCAGACAGTGCATCCTCACCCCTAATAGGGTTAATCATAAAAGACTCCTAATAGGGTTTGACCCTTGACCAAGTCACTGTACTTATTGCATTGTAAAGATCAACTCCTAACAAGGTTGTAATATCTTCTAACAAGGATCATTATACACTAGTGTAGTTTATTAGTGGGTGTTAATTCCCACTGGGGTTTTTACCTATTTGGGTTTCCACGTAACCAAAATATTAGTGTTGTGTTCAAGTGTTCTTTCATTGTGTTTATGCTTTAAGTTTAAGTATACTTAATTTGTTAAAGAATTGAAACTTGTAGATAACTGATTCACCCCCCCCCCCCTCTCAATTATCTCTTGGGACTATTCCTAACACAACTTTTGTTTGTCCATCGGTCTATGGGTGAAATGTAGACCTATATTTCAACTTGGTACCAAACTTTCTCCAAAGAGTCTTCCAAAAGCATCCAACAAATTTACTATCTTAGTCAGAGATAATACTCATCAGTAATCCATGCAATCTAACAATTTCCTTAAAGAAAAGATCTCCTACATGTACTGCATCTGATGTCTTTCTACAAGGTATAAAATGTGCCATTTTAGAAAATCTATCCACAACAACAAATGTAGAATCATTACCTCTTACTGTCTTCGGTAAGCAAAGAACAAAATCCATACTGATGTCAATCCAAGGTTTCTCAGGTACAACAATTGGTATATACAATCTAGTATTCTGACTTACTCCTTTTGCAACTCGACAAATTCCACAACTTTTCATGAATTTATGAACATCTTTGTACAACTGTGGCCAAAAGTATTTCTCCTTAAGAAAATTCAATGTTTTATCATTACCAAAATGTCTAGCCAAACCTCTACTATGTTTCTCCTTTATCAAATTAATTCTCATTGGTCCTCTCGGTATACACAACTGAATACCTTTAAACAACATACCTTCTTGAATGAAATATTCTTCTCATTGTGTACTTGGTTGATCTTGAATAGTGCTCTACACTTTCTCCATGGCTCAAAAAAATTAGGATCAATTTCACACAAATCTCTCATCTTATCAAAGCCTAAAACTTCAATTTTTATCTCGGTCATCAAAGATCTTCTTCTACTCAATGCATCAGCAACTCGGTTAGTGACTCTACTCTTATGCTTTATCACAAATGTATAACTCTGCAAATACTCAACCTATTTCATATGTCTATGATTCAACTTATTCTGACTACCTAAATACTATAAAGCCTTATGATTGGTATACAACACAAATTCACTCAGCATTAAATAATGTCTCCATTTCTCTAGTGCTTGAACAATAGCATATAATTACTGATCATACTAGAATATTTCCTTCTTGCATCATTTAACTTTTCACTAAAGAAAGCAATAGGTTTACCTTCTTGACTCAACACAGCTCCTATTGCACTACCGCTTGCATCAAATTCTACTTGAAATACCTTATTGAAATTAAGCAATGCCAAAACAGACAATTCAACAACCTTCTACTTCAAAGTCTCAAAACATTTATCAGCTCCATGTGTCCAGTTGAATTCTCTTTTATCTCCTCTCATAGTCTCAGTCATAGCATTACAAATTGAACTGAAATTCCTTATGAACTTTCGGTAAAAAATTTCCAAACCATGAAATGATCTTACCTCACTAGCACTCTCAGGTGTAGGCCAATTCAGAATAGCTTCAACCTTTTTAGGATCCATTTTCAAACCATCAACTGAAATGACAAATCCCAAATACACAATTTCCTCTTTCATGCATGAACACTTTTTCAGATTTATCAACAACTTTTCTTCTTTCAATCTCTGTGAAACTTGTCTAACATGAAAAAAATGTTCTTCTCTAGTCTTAATGAATATCAGAATGTCATCAAGATATACAATTGCAAACTTGCCCAAGAATTTCTTCAAAAATTCATTCATCAATCTCATAAAAGTACTCGTTGCATTAGCTAAACCAAAGGGCACAACCAACCACTCATACAAACCTTCTTTTGTCTTGAAAGCAGTCTTCCATTCATCACCATCTCTGATTTTGATATGATGATATCCACTTTTCAAATCAATTTTAGTAAAATACTTTGCTGCAGTCAAACTATCCATTATATCATCCATTCTCGGTATAGGAAACCTATACTTCACTATTATCTTATTGATTGCTCTGTAATCAGTACACATTCACCATTCTCCATTCTTCTTAGGTGCCAATACAATAGGTACTGTACAAAGACTCAAACTTTCTCTGATCAAACCTTTCTCCAACAATTCTTGAATCTATGGGTTCAATTCCTGATTCTTGGTAGGTGTTAACCGATGAGGTTCCTTATTCAGTAAACTAGCTCTAGGGATTAGATCCATGCAATGATCAATGATTCTCTTCAGTGGCAAGCCATCAGGTATATTATCAAAAATGACACCTTTGTACTTGGTGAGCAATTTATCAATCTCCTCAGGAACACTATCCTCTATTTTCTTACTCGGTTTGTTAGGAATCACAGCAAAACATACATCATTCTTCTTCAAATCCTTAACAAACTTTCTTCCTTCCATCAAGCAAACTTTCATACATTTGTAAACATTACTAACAAGTTCTTCAATCAAAGGTAACAAGATTTGTCTTCTTCCATAAGCCCAAATAGGATATTTATGTGCTAGAATCTCCCATCATATATAGCATGTCTATCATATTGCCAAGGTCTACCCCAAAAAATATGACAACAATCCATAGGAATGATATCACATAACACCTTATCATAGTACTTTCAAATTTTCAAATTCACATAACATTGCTCACTTGCCAAGAGTGTATGCTCATCTTTGATCCATGAAATCTAATAGGGCTTCAGATGTTCCAACCTTTTCAACTATAATTTTGTGACCATTTCCTCAGATGCCAGATTCTTTGTGCTACCACTGTCAATGATTACTTTCCAAACTTTGTCAAAAACTCTACATCTAGTCTTGAACAAACTTTTCCTTACCACATATTTCTTTTTACCTTCATTCTAAAGTGCTCTTCTTACCATCAAGTTATTTTCTTTCTTAGGTTCATTTGGTGACTCTTCTTGCACCAAAGCATTTCTACTACTACCAACCTTCTTACTTGCATGTGTACATTCAAGAGATCTATGTCCTTCTCCATAATTGTAACAAGTTCCTCGAAAACCACCTCTATTATAACCAGCTTGGTAGTTACTACCTCTACCTCTAGATGAACTTTAACCTTTCCACTCAGTCTTGACTTTATCCATATTTGTCTTTTCAGGTTCAGATCTACTATTTTCACCATGAGATCTACCTCTTCCTCTAGGGAATATACCACCTCTACCTCTATGTCTTTTCTCATGTCTCTTGTTCAATTTATCCTCGACTTTCAATGCAAATTGATAAGCTTCTTCAATGTTCTCCAATTTGACCAAACTGATTTCTTCTTGGAGGGAAACCCTCAAACCATTTAGGTATCTAGAAATTCTTTCCACATCATCTTCATCATGTCCAGATCTGATATCTAATCTATAGAATTCCCCAGTATATTCTTTTACTGAGCTATCTTTCTACCTCAAACTTTGCATTCACCTAACTAGGTTAATCTAATAATCACAAGGTAAGAACTTTCCCTCCAATTTATTCACCATTTTACTCCATACATTGATTTTTTCTTTGCCTTTCCTCTTTTTGTCATGCTGAAAATGTTCCCACCATAAGGATGCATGCTTTTTCAGCTTTGTGCTTGCAGTTTTCACCTTCTTTTCCTCAGGTACATTCTCATACTCAAAGTACTTTTCCATTTCAGTTATCCAATCCACCAATTCATCATAATCCAACTTTCCACCATACTAAGGAGGATTAAAGTGTGGTGTAGACTTCAGACTTGTCAAAGCCTTCAAGAATCTTTCCTCACCCCGATCCATCATAGGTGCAGGTTCTACATCACCTTGTTCTATCTCAATTTCATCATCACTAACATCTTCAAGATGTCTTCCTCTTCTCTGGGCTATTTCAACAACTTCTAATCTAGCAACAAGTTGTCTCAACATGGCTTCCAATCTTGGATCTGCATCTCACCTCCCACAAACCATCTTGAAAACCCTCTATAATTGTCGGTTAGATCACATTCTACCACCCCACAACAATTCAACTAGGGCTTCGCAAGAAGGAACCATCAAAGCTAGATCCAGATCTCACCTCACTTTGATACCACCTGACACAAAGGAAGAGGGGGGAGGGGCCAAAGGCACACCCTAACCAAATCCACCTTGCTCAACAACATGTGGAAGAAACACATACACAATAGTGAGAGAGAGAGTGTAGAAACTTTCATATATTATCTTCAATTTGATTCATACATGTCGGGCTGTAAAGCCTTCCTAGTTTCAGTAAGCTATTACAATCTAGTACAGGAGTCCTCAAACATGTGAGGATCTACCAGCAATGTCTAATTCTCTATCTTCTATCTTCTATCAAAATTGACTCCTAAACTCTAACCAAACAACTACATTTATACAAGAGGCTACCGAGCCAAGTCAACCTTCAGATCCACAATCAATGGAAGGGATGACCAAATCTAGGTCCACACACTTCCCAATAGTGGATACCAGCATTAAATCTATGACCCATAATAAATGCACATTTCAGCCTCAATAATAACTCAAAAGAAACCCATCGGTAAGCAAAGCCAACTGAGCACTAGACAAGCATCACCGAGCACCAGTGAAATTCATCGAGTGCCAAAGAGATAACCAACCAACACTGGAAAACAAAGGAAATTGAGAAACATCAAACCAAATTGGTCAAAGTAGGAACCAAGAAACATAGAAAAACTCAAATATATTTTTGGTGACACAGGATTGCCAAGGACCCGAGATGCTCTTGCATCAAATATACAAGATCGCATAGCCTGATTGACAATAAGAACTGAGATTGAATTCACTATTGTAACCCATGTTATGGTGTCAAGCATTAAATGCAAAAGATTTGATTTATAAGTCACCAAAGATCTATTATCCTCACTTTTCATTCGAGATCAAGCCCTTGGAGAGCAGAGAAGATCAAACCAGCAAGTGTTGAAGGATTGAATTCATTTCATTAGCAAAAAGAAGTTTAAATTATTGGCAAAACCCTAGCTCAGATGTGTCATTTTAGAAATCTCTTGGAAACCTATTTGAGAATTAAAACAAATAAGTAATGGCAACTCCAATAGTCTTTGATGTCACAGAAATGAAGAGATACATGTTTAAAAAGCATCCATTCAAGTTAGTGTTAGATGATTTTGAAGGGGCATTTTCCAGCACTTTGATAGGAGTCGTGCATGTTGAAGATATTCACACCTACATCTACTGCAAGAAAGAGTTTGTAGGATTAGATAGGATAAGGTCGCACATGGAATCAATGGTTAATCCTAATCTTACATTCAAGGATGAATTCATGCACCTCATAGATAACCCTATCATTGAGTATGCAACTGCATATGAATTCTATGAGTCAAAATGGATTAAGGTCTTACTAAGCAGGATTCATGATAATTTGTTTTGGATTGGTGAAATACCTATCCGTATTACAAATGATCTCATTCATGAGATGACCAAACTTTCTAAGAATGGTGCCATTCTTCCTACAAGAAAAGATGTTAGAAAATAGGTCGAGAAGGCATGTAAGTCCAGGAGTGATAAGCGCAACATGACTATTGAGCCCATAGAGGATAAATACATTAAACTCATGGCTATGATTCTTGGTTATAAGTTCAAGCATGCAAATAGAGTGAATAGTGTATCCATGGCTACAATTATGGCAGCTATAAGGATAGTGAAAGAAAATGGAGAGTTTAACCTCTGTGAGATCTTGCACACATAGTTGTTAGACAACATAAGAGCTATAAAGCATGATAAGAGCACAATATTCATATTTGGTTCATTGATTATCTACATGTACTTTCATATAGTTGGTAAGGTCTTTGATCTCTATCTAGACAAAAGCATACCTACTTTACCTCAAATTTCATTTAAGGCAACATATGAGAGCACCTTAAAGGATTACATGGATCTATAAATTAAAGCATTTAGAATCAAGATGCAAAGAAGGTACAAAATACTTGAGAAGATAGTGGAGAAATACAAGGACACTATATGCTTCATGGTGGAAATGAATACAACATGCATGGAAGCAGTTGAGCCTAGAACAAAGTGGATTCATCCACTTAGTTATGAAGTAGAGGAGCATATTTTGGAAGGCTATGCACAAGTCCTCCTATCTGCACCTAAGAATCCAAATGAACCTAGATGGGGCACTTATGAAGAAGAGACAAGACAAGTTGATTCTGTCTTATACAGTGCAACAACTAAGAGAAAAGCATCAAGGATTACCTTTGAAATCTTGAAAATTCATGGTGTCACCCAAGAAGACATAGAAAAAGCAAGCGAAGCCAAGATTTCTTTGCAACTTGAGAGTGCACCCTCATCTACAAAAATCAAAATAGAAAATTCTGATGATTTGAAGGAGAAGAAGAAAAAGACATGAGAAAGCACCTACGCACCTTCTATCATAGTTGATCTATAGTCCACTCCACCTCCTGAGCCAAGCAAGATGTCTAGAAAAAAGAAGTAGACAGGTGGAAGTCATCCATCCTTAAGGACAACTAGAAGCAAAGGAAATAATACTCAAGCACCTCCTGAGGTAGGATTCAGACCAAATTTGGAAGTCTTGAGAACTAGAGTTGTTGATGAAGGAAGGATAGATCAGATTGAAAAATTCTATGACAAGTATCATGAGATTGATAAATCAAAAATTCATTCTATGATTATCAAACATATGATTAAGTTCAAAAGGTTAGTTTTGGAACTTAAGATAGTCATCCCTGATAAAGTATGGAATATACTTGACTCTTTGAAAAAACAAGCTATAGATGAGGATATGAGAATTAGACAAAAGACTTTGGATGAAAACCTCCCTATTTGTTCTCTGGAAGAGAAGATATTACTATAAGATTTGGTAAAGCCTCATCTAAGAACTAAAATAAAAAATCTGCACACAATGAATAAAGATTATGATTTGATTGCGAAGGAGATAGAGAAAGCATTTGAGCAAGTGTTTTTGGATAGACACATGTACCCTCCTACTGCATCTACAACCCAAGTTCCTTCTAAGAAATAAAAAGAATTAGAGATCCCTAATACACTTTTTATAGGTCCATAGGATTTTTCACCCAAGGCTGAAGCAAAGGATGAAACCATTATGATTGATGATGTTGAAATCACCATGGAAGCTACAGAAAATGAATTGGATAAGTTTGAAGAAACTTTTGTCAGTATTGAAGAAGTTGAGATCCTATGTGGTGAATAAACACCTTTGTAGCAAGAAGAAGTCCTTATTGAAGACATAACATGATATGAAGAAGATAAGGAAGATGAACTTAAAGAAGAACCTTCTCTTGAGATCCCAGTTAAGGTAAAGATTGAAATTATGGATGTAAGTCCTCAATATCATTGTTGTCAAGTTTGACTCCTGATACAACAAGTTTAGATTCATGGGGAGAAGAGGATCTAATAAAGATAAGTGTGATGGCTATGTGAGAAGCCAAAGAAAAACAAGTAATGAGGAACCCTCTATTTGTGGAATCAGTTAGCATACTAAATAATTTATTGCTTGAGAATAAGAAATTGGTCAATGTTCACTCAGTGGATGATGTTAGCAGCATTTTGTCAAGATTCAAAGAGAACTTTTCATGTCTAGAAGATTCAGTGAAAAAAATTGTTGAAGAGAATTACAACAAGAAAAGGATGAATGAATTGATAAGCAATTTCTCACTTGACCTTAATTCTCTAAAGATTGGTCAAGCAATACTGAAAGAGTTAGCATCAAAAGGAAGAAAGGTGATAGTTGACTACATGAACAAGGATAAACTCACTTCAGACCACTTAAATAATATTTAGGAAGTAGAATATCTGATGGTAGCAGTAAGAAAATCAGTTGAAGATCCCTCTCAAAACATAAATGTTAGGAATGGGAACACCTAGAGGGGGGGTGAATCAATGTTCACTATATTTAATCTTTTTCTTTACTCTTGAAAACTTAACTTGAATGCTTAAGTACTAAAATGAACATCAACATAAACAAGATACATAAACATGACACATAACATCAATATGGTTACGAGGAAACCCAAATAGGTAAAAACCCCAGTGGGAATTGACAACCACTAAGAACTGCACTAGTGTCTTATGATCCTTGTTAGAAGATCTGCAACCCTTTTAGGAGTTTTTCTTTATAATGCATTTTGTATAGTGACCTTGTCAAGGGTCATACCTTGTTAGAAGTCATTTTCAATAACCCTATTAGTGGTGGGGACACACTATCCTAGAGCTCACTACTCAAGTGGTGAAGGCTACAACCTTCTGATCTCAAATACACACTATATCTATTGAATGAATTGGTGATGTCACATTACTTGTCTGATCAGTTCCTTTGATGCATTGATACTTTGACCTCTTGCAAAGCTCTAATACATTCTTAATTCTCTTGGCACACTTCTTCTTTTCTTATCTTATCTCTCTTTTCACTTCCATACTTATTCCAAAGGGAGCATCTCATATTTATATGTGCTCACCAAAACAATTAACTAGGTCGGTCTATAATCAATTACATACAACGCTTCCAAGTGAATTAGCTCAAGAGTGTTTACAAAAAAACATAATTACATGTCTAAAAATTAATTACAATAGGTGCATAGCCCTTACAAAACAATAGTATAACCACCAAACAAAATACTACCAGTCAGCTGCATACTCTGTTCTATTCTGGCATTCATTGTCTGTGTAACTTCAACTATCTATATCTTTGTCATGCTGTATCTTCTGATCATGCACTCTTAGACTTAGCATGAATATACTCTTATCATCTTATCTTCTAGGGTGCATACCATAATTATATTGTACACATGTGCGTTGATGCTTTGATCTACTTGTGCTCTATTAACTATTGAGTCTTCTGTACTTAGCCAAATTCTGATCTTCTGATAATGTGTGCTGACTCCAAAACACTATATGACTTTGTTTCCATAATGACAACACTATATTTAGTCATATACAATAGCATAGTCAACTTTCCAACAATCTCCCCCTTTTCCATTGATGGTAACAAAGGAATATGGCAAAGTTACTAACTGTACCCTTGTACAAAAAACTTTGTAACATACTTTATCTTATATCTCCCTTAGACTTTGTATTATACATCTTCTTTACATATAAGACTCCAAGAATCCATATTCTATACACAATACTCCCCCTTTGACATTAATGACAAAGGTGCTTCAAAAAATGTATCTTTAAATGTACTTACAAAGAAAGTACATCCAGATATGCAATCTGCAAATTGTGGATCTCTTGTTTCCAAAATGCAATCAGTGCATTGACAGTTTGGAGATGGGCACATAAGGAATATTTAAGCTTCTCCATCTTCTCCATATCTATGCCAGGACATTGATCATATGTCACCATGGTGGCATCGATCTCCTTTATTTTCTGATTAAGTACATCCAGAGAGGGCACAAGAGCATTCCTAAGCTGTGTTTGCCTTGCCCTTATCTTAGACATCACTTTCTCAGCTTTTTCAATCTTGTCTATCTGTCCTTGGTACACATTATTGCACATGTTGACATCGGTGGAGGGATCTTCCATTGATTTCCTTACATTTTCTATCATTTCTTCTACCTCTTGGATCTTCTTGTATAGATCAGTAGTTAACCTATCCTAGTTCATACAGTCAGCAATAATCTTCTCGCCCTTTGCTGCAAAATCCTTCAAAGATGCTTGACCAATCTTTAGAGAACTTAAGTCAAGTGAAAAGTTGCTAACCAATTCACTTAGCCTCTTCTTCATATATTTCTCTTCTGCAACTAGGGATGCAAATTCTTCCAAGCTAGAGAAATTAGTCTTGAAGTTTGAAAGAATTGTGCTCACTTCATCAATTGAATGGACCTTAGACACTTTCTTGTCTGAAGGTAACAGGTTGTTCAAAATGTTGACTAATTCAACAAACAAGGTATTTCTCATTATCTATTTTTCTTTTTCTTTCTCCATGGCTAGGACACTGATCTTAATCAGGTCTTCTTCTCTCCAAGAGTCCAAGCTAGTGGTGTCCGGTGTCAAACTTTACAATAATGATACAAAAGGCAATGGAGTGATAGGAGTGTTAGCCATCACTTCTTGTTTTACTCTGATTGGCATCTCAACAAATGACTCATCTGTTTGCTCACTTTCTTTCATTTCTTCTTCTCCTATCTCCTTTTCTATTTCCTTTTCTTCTTTTTCATCTGTTATATCTTCAATCAATACTTCTTCTTGTTGATTAGGAGGAGTGTCACCACATAGAGTCTCAACCTCTTGTGTGCTTAAAAAGGCTTCTTCAAACTTATCCAAATTAGTATCTGTGGGCACCATAGCAATTTATACATTATCAATAAAAATTGTATCATCTTTTTGAGTCTTTGTCATGGGCGCAAAATTTTCTGCCTCTGTAGGTGTTTCAACTGTAGTTGCTGAATCCTGAGGACCTGTAAATGGTACATTTTTGGTCTTTGAATCCTTGGATAACTTTTTGGGAACTTGAGTTGTGGGCACAGTAGGTGGGTACATGTGCCTATTCAGAAAAACTTTCTCAAAGGCTTTCTTTGTTTCCTTTGTAATCAACTCATAATTCTTATCCATGATATGTAGTGTTCTAGACTTGGTTCTGAGGTGTGGTTTCCCCAGATCTAGCAACAAATTTTTCTCCTCTAGAGAACATACTAGGAGGCTTTCATCTAGAATTTTTTCTCTTATTCTTAAATCTTCCTCAATTGCCTGTCTCTTCAAGAATTCCAAAATATTCCATACATTGTCTAGAATCACTATCTTTAGTTCTAGGACTGTCTTATTAAACTTTAGCATATGTTTAATAATCATTCCATGAATCTCTGATTTATCACTCTCACTGTATTTCTCATATAATTTTCCTATCTGATCAATTCTTCCTTCCTCAATTATCCTTGTAATCAACACTTGGAGACTAGGTCTGAAAACTACCTTTGGAGGTGCTTGTGTTCTTTTTCTTTGACTTCTTGTAGTGTGCAAGGATGGGTGGCTTGCACCTATCTCTTTCTTCCTCTTAGTCATTGTCTTATACTCAAGAGGAGCTGTAAGATCAATTGTTACTTTGGGCATGGGAGAGATAAAACTTGTTTTACCCTGTTTATCCTTTGGATCATCTAACTCCTCATTCTTGATCTTCTTCAACTTAGCATCATCAATTTCTTCTTCTATTGCAGATGCGCTCTCAATTCCCAAAGAAATATTTTCTTGTCTTGCTTTGTCAAGGTCTGACTATGTTACTCCATGAATTCTGAGTATCTCAGAAGTAACCTTAGCTACTTTCCTCTTAGTTGCTGTGCTATTCAAAACTGCATCAACTTCTCTTGTCTTTTCTTCATAAGTCCCCCATCTTGGTTCATTAGGTTCCTTAGGTGCTGATAGAGATACTTGTGCATATGCTTCTAGGATTGGTTCCTCAACCTCATATCCAAGTGGATGAATCCACTTTGTTCTAGGCTCCACTGCTTCCATGCAAGTTGTGTCAATTTCTACCATGAAGCAAATTGTGTCTTTGTATTTCTCAACAATGCTCTCTGGTATTCTGTATCTCATCTACATTTTGGCCCTAAATGTTTTCAATTCTAGCATTATGTAACCCTTCAAAGTGCTCTTAGTAGATGCCTTAAAGGATATTTGTGGCATTGTAGGAATACTCTTATCTAAATACAAATCTGACACCTTTCCAAGTATGTGGAAGTACATGTATATGATCAAAGACCCAAACTTGAATATTTTGGTCTTATCATGCTTAATGACTTTAATATTTTCTATCAGTTGTGCGCACAAGATCTCTCACATATTGAACTCACCATTTTCTCTCACAAGTCTTATTGCTACAAGAATAGTAGCTACTGACACACTATTCACCCTGCTGGTGTGTTGAAACCTATATCCTAGTATCATAGACACCAATTTGATGTCTTTCTCCTCTATAGGCTCAATTGTCATTCCACACCTATCACTTCTTGACTTACATGCTTGTTTAACTAGTTTCCTTACATCCTTTCCTACTAGAAGAACAATGCCTGTCCTTGAAAGGCCTATCATCTCATGAATTAGGTCTCCTGTGATTCTCACTGGTACTTCACCTATCTAGAATAGGTCATCATGAATTTTGCTGAGAAAAATATTTATCCATCCAGACTCATAAAACTCATATGTTGTAGCATATTCAATTATGGGATGGTTTTCCAATTGCATGAACTCATCAAGGAAGGTTTTATTTGGTTTCATAATAGTCTCAATGTGCACTCAAGACCTACTGGTTCCTTCTTACAGTAAATGTATGCATGGATGTCTTCAACATGCATAACACCCATAGGGGTTCAGGAGAATGCTCCTTCTAGGTCATCCAAAGTAGATTTGAAAGGGTGCCTCTTGAAAATGTATCTCTTCTTCTCTATAACATCAAACATAACAGGAGTAGCCATAACTTACTTGTATATCACTTCACAATTAGTTTCTGAGAACTTCTGAATCTTCGCAATAGATTAGGGCTTCCGCAACCGATCAAACACACTTCTTCACTGGTGAATCAAGCTTCAATCCTTCACAATCAACTGATAGGGCTTGTGTGCTCTTCAATCACTCAAGCTCAAGTGCAATGAGTGATCTATAAGTCTTCGAGTACTTTAAAGTGAAAAATTCTGCCAAAAATTGCTGCATAAACTAGACTTTCACTAAAAATCTCCAACTTTCATTCTGCAATCAATCAGGTAGTGCAATCTCACACATAGGTTCTACTAGTCTCTAAAATGTTAAATCCAAAGGCACAGACTCTGAGGGTGAGTATACTGGCCCCGTAGGGGCCTAGAGCTAAATTAGCTCCCCTTATGACCTTGAGGGTCATTCATCCAGATGTAGAGGGTGCGTCCACTATGGATGCATCCAATACATACTCATCAACCTTATCCTTCTTTTCCTCTGACCAAATCAAGCTCACATCTTTTGCAACTTTCATGAACTTGACTTCTCCTTCGGTATCCAATATTGATTCTTCTATCTTTTTAGGGCTTTCCTAAGTTTACATTCTTGATCTACAAAACTTTGAGATGTGTCTATCCTTGTTACAAGAGTGATAAATAACTGGAGGCCTTAAATTCCTCGGCGCATTGATATGGGTTACCATTTTATAGTGTCTTGCTGAGTGACCATTATAATTACATATTTGACATGTAATACTTTGAGGACTTCTTGCATTTGTTTGATTGTGATTTCTCTGATTATTTTGAGTCTTGTTCTTCTGACTTTTTTTACAATTCATAGCTCTATGACCAAATTTATTGCATGAATAATAGTAACCATTGAAAGGTCTTACCTCTTTACAATTCCTTACTATATGTCCATGCTTGTTACATGCATAACAAGTTTGGTCTACTGGCTTGTGCTCATCTTTAGATGGTTCAGTATTGTCTTTAGTCTAATTTTTAGTCCTCTTAGCATTTGTGGTGTCTTCTGGTGCTTTCATTCTTGCTTGCATGTTTTCAATCTGATTTTGTGCTTCATTGAATCCAATGCCGCTAGTATCTCCTTTAAGTTTCTGAGCATATAACTGAGTTTCAATCAGATCCTTTCTTGTATGCAATTTATCAATGTGATTCTTTGCCTCTTTCAATTTAGATTCCAACTTTTATTTTTTGTTTCTTAACTCCAAGATTTCCATGTTTTCTTGCCTCAATTCTTCATTTAGTTGAAGGTTCTCCTTGATTTGTTCATCATAAAATTCTTGATTGTTAGCTAGCTTTTCATCTAGCTCTTCAATCTGATCTTTCAGAGATGTGTTTTCTTCATTTATCTTTTTGATCATATTCCCTAAATCATTTTTTGAACAATCTTTCAAGTCTTTTCTTAGTCTTTTGATGACTACTTGAGAATCACTGACTTTTTCTTTTAGTTCTTCAATTTCTTTTTCAGATCTTTCAAGGTCTTCAAGAGCAGCTTCAAGATTCTTTTTCAGATATTTCATTTCTCCCTTATCCATGATCACCTCAAGTGGTTAAACTTCTTTTCTAATGACTACATCTCTGATACCAATTGTTAGGAATGGGAACACTGAGGGGGGGGGGGGGGGGTGTGAATCAGTGTTCACTATATTTAATCTTTTTCTTTACTCTTGAAAACTTAACTTGAATGCTTAAGTACTGAAATGATCATCAACTAAAAAAAGATACATAAAAACAACACATAACACCAATATGGTTATGAGGAAACCCAAATAGGTAAAAACCCCGGTGGGAATTGACACCCACTAAGAACTGCACTAGTGTCTTATGATCCTTGTTAGAAGATCTGCAACCCTATTAGGAGTTGTTATTTACAATGATTCTAGTATAGTGACCTTGTCAAGGGTTGGATCCTATTAGGAGTCTTTTTCAATAACCCTATTAGGGATGGGGACACACTATCCTAGAGCTCAATTCTCAAGTGGTGAAGGCTACAACCTTCTGATCTCAGATACACACTATATTTGCTAGATGAACTTGTGTTGTGACACTGCTTGTCTGATCAGCTCCCTTGATGCGCTAATTCTTTGACCTCTTGAAAATCTATAATACATTCTTAATTCCCTTCACACACTTTTTCTTTTCTTATCTTATCTCTCTTTTCACTTCCATACTTATTACAAAGGGCACATCTCATATTTATATGCGCTCACCAAAACAATTAACTAGGTCAGCCTATAACCAATTACATACAATGCTTCCAAGTGAATTGGATCAAGTGTGTTTACAAAAAATAATAATTACATGTATACAAATTAATTACAATATGCACATATCCCTTACAAAACAATATTATAACCGCTAAACAAAATACTACCAGTCAGCTAGATACTCTGTTCTGTTCTGGCATTCACTGTCAGTGTAGCTTCAACTTTCTCTATCTTTGTCATACTATATCTTCTGATCATGCAATCTTAGACTTAGCATGAATATACTCTTACCATCTTATCTTCTAGGGTGTATACTATAATTCTATTGTTCGCAGTGTGATGATGCTCTGATCTATTGGTGCTTTGTTAACTGTTGAGTCTTTTGTACTTAGCCAAATTATGATCTTCAATAATGTGCGCTGACTCCGAAACACTATATGACTTTGTTTCCATAATGAAAACACTATATTTAGTCATATACAATAGTATAGTCAAATTTCCAATAATAAATATGTGTAATAATGTTTATCAAGGACAGATAGACAAAATAGAGAAGGCAAAAAATGAGATTGTAAAGATAAGGGCTAGACAAGCATAGCTAAGAAATGCACTAGCACCCCTCACTAGATGTACTGAATCAGAATATCAAGCATATAGATGCTACAATAGTAACATATGATCAAGGTCCCTACATGGATGTAGAAAAGATGGAGAAGCTCACATATGCATTATGCACCCATCTTTAGACAATTGATGCACTCAAGGTATTTTGGCAGTAAGAAATCAAAAACCTTCAGATTGCTTATCCTGTTGTATATACTGTTTAATCATTTAGAGTTTCATTTTTTTGGAACCTTTGTCATTAATGTCAAAGGGGGAGTAGTATATATGTATAAAGGAGATAGATCAATATATGATGTACAGTAAGATTATATGCTAGAAATCTTTTTGTGTAAAGATATAGTTTAGCAACTTCTCCATATTCCTTTGTTGCCATTAATGACAAAGGGGGAGATTTTTGGCAAGTTGAATTCACTAAGAATATATGACTAGTTTTTTGTTTTCATTTTGGCAACAAATTCATATGAAGTGTTGATAGTCAGCGCACAAACTTTGAAGATCATATTTCAGCTAAGTATGGAAGACAGTGCAGATAGTGAAGCACTTGATGATCAGAGCATCGATGCACATGTGTATAATCAAATTTTGGTATGCACCCTTGGATATAAGATTTTGAGTATGTTATTATGCTAAGTCCAAGAACGCATGATCAGATTTGATAGTATCAAGAAGTTATAGCAAGTCTAAGTGGCACTGGTAGTTAAGCGACATAACAGAATAGAGCATCCAACCGACATGAAGTTTTTTGTTAAGCGTGTATCATTTTGTTTTGTAAAGGCTATGCACCTATTGTAATAATGATGTAAACATGTTAATATCATTGTATGTAAACATGCTTGAGCCAATTAATTTGGAAGCATTGTATGTGTTAGGTTTTAGGCCGACACAGTATTTAGTTTTGATTGCACCCATTCAGCATGTATATATATGATATGCATTTTTGTATTTAGACAATATAGAGTATGGAAGATATATATAAGATAAGAAGTATGAAAGTTCAGTCAATATGGGATAAAGCTCTAAAAGAAGTTATAGCTACATTTATGAATTTTTGGATTTGATTGTGTGTGTATTTTTAGCATCAACGTTTCAAATCACACTCTGTGATCCATCATCAGGATAGAGAAAGTGCCAGGAAGAATAGTAAAAATAGTGATCCATTTTTACTATTCTTCCTGGCACTTTCTCTATCCTGATGATGGACCACAGAGTGTGATCCAAAATGTTGATGCTAAAATTACACACACAATTGAATCCAGAAATTCATAAATGTATTAGTAATGGATTGTGGAAATTTAATGCTGTTAAGAAGTTAGAGCATTAGCACACAAAAGGAATTGATCAGACAGTAGTGTCAAAGCAGCAGTTTGCCCTTCTAGATATAGTGTGTATCTGATAACCAAGAGGTTGTAGCCTTTTTCATTGGGTAGTGAGCTCTAGTAGTGAGTCATCCACCCCTAACAGGGTTTTGTTCTTCTAGACTTCTAACAGAGTCATTGTACTCAATATTGTAATGACTGCATCTAACAGGGCAAAGGAACTCTAACAAGTTCATAAGACTAGTACAATTATTCATGGGTGCTAATTCCCACCGGGGTTTTCCTCTGGCCAAGGTTTCCCCATAATAATATCTTGTGTTATGTGTTATGGTTGATTGTTTTATTTTATTTTCTATTCATTTCACTATTTAAGTAATTGGGCTAAGTTTCAAGAAGCAGAAAAACATTAATTGTAGAACACTGATTCAACCCCCCCCCTCTCAGTGTTCCCATTCTTAATAGGTACAAATCATTCAAGAATGAAGTCTATAATATCTCTCACTTTGGATTTTGTTCATGTAAAAATTCTTTTCCAAGGAACTGATTGCATACCTCATGGTTTCCTTCCATAAATATGTTTTGAGTTGCAGTTGGGATGTGTCCGACTTGGTTACAATTTTTCGATATTAAGTTAGGTTTCTAGTTGAGACAATTGCTTCATTCTAAAATGGAGGAGGAAGATTATACTTGTCCATTGTGCACCACTTTTGTTTCATACCATGCCGAATATCTCCCAAGGAATTATAGAGTTGGTCTGTGTTGTGAGGAATGAGAGGATGTTCTTCCAACTCATGTTGACGATACTGCTTTAGTGACGGTTTTCTCTTGCAGCTCTATTTGAATTTGGAATGCAATTAGGAAAGTGGTTGGTGAGGAAATCCTTTCACCCATATCTAAATTTTTCATTTTTCCCTCACAGTTTCTTTCAGTATTTTTGTCAAATGCAATGGATTTATTAGAACCAGTTTCCCTACTTGAGATTTTTTCACAGAAAGTAGTTTGGCATGAATTTCTTGTGGGGAATAAATTGAAAACCGCTATTTAGAATTATGAATTGTGGGTTGGGTGTGTATTTATTGGGGTCCTTTTCCCACGTAGACTTCTCCTTAACATTCATGATCACATGGTAGTGTTTGAAAGCATTAAAAGATCACTGGAGAAGAAAAGTTATTGGCATGTTTAGTTTGCAATCCAAAATGTTGGTTGGTCATTTGGACAGGATATGATGTATAAGGTTCAACAAAAAGTCCATGCCCTATTAGATATTTTGGAATTTCAACCTAGGGTTGCGGGAATTGAAGGCAACGCTCTAGTTCTGCAACATGTTCAAACTCATCATTCTACGAGTTTTGTTCCAAACCTAAATGTTCATCCACTAATAGACTTGAACACATCATTACATATTTATGGAAATGTAAAAGATGAGGGTGGAGATTTTGGGGTAACTAATCCTTCAACTATGGTGCAGTAGTATGGGTTGGTGTTGAAAAGTTTTGATCTAGGTAGATTTTCTTTCCAGTGCCTTCAAACCAATCCTTATCCCCATTTTGTATTTGATAAGGAGAACAATCGACATTGTCCTTGGTGGAAAATCTTTGTATCATCAACTTAATTGTTTTCTTGGCTCTGCGAATGGTGATGAAGATAAATATGTACTTGGATTCTAGAATTGGAGGATGTGTTGGACGTATTTGGAATTACTGTCTTTTTTTTGGGGGGATGCATACATTATGCAGCATAGGTTGTATCTACTATGATGGTGGTGTTCATCAAAATCATATCTATTTCAACATCCAACTCAACATATTATCACGTTCTTAATGTTCCTATATGTATTCAATTGATGTATGAGATAGACGTATGTATCCAGTGATAATATCATTGTATTTACATGTAATTATCTACATTTGTGACATTATTAGGTTCTAGGTATAGGGTCATATTTCATCATACTTAGAGAGCTTAGAGATTTTGTATTTCTCTCCATTTTGGTTACTTGGATGGATTACACTTATTGTAATAATTTGTAAAGGATATGATTTAAGATTTTCTTCCCAGATTATTTTCCTAATCAACACTTGAATCCACTTTTATATAATATAAATATGTAGTGGTTTTCCCACTTTTGCCAAAAAAATAAAATAATAACTATCATGGTTATCAAATAATAATTATTATAGAATGAAACTTAATGAATTCTCCAGTTGATAAGATCATCATATGTATAATGATAATATTTATAACAAATAATTATCACTTTATCTAAAGAAGGAGATATCAAATCCTTAAGGTTAGAATAATATGACTGAAGGTACAAACATTAACATTTTGGACCTCAAAGGAGACAAGGTGGAGATGTTGTTGCTAAGACATATTTTTAGAGAAGAGTTGTTGGGGGATGACATCCAAGTTTTCACCTAGGTATAAATAGGGGTGGGTATCCCATGGCCAAGGGATATACCCAAGCTCTTCCAGCTAGGCCAAAATGTGTCTTGACAACCTTTTATACTAAAACTAAATAATAAAGAAATGGCGGGACTGTTAATATGATTTAGAACAATAGAGAGGGGGGGTGAATTAGTTGTTCTTAGGTCCTGATGTATAAAACAAACTTAAAAACTTTTCCTTAAATCAGATCCAATAACCAAAACAAACTCGGTCATCACTAATTCAATAATAGAAACATCTAACAATGCAGTCCACTACCCAGCTGTAACTTAACTTGTAAAACACATAAATGTTCACACAAAAACATTCACACAAGTATTAACACTAGGATTTATAGTGGAAACCCAATTTGGGAAAAACCACTTTGTAACATGCTACTATTATTTTCACTCTTTTGAAGTGAGCTCAGTAAAAAGCCAACCCTGTCAAAGGTTACAATACACATTGTCAGGTGTGACCCGGTTAAAGGATTTCAATCACCCTGTTAAAAGTGAGCCTAGTCATAGGACTTACATACACTCCATTAGAATGCAACCTTTTTCAAAGGATTTAACTTATGACTATTAGGTCAACCTCTTTTAAAAGGATTTTGACTATTACAATGGTTAGAAAGTAGCAGCAATATTTATTTGAAAAATATACAACTCACTTTGCAAATATCAGATCCGATTCCGTACACTAATGTTGGTTTACTAACTTTTAAACTTTTCCATCTCCATCTCTGATCTGCTCAAAACTTTTCTTCAAGCAACCACCACAATTCTCCTTTAGCCTTTCTTGCTTAAACAGTTAGTAAAACTTTTTTGATCTTCCAGCATTCTCTGTTCACCCATGTACTTACATATCCAAATGCTCATGTTCCCTTTATACTTTCCTCAATTAGGTTAACTCATTTTATGCCGCTCAATCTCATTTGTAGATCTTAGGGTTAGGTCAGATTCATTGAATCTACTCGCTTCATGTTCTTCGGCTCCTTTTCTAGAATCATCTCAAATCTCTTAAAGATTTACAATAAAATGTTTTATAGTGCATTTAATGCTTTAAAAGAATCAATAAATAAAGTCAACATGTTTTACATAATCCAAGAATTCAACAATGTCAGCTCCAAAATTGAATTCTCTTCAAATATAAAATTGCTGATGCTCAGTCAATACTGTGATCAACTACTTGGTCTTCATGTAGAAAGCTCGGTCATTACTAAAAATATTTCCTCGGCTTACACTGTCTTCCTCGGCAATTAACTATTGTTCGATCGACACTATAATTTTTCTCGGCATACATTGACTCGGTTGACACTAACATTACTCGGCTTAAACATGATTTTTCCATTCTTTGCTCAGTCAAGCCTACCAGTTTAGTCTTCAGTCTTACTAAGATAAACAATACATTGTCTCATCATTGTGCAACATAGTCAAGTACACTTTGTAGTATCAAGATAACTCAACCTTTCCTTAGGTGCTATTGTTACCAACCTTGCCTATCCCCTTAGCAACACTCAAATAGATAGAGTACTTTCCTAAGTAGCAACAATCTTACCAGTTAAGGTTTGACATCAATGACAATACAACAATTGTTTCAATTGCAGTTTCCAACAATCTCCCTCTTTGGCATTGATGGCAACACCATATGATATCACCTGAATAACACATGGATTACCAACCAATCCAAAAACTTATTTGTTCATCAGAGAATTATTTATAATATACTTAGCTTCATTCTGATTCAGAATCCTATAAGCCTCACTTTTGTGACCGTCGGAAGTATTCAGATCTCCCTCTATCTTGATCCTTCATTTCAGTTCATCATCCTTAGCTTCAGTGTCATGTGTTATCATATTAGTTCATCTCCCTCTTTAACAAAAATGATAAAGCAACAAATAAAACATACATCCATTAGATGTAGATAATATCTATGCAGCTCAATGTTTCTCCCTCTATCATCTTGCTTATGACTGATTCATTGTCTTTGCTTCTTTTCACAACTCTAGGCTAGCCCTAAAGTGTGACAATCTTCTGCATCAATTTGTCAAATTTTTTGTTGTAGCACATTTGATGCAGTGCTCCTAGCTTGTCTAGGCAGCCTCAGTTAGGGGAAGGACCCCTAATTGACTTCTCAAATACTCATGAGCTTCTCTGGGTAAAGCTTTAGTGAATATGTCTACTAGTTGTTCTTTTGTATTCACATATTCCATTCAGACTTCTTTATCTTGTACTAATTCTCTCAAGTAGTGATACTTGATTGCAATGTGCTTGGTCTTAGTGTGCATCACTGGATTCTTAGAAATATTGATAGCACTTGTGTTGTCATAGAAAATAACAACAGGTTCAGTGATTTCTTCTTTCATTCTTATCAACAATTGTTTTATCCATACCAAATTTGAATAGTTTACTGTAGCAACAACACACTCGGCCTTGGCAGTAGATTGGGAAATGCAATTTTGTTTCTTGCTTGTCCAGGAGACTAATCTCTGTCCAAGAAAGAAAGCTCCATCACTAGTGCTCTTTCTATCATCTACATTTCCTACCCAATCAACATCTGTATAAAATCTGAGTTCAAATTTGTCATCCTTCTTATAATATAGACCATAGTCAGCAGTTCCTTTCAAGTATCTCATAATTCTTTTCATAGCCATCATGTGTGTTTCCTTAGGATTGGCGAAGAATCTTGCCACAATCCCAATAGCTAGTGCAATATCTGGTCTACTATGTACATCATACTACAATATTTGAATCATGGATCTGTACAAAGTCTGATTCACTTCTACAGCATCATCATTCTTAGATAACTTTTGTCCAGTAACCATAGGAGTTCCCACTAGTTTAGCATCTTCCATCCAAAAAGTTTTCAGTATTTCATTAACATACTTAGACTGTGTAATGAAAATTCCATTCTTCCTCTGATATACTTGTAAACCAACAAAGAATTTGATCTCACCAAACATACTCATTTCAAATTCAATTTGCATTTCATTGGAAAAACTTTTACATAATGCATCTTGTCCACCAAAAATAATGTCATCCACAAATTTTTTTTCCAATAGGATACCTTTACCTTCTTCATCTTTCATGTACAGATTGCTTGTGTCATTTGTTCTTGAAAATCCAATCTGTATCAAGTAGTTGTGCAACCTCTCATACCATGCTCTGGGAGCTTGCTTCAATCCATATAATGCTTTATTCAGTTTGCACACCATGTGTCTTCTGTTTGGATCAATAAAACCTTTTGGCTGTTCTATGTAAACTTCTTCTTCTAGTATACCATTCAAAAATGCAGACTTGAAATCCATTCGATATACCTTGAAATCTTTATAAGCAGCATATGCAAGTAGAGTTCTTACTCCTTCCAATCTAGCTATAGGGGAAAATGTCTCCCCATAATCTATTCCTTCTTCTTGTGCATAGCCTTTGCATACTAGCCTAGCTTTGTTCCTAGTGATTTCACCATTTTCATTCATCTTATTCTGAAACACCCACTTTGTTCCTATAACATTTTTGTTTTCAGGTCTTGACACCAGAGTCCAAGTATCATTCTTCTCAATCTGGTCAATCTCTTCATTCATTGCTTGTATCCAGTCTTCATTCTCCAATGCCTCTCTAGTTGACTTGGGTTCAAATTCACACAGTAGGCATGTTGGATCCTTAGTCTTACTTCTGGTCTGAATTCCAGTATTTTTGTCTCCAATTATTTGTTCAGGCTTGTGATGTCTTCTTACATATTTTTCCAAAATAGGTTTAGCTCCTCTCTCCTCTATTTCATCATGTTCCTCAATAAGATTGTTAGATTCAACTTCTGAATGCTCAGTAACCTCTTCCTGATATTCAGCAACATTTTCTTGTAGCTCAGCATGTTCTTGTTCTCTCTTGGCACTATTTTCCTGATGCTCAGCAGCATCTCTCTATTGCTCGACATTGCTTACCTGAGACTGAGCATCAAGTGCAAGTCTATTACTTGCCTATTCTTCTTCCTCAATGTACACAAAATATCTATAATCTTCTGGTTCTCTTTTGTTGTCAGCTTCATTTCTTTCTACATATTCATCAATTTTGACATTCACACTTTCCACAATTTTGTTAGTGTTAGAGTTCAAACACTTATAAGATTTAATTTTTGTGGAATACCCTAGGAATATGCCTTCATCACTATTAGCATCAAACTTTCCATTCCTAGTGTCTTTTAATATATATCACTTACTTCTAGAGATTCTAAAGTGTTTAACACTCGGTGCATGTCCATGCCATAATTCATAGGGTGTCAGATTTGTACCTTTCTTGATCTATACCCAGTTAAGAGTGTAGATAGCAGTGCTTATAGCTTCTTTCCAATATTATTGTGCCACATTCTTTTCAATCAACAATGTCCTTGCACAATCCAAGATAGATATGTTTCTCCTTTCTGCTATACCATTCTGTGGAGCTGTTCTAGGTGCAGACATTTGTCTTTTAATTCCTCTATCATTGCAAAATAGATTAAATTCATTTGATGTAAATTCTCCACCTCAGTCAGATCTAAGACATTTTAGGTTCCTACCTGTATCCTTCTCAACCTTAGCCAAATACCACTTAAAGAATTGAAAAGCTTTACATTTTTCTTTTAGAAACATCACATGCATCATCCTAGTATGATCATCAACAAATAAGATAAAATATCTAGCACCATAGTAACTTTGTACACCCATAGGTCCACAAAGGTCAGTATGAACCAAATCTAAAATTTTTTCAGAAGTAAAGGATTTGCTCTTAAAACTTGACTTTGTCATTTTTCCTAACTGGCATTCCTTGCACATCACATTCTTAGGTTTCTTCAATCTAGGTAGACCTCTTACATTTTTCTTCTTACTTATCTCTACCAGATTGTCAAAGTTAACATGACATAGCCTTTTAGGCCATAACCACATATCATCAAGTTGTGCAATTAAACATGTTTCTTTAGATAGGTCAAGATAGAACAAATTATCTCTAGTCTGATCTCCACTTCCAATTAGTTCTCCAATAGCGTTAAATATTTTAGCTTGCTTGTGATGAAATTCCACCTGGTAACCAGTTTTGTTAAGCTAAGAAAAACTTAACAAATTATAATTAAGACCTTCAACCCAATATGCATTTTCATAAGATATTTTATCAGTCAGTTTAATCAAACATTTTCCTCTAACAGGACATGGTGCATCATTACCAAATTTTACACTTTTACCTCTGTAATGATGTAAGGTCTCAAACTTATTTTTGTCACCAGTCATGTGATGTGAACAACCACTGTCAATAATCCATTTATCATTCTTGTTCACATAGGATATCAAAGTAGTTTTCTCATCCTCATCAGATTCATCTTTCATTGCAACATAGACTACCTCAATTTCAAAATCATCACTATCAGTGTCAATTTCTTTTTTAGCAATGTAACAAGATTTCTTACCTTTTCCTTTGTAGTCTTTGTTCCATCGGTAGCTTCTGTCATCTCTTCTATCTTTGTGTTTTCTTTTCCTTTCATCCTCTTTATCCTTCTTGTCAGGACATCTAGTAGCTATATGACCAACTTTATTACATGCAAAACATATAATAGGGAGTTTACCTTTATACTTTCCTTTTCCCCTTATCAATCTTCTAGCCATAAGAGCTTCTAGATCTTCTAGATCTTCATTAGATGTGTCACTGTCACTTTCACTTTCACTTTCACTTTCACTGATGCATCTTTCTTTTTCTTTCTTTGGCTTGTTCAGAACTAGTTGTGACTTGAAAGCAGATTCAACATTACCAATGCTTCCAACAGTGAAATTATCATAGTTAGAGAGTTCAAAAGCAGTCAGCTTACCAACCAAACTTTCCAAAGTAAGCACATTAGCAGAGTTGCATCTAGATTCCTGAATAGCTGAGATCTTAATAGCATATATAGGATGCAGGGTTCTTAGTACTTTCCCAATTATAGTTTCATCATCAATAGCCCCATTTTCTCCTCTAATAGAATTCACAACTTCTTTTATTCTACCATAATATTGTGCAATGTTTTCACCTTCTTGCATTCTCATTTCATCAAACTTACCTCTAAGACTCTCGACCTTTTCTTTCAGCACATTTAAGTCACCACCATAGATCCTTACAAGAGTGTCCCACATATCCTTAGTAGTTGTGCAATCCTTAATGTCCTAAAATTCTAGATAGCTTAGGGCAGATGCAATTTCCAGCATTGCCTGATTATGTTCTTGCTTAGGTCTCATTTCTTCGACAGTCAAAGGTGCAACAAGTGAGACATAGCTATTCTCAATGTAGTACTTTGTAGAGTCACCAATACTGGACAGATGCAGCTTCATCAAGCTTTTCCATGCAAGAAATTTTTCCTTGTTTAGCTTTGGTACCTCCTTCTTATAGATCCTGATCATTTGCTTCAAGCCCCTTTAAACTTGATTTCTGTCAACACTAATAATAAGCAACAAAGCTCTGATACTAATTGTTAATATGATTTAGAACAACAGAGAGGGGGGGTGAATTAGTTGTTCTCAGGTCCTGATGTATAAAACAAACTTAATTTTTTTTCCTTAAATTAGATCCAATAACCAAAACAAACTCGGTCATCACTGATTCAATAATAGAAACATCTAACAATGCAGTCCACTACCCAGCTATAACTTAATTTCTAAAACACATAAATGTTCACACAAAAACATTCACACAAGTATTAACACTAGGATTTATAGTGGAAACCCAATTTGGGAAAAACCTCTTTGTAACATGCTACTATTATTTTCACTCTTCTGAAGTGAGCTCGGTAAAAAGCCAACCCTGTCAAAGTTTACAATACACACTGTCAGGTGTGACCCGGTTAAAGGATTTCAATCACCCTGTTAAAAGTGAGCCTAGTCATAGGACTTACATACACTTCATTAGAATGCAACCTTGTTCAAAGGATTTAACATATGATTGTTAGGTCAACCTCTGTTAAAAGGATTTTGACTGTTACAATGGTTAGAAAGTAGCAACAATATTTATCTGAAAAATATACAACTCACTTTGCAAATATCAGATCTGATTCTGTACACTAATGCTGGTTTACTAACTTTGAAACTTTTCCATCTCCATCTCTGATCTACTCGAAACTTTTCTTCAAGCAACCACCACAATTCTCCTTCAACCTTTCCTACTTAAATAGTTAGTAAAATTTTTCTGATCTTCCAACATTCTCTGTTCACCCATGTACTTACATATCCAAATGCTTAGGTTCCCTTTATACTTTTCTCAATTAGGTTAACTCATTTTATGCTGCTCAATCTTATTCATAGATCTTAGGGTTAGGTCAAATTCATTGAATCTACCCACTTCATGTTCTTTGACTCCTTTTCTAGAATCATCTCAAATCTCTTAAAGATTTACAATAAAATGTTTTACAGTGCATTTAATGCTTTCAAACAATCAATAAATAAAGTCAACACATTTTACATAATCCAAGAATTCAACAATGTCGGCTCCAAAATTGAATTCTCTTCAAATATAAAATTGTTGATGCTCAGTCAATACTATGATCAACTACTCGGTCTTCATGTAGAAAGCTCGGTCATTACTAAAAATATTTCCTCGGCTTACACTGTCTTCCTCGGCAATTAACTGTTGTTCAGTCGACACTATAATTTTTCTCAGCATACATTGACTCCGTTGACACTAATATTACTCAGCTTAAACATGATTTTTCCTTTCTTTTCTCGGTCAAGCCTACCAGTTTAGTCTTCAATCTTACTAATATAAACAATACATTGTCTCATCATTGTGCAACATAGTCAAGTACACTTTGTAGTATCAAGATAACTCAACCTTTCCTTAGGTGCTATTGTTACCAACCTTGCCTATCCCCTTAGCAACACTCAAATATATATAGTACTTTCCTAAGTAGCAACAATCTTACTAGTTAAGGTTTGACATCAATGACTATACAACAATTATTTCAATTGCAGTTTCCAACACGGACAAAGGAAATGTACGATGATTGGGAGGGATTTCCTCCATAAATGGAAATTTTCCTTGATGAACCGCAAGACAATGGATGTTTATAGAAATTTTAACATCTTGTCATCTCCAATGCATTCTACTTAGAATGAAGGGAAGTAGAGAGATAGAAACCTAACTTTTTTTAAAATGAAGGGGTTAATATTTTTTTTGTTTTGTATTCCCACTTTGAAGTGTAATCAAAATTTTGTGTGAATTCATATTAGATAGGTATAAGGTCTTGACTCTTACAAATAAATACTATGCAATGTACATTGTAAACATTCAATGCATTCCAAATCAATGAAGAACATTTTCAATTTATCTATTTTAGTGTTTATCTCTTGTTTACATATATTTTATTAAGGAAAATTAACAAATATGCACAAAAACAACAATTCCTTACTGCAAATGAATAATGAAGAAGGGTACCAGAAACAATGTATTGTATAGATTTTGATAAAGTTTTCTTTTATTAAAAATGAATTATAATGTTTCATAGTACATGATAAATTGATAATTTTATATATCCTTTCTATTAGTAATTGTAGCTTCAAAATCCATGCAATGGCCTTGTCCTTCCCCATATTGTTGTGAGTCCACATTTTTTACCCATGTCTCAGGGTGAAAAGAATCTACAAAAAGAAAATGCACTCAAAGAAAACCTCAGGAAGTGCATAACAAATTCAAAAGTCCTCTTTGAAGGCCTCTCTCTCTAATTATTCCATCACTCTTATTTTTATTCTCAGACCACTTGTGATAACCAGTCATGTCTTATAGTAACCTAAATAATACATGAGGAAGGATACAACAAGCTAGTGAAATAGACTAAGAGGGGCCACAAATAAAAAAATTGTGTCACGATTTCCCTTTGTATCCTATCCCTTAGCAAAATTTGAGCGATAACAATAGAGATTGGGATTATTCACAAGTTATAGAAATAACCTGCCCTGCTAGTGATAGAGAGGGGTTGCAAATGCAAGATTCATAATTTTCTTATTCACTTGAGAGAGAATTTTGAAAAATATCCTCTAGGGGTGTATAATTCCTCCAAACAACCTTCCCTTACACTTCTAATTCTTTCTAGTTCCATCTATTCTAACTCATGAGAATTTACAATAACCTAAACAATATAATGGAATCAACCTCATTTACCTAATAGACAATTATAAGAATTGAGAACACTCATAATAGAAAAGTGAGAATACCACAATGGAAAATGAAAATTATCCATTCCTATTGCCTTTTTATAGGAATATTGTATGCGTGTTGATAACATTTTGTTAAATGTAGTGATATCATTTCCTTAAATGTGATGATAATAATCTATTAATAGCCCACAAGAAGTTGTTGAACTTGGTGAATCTTGGTTTTAGAAAACACAGTTGGATAATCAAAAGGTTTTGATGACAAACTGCATCACACAATGACTTGTACTAATAATAAAGCCTCTACAAACTTAACATTAGGTGTCACTTCTTTCTTGGATTCCTCAAGCTTCATTTTTGCATTCAAATGTACTTTCAAATGGTCTTGACACATGGAGTTACATATTTTTTCTTATGTGGATTTACATATTGATGGAGTTATCAATTAACAACATTTTGAATTTATCTATTTATGTTTATCTCACACCATTTGGTTTCATCAATAAAATCTAATATGGGTTCATTTTACTGACGACAGTTAATTTTTAAATGGTTGAATAGTGTAATTTGAAATTATAAATAATAGTAGGAAGTGGGAACTCTTCATAGATGAAAACATAACTAGTGATTACATAACTCAAATTATAAGCATACTCTAATAACACAACCTTCTAACAAATAAAATCTATTATTTTATATTAATTTATTCTAGGATCCTTACAACATCCATTTCATGCATTGTTTCAAAATAATAGCACTATACAGCTGACTATTTTCAAAACCTTTGTTATAAAAAGACCCTTGAAGCTAAATTTGGTGTAGAGCACCTCCCATTTTGATAGGTTAGTGAGTGTGTAGGGTTTTTTGAAGTGTTTTGTGTTGTTATGTGTGGATTGGAATAAGATCCAATAGGTTGGATCCAAAGTGGACAACCTCCATGATTGTAAGAGCCAAATGAGCTCATAAGGATAATGTGGTCTATATGGCCTATAAAGACCAAATGTGCTATTTTTGTGTAGGTTTGGTTTAGTATATGTCTTAGGACCCTAAATGTCCTAAATAGGGTCCTAGAGGTCATCCTCAATCATTGAGTTGACTCAAAAAGTCAAATAGCACTAGATGTAAAAAAGTTTCTCGAGCAACTTTTGCAACTTCTTGGCAAGCAGTTGCCAAATGAAGTTAGAGCGGTTGTAACCACTCATACTTGGTATATGAGCAAGGATTCAATTAATTTGAAAGGTTAATGAAGTTTTGGATTGATGATCATCATTGTGTACTTTCTGTACGGAAGAGAGACTGTGTTTCCTTCTATTTAGCAGTGTTCTTTGTTTCATGTACGGATTGAATTGGGTGATTGGGACCCATGGTGGAGTAGTGTGTTGTATTAAATTTCTCAAGCATTGATTAGTTTGATTTCAAGTTATTGTAGTGTGAAGTTATAGTTGGATTTAAGTCACTGGTCTGTAAGATCCATTTACAGAGTCTCAATGCCTAAAATGGCTCTAACCTAAGCATCCACTGATGGAAATGGCTGAAACTCTAGGGGATGAAAGGTTAGAGTCTATACATAGTGTTCTTGTTTTCATTTTTGTTGTGGCAAAGAAATTTCTAAACCAAGAAGGAAGCCCTATGGCTGACTGTTAGGAGCAAGTGAGCTTGGACAAGGTAAAGAAGGAATTGGACCGAGCACCCATGATCTTGGAGGAAAGACTTAGAGGCATGTGTGGAAGCCCTAATGAGTCTCCTTGAAGGATAAAGAGGTGGGAGAAGGTGAATTGAAGTTTGAAGACCAATTTGGTGGCCATTTGTTCAGACTGGTCTAGAGGCCTAATTAATAGGCTAAAAATTAGGGCCTGATGGTAACTAGGGTTATGGGTAAAACCAGAAGCTAAGATTTTGGATTTAGATAGTGTTGGTGGATACCTTGAATATTTTCAAGGTATTCTATGGGGTTTTTTGGAGGATATAGGAGCATTAGGTCAAAAATAGTGAAATTAGACCTATTAGGAAATGAGCCAATTAGGCCTCCTAGTGAATTTGGAAACAAAAGGCTTGGTGAAGTATCCTAAAGTGTGGGAAAGGGTTCTAATGGAATATTGAAGATCCAAGGATATATTTAAGAGTATATGTGATGTATGGGAATATCCTAAGCTAAGGTTTGGGGTTCTAGAGGGGAGATCTAGTGAAGAAGTCTAGGGAATTGAGAGGCTAGTTGAACCTAGGAGTATTGATTCTTCTACAAATAACCTATACCTTGGAGGAGAAGTTGATAAAGAGGATCTTGGAGATCCACATTAAGGAAGAATACAAAAAGGAGTAACCATTGGATGGTTAGGAGAGGTTAGAAGCATTTGGAAAGGAAAACACTAGGATCCTAAACCCTCTACATCAGAGTGGTATCAGAGCCAAAATTTCTTGAAGATTGTGTATGTTTGAAGGGGAGGAGAGCCAAGAGGTTGAAAACATGCCACCCAAGGCAATGAGTAGGGGTGCCATAGTGGACTTGGTCCAAGAACTACTGGCAAAGGTCAGTCTGTCAGAACCAAAAGGTAAGAAGAGAGTCACTAAATGGGGTGATGAGAGTGAGGATGAAGATGAAAGCCAGATAGGAGAGACATCTAGCAAAGGAAAAGAGGTGGAAGATAAAGACAAGGTGTTCTTGGATGCTTTCATGTCCATCAACAAGGATAGTATGGAGCACATTCCTTACTATAGCGACAGTTTGAATGGTGAAGAGTTATTGGAATTGGCTAGAGGCCATAGACAATCAGTTTGACTACAAAGAAGTGTCAGAAGAGAAGAGAGTTAGCTATGCAAGGCTAGACTCAAAGGATCTACATTGGTGTGGTGGAACATGATGCAGGATGACAGGGTCACTAATGGGAAAAATAAGATAGTCTCATGGGAAAGAATGAAAATCAGATTGAGGGCACAATTCTTGCCCACTAATTATGAGATACAAATATATCAAAATTTGCAGAATTTAAGTAAAAAGGAGTTATCAGTCAGTACCTATACTGAAGATTTTAATAAGTTGAGTCTAAGAGCAAGGAGGTAGGAAGAAGAGGTAGAGAAGGTAGCAAGGTACCTCAATGGATTGAGGCAAGGGATCCAAGATGAAATTAGTATGATGGCTCCTGAAAATATGCACAAGTGTTTTCAATTAGCCTTGAGGGAAGAGGAGAAGGCTAGGAGGAGGAATGATTTCCAACAAATAGGTAGGGGTAATAGCAATAACAGAGGATTCAGAGGTAGGAGTAACTTTGGAAGAAGACAAAGCCCAAATAGAATAGAAGAGGCACAACCAATTGACAACAATGGAGGCAACCAGTATAGAGGATCATTTCAAAGAGGGGGATACAGAGGAAGAGGACCACCAAGAGGTAGATTTCAATCCCAAGGAAGATCTAATTCAGTCTTCAATGGTAGATGTTATAACTGCAATCAAGTGGGGCATACAATGGGTAGGTGTCCTGAAAAGTCTTCCACATCATTAATGGGTGAAAGAAGGAATCAACTAGTGCAAGAAGAGGACACCCAAAGTGTCACTTCACCAATCTCTAAGGTAGGGCCAGTAGTGGATGGAGAGAACCTCATGTTGAGGAGGACTTTGTTGAAGATTCCCAATACCATAGAGCCACCTCAGAGGAAGAGATTATTTAAGACTACTTGCAGGTCTGATGGAAAGATTTTCAAAGTGATAGTAGACTTAGGATCCACTAAGAATATAGTATCAACAGAGATGGTAGACAAACTAAAAATTAGAAGGATACCACATACCATTCCCTACAAGGTATCATGGTTAAATAAGGGACAACAAATAATGGTTGATGAACAAACTACGGTGGAGTTTGAAATAGGATAATATAAGGAAAAGGTCCTATGTGACATATTACCCATGGATGCATGTCACCTTCTTCTAGGATGCCCATGGCAGTATGAAGTGAAGGCCATTCATGATGGTGAGAGGAACAACTATGTAATCACCAAGCTAGGGAAGAAGTTTTAGATGGATCCATTACAAGAACCTAATGAAGAGAAGCATGTGGGGACTAGTGTAATGCTCTTGAGTGGGAAGGATTTTCTAAAGGTGATGAAGAAGGAGAGAGAGGTCTATTGTGCAATGATAGTGAAGCCAAAGGAGGAGACTAAGGAGAAAGCCAACATACCACCAGAGGTACAAGCATTGCTGGAGAGGTATCATGAGATAGTAGATAATGGTTTACCAAGTGCATTACCACCTATGAGGTAAATAAGCCATCAGATAGATCTCATTCCTGGAGAAAATTTTCCAAACAAGGTAGCATATAAGATGACACCAAGCCAAAATGCAAAGATAGAAAAATAGATTCAAGATTAGTTAGAGAAAGGGCTTATAAGAAAGAGTTTGAGTCCATGTGTTGTGCCAACAGTCCTTGATCCTAAGAAGGGTGGCACATAGAGGATGTGCACTGAATCTAGAGCCATAAACAAAATTGTAATCAAATATAGATTCCCAATGCCCCGAATTGAGGATTTGTTAGACAATTTGCAAGGCTCTTGTTATTTCTCCAAGGTGGATTTGAAGTCAGGCTATCACCAAATCAGGATTAGGCTTGGTAATGAATGGAAGATAGCCTTGAAGATAAATGAAGGGCTGTATCAGTGGCTTGTAATGCCCTTTGGCCTAACTAATGACCCTAACACATTCATGAGGCTCATGAATGAAGTGTCGGTAGACTTCATAGGTAAGTTTTTAATAGTTTATCTTGATGACATTTTGATCTTTAGAAGGTCTAAGGAGGATCACAGGGAGCATTTGGAGATGGTCTTGAGGAGGCTACATCAAGAGAAGTTGATGATCAATAAAGAAAAGTGTGAGTTCTTGAAAAATAAATTAGTTTATCTTGGTTGTGTGGTTGCTAATGGATGTATGAAGATGGACCCTGTTAAGGTCAAGTTAATTTTTGAATGGCCTACACCTAAGTCCATAGGGGATTTTAGGAGTTTTCATGGACTGGCTTCCTACTATAGGAAATTTGTGAGGAATTTTAGTCATGTATGTGCACCTATCCTCAACACCATCAAAGGAGGAGTCAAATGTGAGTTCAAGTGGATAGATGTAGCTAATAAGGGGTTTGAGATGTTGAAGAAAAGGATTGCAAAAATACCAACCTTGATGTTCCCTAACTTCAATCAGCTATTTGTGGTGGAGTGTGATGCTAGCAAGCTAGCCATTGGAGCAGTGTTAAGCCAAGAGGGACACCCTGTGGCATTCTTCTTAGAGAAGTTAAATGAGGCCAAAAAAAAGTACTCCACCTATGATTTGGAGTTATATGCAATGGTGCAAGAACTTAAAAAGTGGAGACAATATTATCTCCTACCAAGGGAATTTGTGGTCTATACAGATAACCATGCCCTTAGTTTCTTGAATGGGCAAGAGAAATTGAATCAAAGACATCTTAAGTGGGTAGAGTCTTTGCAAGCCTACACATTCATTATCAAACATAAGAAAGGATTTAGCAACAAATTTTTTGATGCTCTAAGTATGAGAGTATTAGCTATATAGGAGATACAATTACAAAGTGTGAGTATGAATGATTTGAAAGACCTCTACAAAGAGGATAGAGATTTCAAGGATGCCTATGAGGCATGTGAGAAGTTCAAATAGGGATTCAAAGTGGAATTCACTGATTATATATTGTAGGAAGGATTGTTGTTCAAAGGGCACCTAATGTGTATACCTCAATGCTCAATGAGGGAGAACATAGTGAAGGAGAAACACCAAGGAAGCTTGGGGGGCCACTTTGGATTGGATAAGACACTTGAATAGGTGAATAGGCATTACTATTGGCCTAAATTGAAATCAGATATTAGGAAATTTGTGGAGAAATGTCAGATATGTCAGAGGGCTAAAGGAAAAAGAAGCAATAGTGGGTTGTACCAACCTCTATCCATACCCCAAAGGCCTTGGGAGTGCTTGAGTATGGACATTGTTTTTGGGTTACCAAAGAAACCTAGGGGACATGACAATGTGCTTGTTGTGGTGGACCATTTTAGTAAGATGGCACACTTCATACCATGTAAGCAAACCAATGATGCTTTACATATTGCAGGCATCTTCTTCAAAGATGTTGTAAGGATCCATGGATTGCCACTGAATATAGTAAGTGACAGAGATAGTAAGTTTGTGGGCCACTATTGGAGGACCCTATGGAAGATGCTAGGTATAAACTTGTCTTTCTCTTTAGCCTACCATCCATAGTCAGATGGACAAATGGAGGTAGTGAATAGGTGACTTTGGAACTTGCTAAGGTGTTTGACTAAGCAACATGGAAAGTCATGGGATCACATCATAGAGCAAGAAGAGTTTTCCTATAATGAATCCATGAATAGGAGTACTGGTAAAAGCCCCTTTGAGATAATATATGGGAATCATCCTAGAGGGATCCTAGAGTTGAGATGTCTTAGTTTGCAAGACAAAAGGAGTGCCCAAGGGGAGACATTTGCAGAACAAATGAAAGGGCTACATGATCAGGTCAAAAGGACTTTACAAAAGCAAGGGGAGAAGTATAAGGCCAAGGCAGACCAACCAAGGAGAGAATTGTAGTTCAAGGTGAGGGATTTAGTCCTTGCTTATCTCAGGAAGAAAAGACTACCCAAGGGACAACCTACCAAGTTGCTCATGAAGAAGATAGGACCCTTGAAGATATTACACAAGTATGGAAAGAATTGCCTCTTGATTTAGGCAATTTACCCATTTTTAATGTATGTGACCTGTATCCCTATAAGGGACCATCTATAGACATAGGTCCAACTACTCTTTCAGACTTAGGAGATTATGATTGGGTAAAAGACTTTCCTACCCCCATCCCACTGAAATTGGACAATATACTAGATACTAAGGTGATCAAGAAGACAAGGAAGGGTACCTACAAAGAGTATCTAGTTAAGTGGCAGGGGTTACCTAAAGCTAGAGCCATTTGGATGATAGAGATGGACATTCTAAAGCATGGTGTCACCATTGAAGACCTCCTAACTCGAGGGACTTGAGTTCTTTGTCCCAGGGGAGTATGGTGTAGAGAACCTCCCATTTTGATAAGTTAGTGAGTGTGTAGGGTTGTTTGAAGTTTTTTGTGTTGTTATGTGTGGATTGGAATAAGATCCAATAGGTTGGATCCAAAGTGGACAACCTCCATGTTTGTAAGAGCGAAATGAGCTCATAAGGATAATGTGCTCTATATGGCCTATATAGACCAAATGTGCTATTTTTGTGTAGGTTTGGTTTAGTATATGTCTTAGGACCCTAAATGTCCTAACTAGGGTCCTAGAGGTCATCCTCAATCATTTAGTTGACTCAAAAAGTCAAATAGCACTAGATGTAAAAAAGTTGCTAGCAACTTTGAAAAGTTGCTCGGGCAACTTTTGCAACTTCTTGGAAAGAAGTTTCCAAATGAAGTTAGAGAGGTTGTAACCACTCATGCTTGGTATATGAGCATGGATTTGATGAATTTGAAAGGCTAATGAAGTTTTTTATTGTTGATCATCATTGTGTAATTTCTGTATGGAAGAGAGACTATGTTTCCTTCTATTTAGCAGTGTTCTTTGTTTCATGTACGGTCCTGTATGGATTGAATTAGGTGATCGGGAACATTATGGAGTAGTGTGTTTTATTAAATTTCTCAATCATTTATTATTTTGATTTCAAGTTATTGTAGTGTGAAGTTATAGTTGGATTTAAGTTACTGGTCCGTAAGATCCATTTATAGAGTCTCAGTGCCTAAAATGCCTCTAACCTAAGCATCCATTGGTGGAAATGGCTGAAACTCTAGGGGATGCAAGGTTAGAGTCTGTACATAGTTTTTTTTTTTTCATTTTGGTTATGGAAAAGAAATTTCTAGACCAAGAAGGAAGCCCTATGGCAGACTGTTCGGAATAGGTGAGCTTGGACAGGGTAAAGAAGGAATTGGACCGAGCACCCATGATCTTGGAGGAAAGACTTAGAGGCATGTGTGGAAGCCCTAATGAGTCTCCTTAAAGGATCAAAAGGTGGGAGATGGTGAATCAAAGTTTGAAGACCAATTTGGTGGCCATTTGTTCAGACTGGTCCAGAGGCCTAATTAATAGGCTAAAAACTAGGGCTTGATAGTAACTAGGGTTATGGGTGCAACCAGAAGATGAGATTTTGGATTTAGATAGTGTTGGTGGATACCTTTAATAATTTCAAGGTCTTCTATGGGGTTTTTTGGAGGATTTTGGAGCATTAGGTTGAAAATAGTGGGATTAGACCTACTAGGAAATGAGCCAATTAGGCCTCCTAGTAAATTTGGAAACAAAAGGCTTGGTAAAGTATCATGAAGTGTGGGAAAGGGTTCTAATGGACTATTGAAGATCCAAGTATATAGTTAAGATTCTATGTGATGTATGGGAAGATCCTAAGCTAGGTTTTTGGGTTCTAGAGGGGAGATCTAGTGAATAAGCCTAGGGAATTGAGGGGCTAGTTGAACCTAGGAGTATTGATTCTTCTACAAATCAACTATAGCTTGGAGGAGAAGTTGATAAAGAGGATCTTGGAGATCCACATTAAGGAAGAATATAAAAAGGAGTAACCATTGGATGGTTAGGAGAGGTTAGAAGCATTTGGAAAGGAAAACACTAGGATCCTAAACCCTATGCATCAAAATTATAGGCTATAATAGAGGAGTCATCTAACAGACTATAAAACTACCAATAACACAAAAAAAAAAAATTTAGACCAAACAAAGAGAGTGGCTTAGAGTTAGTTCCCCATTCTTCCAGTACTAAAAGCCCTTTGATGCATTGGCTTTGATGCATTCATAGCCTCTCGTTCTTCTTGGGATAGCCTAGACCTGACTTGGTTGGCACAAAGGATGATCGGACAATCCTCTTTGTAGTTGGCAAGGAATTTCCCTCTTGTGACATCCTTTATGTCCTATCAGTCTTCCAAAATCTACTCCTCTCCACTCCCTAGCTCTAGTTTCCCAACAACCTCCTCATCATCATGTTCATCAAATTTAGATTCATCAAGAAACACTTCATTTGTTAGATAATCCTGTAATCACCCTAAATCAGGTGTAACGCCCCACCAGGGAACCCAAAAGAAACTAACCTAAAACATGATAGTAAGTTTAGTGAACAATTTATTTTTTCTAAAGTTAACATTCAAGATATACAATCACATGAAGCAATAACCGTTATCTCACATAACACACATTGTAAACATAGGTTACAACTCTAATAGGTCCCATGACATAGTATTACTTACTAACATAACATAACAAATAACATCAACAAATGATTCCATAAAATAAATACAACTATTACATCGTATTGTTTACATTTCATGAACAATCGTTAATTCTAATAAACATACATCCATTGCACATGTTGTAGGGTATGCATTAATCATTCAAACAATTAAATTACAGTTATCCAAATTAGGTATCACATGCGATACTCTAATACAAGATTTACAATAAAGAATAAGTACATAAGAACATTAATGAAGAAGTAACATAAGGAATCCATCTGAAAAGACACCATCAAGCACTGGTACTAGGACGTCGAATCTCAAATGGTAAAGAACCACTACCACCTGTCCATGTAGAACCACAAAGGTCTACCCCACCATGCTGAGGAGATAACATTAGACCCCAAACGGATAATCAAGTCCATACAGGAAACACCACTAAGAAAGGATTCCTGATAGCTTACTAACTCAAGGTCAACAAAAGTAGTGAAAGGTATGACTCACTAATCCAGAGGCAACCGACCATGTAGGATAACTAGACTATGTGTAGGTAGGTTTCATCATGTACGTCTAACCCTTGAGTCTCATCGTGGTAATCACTCTGGATTCTGGCACTCAAGTGACCATACATGGAATCAATGACTTCTCATACTGACAAAGCCATTAACTATGCCAGAACATACACCTCAAAAAGGTGGCAAGCATCATCTCATCCTCATCTCGGTCTATACTAGCACTCAAGCATGGGAGAGGAAACCATCTTATTAGGTTCATTTATTTCCCTTAGTTAAATTTAGGTTATCACTTGTTTACAATAACTTACAATAAGTGGTCAACAATAGCCACTTGTGGGCCCCTACGCTTATTGCAAGCCACCACCTAACACATACCTAGGTAAACTACCCTAGGCTCATAGATCTCTCCTAGATCAAATTAGGTATACAACTACATAACCTCATATCCAAATTCACACAAAAGAACTAGATATAGTCACAGAGATACCACAAACAGAATACAATATAACATGAGCCCAATGGTCAAACAGAAATGATAATCAAATAGAGTGCACACACACCGTACATAACTGAAAAACACTAATGCCTAACACATACCCTAGCCTCTGTATTCTCCTAGGTCATCTAAAACCTGACATCCCATAATGTCAAAGAAGACACGAAGAATACACAATCACATCAATTTGAACTAAAATAAAACCATAACTCAATATGTTTCATAATCATTACAAATGAATTCAAGAAAAATGTCTACTGGAGAGTTTTCACAATAATCATGTCTAATATTACCATAAGTAGTTCAGATAACCTAAGAAGTGTCAATTAATTCGTTATAACCAAGATGCCCAATTTTGATAGAAAATAATCAAAACTTTGTTCTATGAATGACAATAAATAAGTTGCAAGGTTAGAGTCTCATTTCTCTATATTTGACATTCCTATGATCAAATGATTAAAACAAAATTGAGAAAACTATATATCCTAATTACCCTTGATTTAAATCCTCTAACAAGATTGCGCTTATGACAAATAAGAAATTCCATTAACAAAAATTAACAATATTAAATGAAATTCCATTATTAAACTTAAGCAAAACATAATAATAAATTTTTTATTAATATTTAAATAGATCATATTAATAAAATAAAATTACTAATAAATTATAACCACCATAAATTCATTTACAAACAATATATATATAAATAAAATTTAATCCTTTAACCAATTATATATATATATATATATATATATATATATATATATATATATATATATATATATATATATATATATATATATACACACACACATTATGTAATAATATATTAAAACTAACATATTAAAAATTATTAACTTAACAATACATAAAAGTAAAAATAAATAAATACATAAATTAAAAAAAACATCATAATTGGGGGGGCCATGCCCGCACCCCAATGCTCGCGTGGGTACCTGGCCTACCACGGTAGGCCGTGCATAGGCCTGCTACTATGCATGGGAACCGTGTACAGTACCAAGTCTGTCACGGTCTCCTGTGAAGACCTACGTGCTAAGTCGGTACAGGGAGGTATGCAGGGGGGTGATTTGGTGGCCCCCACCTGTGACTCGCCTTCCCAAATGAAATTTTAATATTTTTTTTTTTGAAACCAAAAACTTTTCAAAGTGCAGTTTATTAATATTTTAATTTATATGTATATATATATTTCAAGAATTAATTTTGCATAAAATACAAAAGCTAAAGTATTTTTTTTTTTAATGAAAAAGTCAATTTCTGAAAATGGAAATATATACAGACCCAAAGTTTTATTCCCAGAAATGGAAATATAGACAGATCACAAATTTAACAGCATATTTTATTCTTTCTTCTAATCAGTGTTTTCTCTTCACATTGTTGAATAGACATTCTGCCAATTAAAAATAAGGAAAGCTAATTTTGTCTTTACTGGTATTTTTTTTTTACTATGTATTTTAACAGAGAATGAGATTTTTACACAGAAAGTATTTTTCCAACTCAAATTAAATTTTCGAGCACAACCCATTTAATTAAATCATTCATACTATAGAACTTACTATAGAGATTTAATTTTTTTGTTTTCTAAGTGCCCTAGGATGAATTTTTCTCAAAAATTTCAGCAGCATAACATTGCTATGCCAAGTCATAATATAAAATCAATAGCATCAAACAAAGGGTTTCCTAATACCTATAATGAAATATAATTGAAAAATAGATTTGCATCCTCAAATCAAATCAAGCACAACTACATAATGAAAATTTTATAAATAAAATTACAGGAAGATTAAATCAATCCCCTACCTCTATCCAATGCAAGAAACTGAGATAGAATTGCCTGTAGGATGCTAAATCTCCCAAATCTGAAAATGTAAAGCTCAATCTTGCAACTCTGAATCATAGCTTGTAGAATTCCAATTCTAGATGCACACACACTTCACCCAAAAAAATTCTCACACCAAATTCTCAAGAACACAAGAATGCACAAAATATTCCAAAAATGCTTCCTCACCCAAAATTGAAAATTCCAACAAAACCTAGTCATCCCAAAAAGAATGTAAATTTTTCCCCAAATAGAAAATCAAACCCACCTATCATGCAAAACCCTAATGAGTCACCAGACCACTCCTATTCAAACTCCTCTTCTTGAGTTGAGGGAAAATACCGATATTTAATTATAAAATATATTATTCATGCACATCTCACATGGAACTCTATTTACAAGTTATCTTATGAAATCCAATTTCACATAAATAAATAAATAAAGCACATGCAAAATAAAATTTCACATTTAAATTATTTAATAATTTATAACACAATTAAAACATGCACTAATTCTTCAACAATTTAATAAAAGCATATTAAATCAAAATTTAGCACAATTAATTAATTAAATTCAAATATTATCATATTTGATTTTTTAATTAATCAATAATTATTCAACACCATAAGAAATACTTTAATCATTATTTTCCCACTATATAATTAATTAAAATAGCCATAGCAAAAATAATTAAATCAAAGCAATAATTCAGCAACATTCATGCATCATACAAACTCACAAGATGGGATCCACGAATTAGGTCAACCTGACCAAACTTGGGCAAGGTAGTCAACCGACACTTTATCCATCAATTAGGATAAATAGGCTAAGGATTGGGTTTTGGGTCTGAATACTATCTCCCCTCTTTACCATGAGATGAATGTATGTGGGCATGCTCACTCCTGCCAATTCAGGGAAGACGATGCCCTGTACCTGCAAACCTGTCATCACCAAATAAAGCATGTACATACAACATATAACAAGCAATGATAGGGTACGATCAGTTGTGTGGATCTCGACAAAGTGAGTAACTATGCCTCCGTCCTCTACCATAAAGACACATAATACAGATACATACATATGAACTCCATACACATGCTAGTATGGGGTTAGTATATCATAAACCAACTGAAATATGAAACATCACATCATAATAACATAATCATCTAAATATGAAATCACATAACATCATAGCATAAACATAATCCAGATAAATCCACAATCACTGAAACAATATCCATAAATGCACATATGCAATATGGCCTAAAAGAGTACGGCACTGATAAAATTGAAAGCAAAAATATGGAGGTACTACATTGGGCTAATAAAATCTAAGGCCCTATTTGCCCTAATTTGGGGTAATCTCCCAATTGTGTTAATTTGATCCTCAAGATTATTAACATAATTCAATAAATTTGATAAAATCAATAAATTTCATACATCAAGCATTTAAATCATCAATCAATTGATAAAAAATCACATTGATTACCTCTAAGCCTAATTAATTAAATCATTCCCATTAAATACATGGCTAGAGTAATTAATTAAGAAAAATTGATAGAAAGGCTCAAAATTGCATGCCACTTCTCAAGGGATAACAAAGAAAAATTCAACCAATGAGAGGAGAGTCACATGGATCACTCACGTGGATCAAGCCAAGATGCATCTCAACCACTCTTCCTAAAATGCATCTCAACCATCCAAATTGATAAAGTTCTATAAAAGAAGGATTTTCAAACCTCAAAAGATAGTTAATTACATTTTACATCTACATGTTGCAAATTTGAGTTCATAGCTAATTAGATAACACTTCATTTTCATAACATAATTGTGAAGTAATTAATGAATTTCTTTGATAATTCATGATTTTTAGCTTTCATAGATTGAAATCTCTCATTCTAACATTGCATTGCCATTGTTTAGAGTCTAAGGCTAAGGGAAATTTAGACTTTAGATATACTCTTGTTAGTTAGAGAGTAATAAGATGGTTTTGTTAGTGTGCTTAATTCTTCATATGTTTGATTTTCTAACAATCTAATGTCTTATTGAAATGTTGTGTTGCAGGCTAGTAGGTATAGTGAAGTACACACATTTTTTGCACCCATCGTGGGGCCAAGCCCCAGATTTTTACAATTTTTAAACTAATTTTTTATCGTTGTTTGATCACCAGAGGATCACACCTGATATTTCATGAAGTGCATCTAGAAGGTATCACATCTGGTTAACTTTGTGTTGTTTTTGGATTCCTTAATCGCATTCAAGAAATGGGATCGCATTTGGTAAAATATTGAGTCACATCTAGTTTATTTGATTACAAATTTGATTTTTTTGATGGCTAATGCTTGCTCATTGTGATTTTGTTTGATTATCATAGCTTAAGAGTTGTTTACAGGTTGAATAGTCCAAGATAACAACAAAAGAAAAATTACTAATGCTTGTTTTGTAGGTTTCCTTAAAGGAAAATCGACCAAACTTCATGCTTGTGATTTTTTGGAATTTAAGTACGATTTGAAATCAATTTTCAATATAATCAGAGGATTACACTCTTTTCCCTTTGGGAAAATCAAAAAATCAAAAGTTAGATTGAGGTTTAGTGCAAATTGGAGTTAATTGCATGGTGTGTTTGATAGGAGAAAATGGTGTGAGATAGGAGATTATGCTCTTCTCCTTCATGGAGAATCATAAATCTAGACCTCTAAGCCACCAATCCTTTATAATTTATTGAAATCCTAATTAGAGGGTCTGTTAGTTGAGGTAAAAAGATCTCAGGAATGACCCAAGTGAGGACAGGTAGAAGCCAACCCTTCCACCTCACTATAATAAAGACACTTCTTTGAGATGAAAATCTTAGAAGACATAGTTCATCTTGTCCTTGGAACCTTGATTTGATCATTTCCATGGACATACATGGGTTTTTTGTAGAGTGGAGCCACTTAAATCTCTCTTGTGAGACTACACAGATTTGATTAACCATAGGGCTTATGGTCTTAATCTTGTTTGTGAGACTATGAGAGATAGCTATGAATAGATGCCTTCATTAAGAACCCTAAGTTAGAGACCACCCAGATTACCCCTGAAAGTTTGGTAATGCTTGTGCAAGGCAAATAGTAATTGCCCCAAGAAGTTCATTATATCGAGCCCTCATTGACGTTACTACTCAACTAATATGGCCTCCAACATCCATTGCGTATTGTTGGACTGTCATATTATGAGGAGTCTTTGAGTGTGTTCCTAAGTCAATGAACAAGGATTTCCAATCTATGCCAAGTTTAGGACAAAATAGGATAAAGATTAAGTCAAACCTCAGAGAGAGGAAGCGAAAGGGGTGAATGAAAGACTAGAAGTTTGGAAGACATGGAAAGGAAGAAATTTCATCAAAGATCAAAGAATTATGCCTCAAAAGGTCAGTCAACTGTACATAAGAGAATGAAATGTGATTTTGATGATCAAGGTGAACGCGAATTTCAGTTTTGATCCCGAAATGAATAGAAAATGACGTGATATGAAAGACCAAAAATTAAAGATATGATCAAGAAGAATCAGAAAATGAGCATAGTTGACCAACTAGTCCGTGCTAAAATGAGCACAGTGGGCACCAAAAATGTGTGCTAAAATGTTGTCACACTTCTACAAATCCTTAAATGCAAGAAAACTCAACAATGAGCCCTCACAAATCGATCCATAGCTCTCTATGCATGGAGTTGCAAGATTTGTAAAATTGCTCTCAGCTAGAGCTATAAACTCATGACCTTGCTAGTCAACCACACAATGAGAGATTCCAAATCAAAGACAAGGGAAACAATTCCAATATCTCTAATGAAATCAATATGGATGCAATGCAATGCAAATTAATCTAAGATGAGCATGTAAGTATGCAAATTAGGCTATGAAAATAGAAATGAAAGAGTTACAAACCCTCTAATTAAACTATGTGAGATTAATCTAAAACATGAAGAGAAATGATACCATGATGATTCAACTATGATGCAAGCTAGGATGTGATGTAGATGCAAGATGAATGCCAATGATGCTCCAAATCTTTAAAACTTGATGTAAAAATGTCTCCAAAAGCTTTAAGATGACTTAGAAAACTTTTAGCATAACAATAGCATAAAATTCAAGTGTATGCAAAATGAAGAAGAGAGCTCTTCTTTTATAGAGAACAAGAATCAATGGACGATTGAGATTAAGAAGCAAAAGACTTAATCAATGATGGAGAAAAATAGAAGCTTGATCCTTGTGCACAAATATCTTCCAATAGGAAAATGTGAGTTGACTTTAATGTCCATATGAGACAAAAAGTACTTTTTCTTTTTTTATAAAATAAGAATAATACTTTATTTGTGCAACATAGGATAAGAAGAAAAGTGGGGATTTTTTATTTAAATAAAAGGGGAGGAAATTCCTTTTAATTAAATAAAGGCTTAGGATAAAGTGATTTTATTATTTAATTAAAAGAGATTTTTAATTAATTAAAAGAGAGCATGTTCTCTTAATTAAATAAGATTTTTATTTTTTTCTCTTTTAAATTAAATAAGGCCCAAACCTTAGGAAATACTAAATTGATTATGATTTGATCAAGGAAATTGATATAATTAATATTGTTGATATTTGAAAATATTGATTCAGGGATTTGATAAATTGTTGAATGGGGGCCCAAAGTCTAGGCGACCATTTTAGGGTGCATACATTTGCCCCTCTTTGACTAATGTGTGATCGATCTGGGAATACATGTAGTCAAAGAATGAAGTTGCAATGTGAGATCGATTTGGGATCACAAAACAACTCAGATGTGAGATCGATTTGGGATCACATCCGGACAAACATAGACAAAAGATTCTAGACGTGAGGTCGATTTGAGATCATATCCAAAATAAGAGATAAGAATCTCAAGCTGAGCTAAATGATAAAGCTGAATCAAAGATTAAAGCTGATAGGTATTGCCCCCTCGGAATCGAAATCAAAATCAGATAGAGGAGAACAACAAATTGATAAACCTGATCAAGTCACAATAAATCGTAATCGAAGGATGGAGCATGATAGGATAACCATCAAATAGTGAAGATATGCTTCAGGTTGACTAGGTTTGACTGGGAAAGATATAGGATAAAAATTAAGTCAAACCTTAGAGAGAGGAAGCGAAAGGGGTGAATGAAAGACTAGAAGTTTGGAAGATATGGAAAGGAAGAAATTCCATCAAAGATCAAAGAATTATGCCTCAAAAGGTCAGTCAACTGCGTAGAAGAATGAGAAAACTTGGAAACATGACTTAGATTTCAATTTTGAGTCCGAAAATGGATAGAAAATGATGTGATATGAAAGACCAGAAATGAAAGATATGATCAAGAAGAATCAAAAAATGAACACAGTTGACCAACTAGTCAGGAGATGATAAAAAGGAGAGCTCTCTCCATATGCAAGATGCAAAAACTAAACTATGATGAATCTTAGAATGCAAGCTACTATGAAAGTGGTTGACTTGCAAGGTCACAACGCCTATAGACATCTAATTATCATCATCGAGCGTTATTGGTAGTGTCGTAAGATCATACAATGCACACTAGCATAACTATGTGGATATGAATATGATCTTTATCAGATAGAAATGTGGAAATCCCACCTAGGCATCAAAGACATGGAGGTCAAGATGACTAATGCAATGAGATTACCTAAGTTTGATATGGCGAGATTATGCTTGTATCAAGACACATGAAAGTCAGGATAACTAGAAACATGCACTCGCAAAATAGTCAAGGATAATACCTTGTCAATCTATAGTGTCAAGTAAGACTAGCATAAATGCTCATGACAGTTAGGATCAACAAAATATACCCACAAGTAGATAAAGAAAGAAAACATGTTCTCATACCCTCAGTCTTCTAGCTATGCATCATCGAAAACTTCTCAGGGAGAGACCACTCATCCAAAAAATCCTCATAGATAGCACACAAAGAAAAATAAAGTCAACATATCTCAAGCGAGTTGATTGTTTAAGTGTGTGTGTTGGTCATAGAGTCAAACTTTGAGGATCAAATTTGCTAATGAGTGATATCGCATCATACTTAGACTGGTGGGTAAGACATCTGATAAGTGTTGAGAAACACTCGATGTTAGGGTAGTGTTGAAAAACATAGTTTGGGGTGGTGTTGAAAAACACCTGTTTGTGAAATGCCTCAAGAGACAAACGCACCCAAAGGACCTTTGCTAATAGTTATGCCCCCTAGACAAAATAAAGAGCAATTCCAGACCAAGTCAAATAGGGTCAAGGCATGATGGAAAATGACTAAGTGTCAAGGACGCATGCTAAGAAATAGGGGTGCAAAAGGCCTCAAGTAGCACCCGTTTCCAAGTTTTCACCACTTGGATTTATTGCAATTTTTCTCTTTTTTTCATTTTTTCATTTTTTTCATTTTTTGTATTTTTGCTACCAAGGCGCCTGTTTCCAAGTTTTCACCAAGACACTTTTTCTATTTTTTTAAATTTTTGAATTTTTTGATTTTTTGATTTTTTTGTATTTTTTCAGGACTTTTTATGCTTTTTAGAATTTTTTCAACATCATATATCAATTTTTTTGATATTTTTTTAGAATCAATAAATATGTACAAAGGATGCCCCCAGACAGAATGGGCATCAAACTCTTTAAGCAAGATCACATCATGCAGTCCCAATGTCTAGGAAGGTGAGGGATAAGATGGATGAGCAAGTTGGTGAAAGAGATGGAAGACATGAGAATGAAGGAGAGTGAAGGGAAAAAATCCTCAAATGCAAACTCCTCAAGAGTACCCAAGCTAGGGAAAAATTGTCATGTAAAGCGCATTTGGACAAGCAATGAAAGGATAGCATAGGATAAGCCTCAAAAGAATAATGCAAAAGAAGGAAAGGATGCAATCCAAAGGAGTAGATATGTCAAGAGGCTTCATAGCGTCATTTTTTACTCTTTTTTATTAGATCAAGACCAAATGGGAAAAGGATAGCGATAGGCTAGAATGAATGGAGGAAAATAAATATGAAGGCTAAACATGAATGGAATGAAAGCAAGATCATCATAAGATAGCTCACAAGATAGCCAAATGTTCGTGTATAGGTCAACATTGCCAAGATCAAAGAGAGAAGACAAAATGGATGAAATATGTAGAAGAACTATGCATGATGCTTGATTGCCAGGTTTTCATCATGGTACTTATCCAAAGCGCTACAAGGGAGTGGTTTTCACCATAGGATGAATTTATTTCTCTTTAATTTTGCCCAAGGTGCTTGTTTCCAAGTTTTCACCATGGCACATTTTTAATTTTTATTTATTTATTTATTTTTATTTTCTCATTTTTTTATTTTTAAAAAATTTTCTTTTTTTTGGAAGAAGACAAGCTTTTTAGATAGTGCTCCTTGAAAGGATAAACCATGATATGCCAAGGATTCAAAATGATATGCTCAAAGATTCAAAATGATATGCTCAAAGATGCTGATAGGGAAAGGAAGATGGAAGAGAAAAATGGAGGATAAGGTTTTATGTAAAGCGAGTGAGGTTGGAAGATAGGAGGAATAGGAAAATGATGAAAAAGGATAGAAGGTAAAAGGATAATGAATGAAAGGATTGTGAAAAGGCAGATAGAAAGGAAGGCAAGATCAACATCAACACACACCTTGAAGGGTGGTGAGAGGATGGAGGAAATGTGAATGAAGGAATACGAGAAGGAATATGGTGAATGTTTAGCAGAGGTTGCGGTTTAGGCACATAGAATGGAAGAATGTTTTTGGAAGAAGATGAAGTGAAAGCCTTTGGAAGCTTGAATGTCAACTTCAATTTCTGCTCAACATAAGTCTCTTTCAAGAGAGACTTTGGAATCCATATAGCCTTAGGCTTTTTATTTCTTTTTGATGTCTTAGAGAGAATATCTTGAATGATGGATTTTGGAACCTATACTTGTCTTGTAGTTTTCTTCTTAGATATCTCTTTTGACTTTATGTTTCCATGTCGATTAGAGGGGACATGGTGATCTTCTTTTTTTGATGGATTCTTATATTGCTTATTTTTTTTGTATTGAACATTCAAGTTACTTCCAAAAGACTTAGGGCTTGTGGAAGAAGGATGAGAATATGACTGGTTTAGATGGGTGGGTGGATGAAGAGGATTCAAGGGTATGCATCCATGTTGATCTTGAGGAAAGATAGGAGATGGAGGGATGCAAGGACCCAAGATGGATAATGAATTAGGAGAATTAGGAGAGGAAAGTGAAGGGATATAAGGACCCAAGATGGAAGGAAGATATGAAGCCCTTAGTAGCGGTGGAGGAGGTCCAAGGATAGATGTGGAAGATGCAAAAGGAGAATCAGTAAGTTCATCAACATCTATATGACAACCAAGGACATCAGCATCTATAGAATGAGCATTAGGATTTGCAATAGGATCATGAACATCTTGAATAGGAGCAACTTCTTTGATAGGATTGTTCAAAGCTTGCAAAGACTTAGGAAGAGTAGAAAGTGGAAGTGAACATGGAGTGGTAGAACAAGAAGATGGAAGACTTTGATCTTGACAAGTAGCTTTAGATAGCATAAGCACGCCATTTTTCTCTTGATTTTCAATCGGCTTAACATTGGAAGTAACAACACCATTTTCAATAACCTTAATGGAAGTATCATCTTCAGAAGCCGTAAGTGTAGTAAGGTTATTTTTATTTTCAATAAGCTCAGCGATGTAAGTAGTAGTTTGATCTTGCTTAGGAGAAGATTTAAGACATGGTGGAATAAATGAGGAAGGGTGTAAAGGATCAAAAGAACCATGAAATGGATAAGAGATATTATGAACAGGATTGGATGACATGGAGAGTTCTTGATCTTGATCTTTCTTTATATTCTTTTCTTTATCATTTTTAGAGTCCTCTTGACATGGAGCCACTTCTAAGGACAAGGAAGTAGGTTGGGATTGTATGGAAGACTTTGGAAGAGATGGTGAAGGACTAACTGAAGTAGACATTATAATGCATGAAGACTTAGGCTCTTCAGGTTTAGCATTATTGAAAGTATTCGCAGTCAAGTGAAGGTTAGCTTGAGTTTCTTTAAGAGGTAGCCCCTAAGGATAACTATAGGGAATCTCATGAAAAGCATTAGGACTTCTGTTGGATGAAGGATTTGTGAAAGATTTGGAAGAATTGGAAGCTTTAGGAAATGTATGAGTATTGGAGGAAATAGGGGATGGAAGGGAACCATCACAAGACAAAGGTTCAACATTAACATGATCTTGCTTGAGAGTGTCATCTTTATTTTCAGCATGAATGTTCTTAGAGGAAGGATTCTTATAATATTTACATTTCAAATCAGCACGATGCATTTTATATTCCTCAACAGTAGTAGCTAGATTATAATCAAGGTATTGTTCACAAAACTCATCAAAGTTTCTTTCAAAATCTGAATCATACAGATCACCATCATGATCTTTTCAATATGAGGACCCATTTCTAGTAAGCACAAGGACACGACTAGGAGGAATCTTAGGAATAGAGGTGTCATAGGTATCACTACATTGTCCATCATCATAGTCATCATAGTCATCAAAGGTGGGTGTGTCACTCTTCATAGAAGAGGTATCACAAGGACTATCATGTTGCTCGTTATGGTATGTCTTGTGAAGAGAAGTAAGACTCTTTGAAGAAGTAGAAGAAGAATGAGATTATGAAGAAGAGGAAATTGAAGACTTAGTGTAGGAGGAGGGCTTGGATAATGAGGAATTCGAATAATGTTTAGAAGATTCATGATAAGATTTGGAAGATGAAGAATGTGAATAGTGTTTAGAAGAATTGTGATAAGATTTAGAAGATGAAGAATGTGAATAGTGTTTAGAAGAATCGTGATAAGATTTAGAATGTGAGGAATGATGAGAAGATTTATAAAATGAAGAATATTTGGATGAGATCATGAGTATGATTCTAGCAAGGGCATCTGATTTAATCAATTTTTCTTTGATTTTTGTCATAAATTCATCACTCATGAAAATTTTGGAGGAACAACACTTTTTGAATACATAAATGAGCTCAAGATCATCTATTCTTAATAAAGGTTCCAAAACAAGATATTTGAGATTCATGGTTCTAGAAGAAGAAGAATCAAGCATGGAAGAAATGAATAGATGAATAGAAGAAGGTAGACTAGATAGTAAGAGGAAAAGAATCAAGAAGAAGAAGAAGAAGAATTTCCCATGGGAATAGAAGACTTTAGAAGAACATGGAAAATGGAGAAGAAAGAAGAAGACTAAGATTCATCTTATGCAATTGATACCATAACATTCATTGAGATGTTGAGCAACATGACAACACCTAGGATCTGAGATCTGGACTAACCAAGGAAGACCAAGCTTCTAAGGAGAACTCATTACAATACGACAGAACTCAGTTTCAATATTCCAATTAGATCTTTCAAAAGATTTCGCAATGATGATCAAGCACATAGAACAACAACCAGGGAGTTCAAGCAAATAGTCTTCAAGCAATGGGCAAGGGATAAAGCAACCTTGCGCATGAATAGAGATAGTGACTTAGTATGCTACTCCTTAAATATTCTATTTGTGTATGTTCTTGAAAATGTTTTAGTAGGCACATAGAACACAACACCTTAACAAGCTATCTACAAGGATATATGTGGCTTTCTAAAAGGATTCCTCGATATATGCAAGGTACGTGAGGCCCAAATCTATAGATGAGAAGAATCCAAAATCACACAGCGGGGGGGAGACGGTAACCCAAATCTCCTCCTTCACTTCTCAAAGGTATAAAGTTATTTGAGGCTTAGCCAAGAGTGATATCAAACTCAATTCCCAAGAGAGTTGTCTTTTGATTCACCACCTGCTATTTATACTCCATCAAAATACGGGAGTTAAGGTCATCCCTTGAGGTGGTGTGTCTCCAAGTAGGCCTTCTAAAAATAAAATTAAGTAATTCACTATCAAAAGTATTTAAAGCACTAAAGATGGAACACTTAACTCTTTAAGTAAATGTGAAGTGAGTCCAAAAGTGGAACATTTAACTCTTCAAGTGAATGTGAAGCGAGTCCAAAAGTGGAACATTTAACTCTTCAAGTGAATGTGAAGTGAGTCCAAAAGTGAAACATTTAACTCTTCAAGTGAATATAAAGTGAGTCTACAAGGTGGAACATTTAACTCTTCACACAAACTGAAAGTGAGTCCAAAAGTGGAACATTTAACTCTTCACACAAACTCAAAGTGAGTCCACACCTTAGAAAATTAATGAGATCAAGAAAGCATAAAAAGGGAGAAATTTTGTGGAACACTTAACACTCTTTTCAAGTAGACCCCTCCCCCATGTATGAATGCTGACCTTGCACCCAGAGGGAAAATAACAAGGGGCGATTAGAAATAAGCGAGTCCAACACCCAATTTAGCTAACAAGCTCAATCAAAAGTAATCTAAAGTTGCTTATCAATACTACTCACAAATGAAAAAGGGTTGAACAATGGAATATTTAACTTTCCAAGTAAACATAGAGTGAGTCCACAAAGTGGTGCATTTAACTTCCTATGTAAACAAAGAATGAATCCATGCCCTCAATCACTCAATGAGATATTTGATATTGGAACCAAGAATTACTTAAGGTTTAAACACAAGCATTCACTTACACAAACTTGTAAAAACAAATCTATATTATTTCATTTTCCATTAAGAGTATCAATTGAAATGTGTTCTATGAAAACATGTAAAACACTCAAGCCAAACACATGAAAGGTTCAATTTTAATCCCAAAATCCAAATGTTGTAGAGATGGAACAAAGTACCTCAAGTTTAACACTTTGTTTTAAGCATTTTCCATGAAAGCAAGAGCACCTTCAAATGAACAAGACAAGAAAACAAGCAAAAAAAATATGCAATGTATATCCAACTTATGCAAACCCTAGGGTTAGATCTGAAAATCAATTTTTAGGAGCAATAATAGCCAGCAAATAATCCAAATGACAACTCACATCATGCATTGAACCATGTGAAAAATAAATGCATACTAATCATCAAATACCCTTTTTTTAATTTTGATTTTTTGACCTTGTCAACAAGATTGGACTTATACCACATGAATTCGGACCCTAAACCCAAAATTCAGAAAAGAGACCTCTATCAAAAAATAAAGAGCTTTCCAAAAATGTCAAAATTTTAACAAGATCTTTTCATTTGTGCCCTAGAGAGCCATTTTCCCAAAATAGACTAATTTTTATAAATTGACCAAATGAGCTATGATATGACCTCTAAATTAAAAATATAATGAATAGATCCCGTATAGAATTTCAAGACCTTTTAAAAAATGTAAAAATTTCCAAAAAATATGCTGATTTACATCAAAAATTGATTTTTTACGAAAAAAAAAAATCATAAAAAATAGATATTACCTCTAAAAATTCTGAAATTTTTTTTGGAGTTTCTCTGATATGTTGCCAACCTAAAAAAAAAAATTCAGACCAAAATACTAAGCCGTTTGGGAGATATGATCAAATCTTTCAAATCTAAGGTTTTTCATCTCCAAACAAATCTGCACAAGGGTTAGCTCCAAAAATAATCAAAACCAACATGCAAGAGGTGGGTTGCCCCATGTTGGGCACCAAAAATGTATGGTAAAAATGTGACCACACTTCTATGAATCCTTATATGCAAGAAAACTCAACAATGAGCCCTCACAAATCGATCCATAACTCTCTATGCATGGAGTTGCAAGATTTGTAAAATTGCTCTTAGATAGAGCTATAAAGTCATGACCATGCTAGTCAACCACACAATGAGAGATTCCAAATCAAAGACAAGAGAAACAATGCCAATATCTCCAATGAAATCAATATGGATGCAATGCAATGCAAATTAATCTAAGATGAGCATGTAAGTATACAAATTAGGCTATGAAAATGAAAATGAAAGAGTTACAAACCCTCTAATTAAACTATGTGAGATTAATCTAAAACATGAAAGGAAATGATACCATGATGATTCAACTATGATGCAAGCTAGGATGTGATGTTGATGCAAGATGAATGCCAATGATGCTCCAAATCTTTAAAACTTGATGCAAGAATGTCTCCAAAAGCTTCAAGATGACTTAGAAAATCTGTAGCATAACAATAGCATAAAATTCAAGTGTATGCAAAATGAAGAAGAGAGCTCTTCTTTTATAGAGAATGAGAATCAATGGATGATCAAGATTAAGAGGCAAAAGACTTAATCAACGATGGAGAAAAATAGAAGCTTGATCCTTGTGCACAAATATCCTCCAATAAAAAAATAGGAGTTGACTTTAGTGTCCATATGAGACAAAAAGTATTTTTTCTCTTTTTATAAAATAAGAATAATACTTTATTTGTGCAACATAGGATAAGAAGAAAAGTGGGGATTTTTTATTTAAATAAAAGGGGAGGAAATTCCTTTTAATTAAATAAAGGCTTAGGATAAAGTGATTTTATTATTTAATTAAAAGAGATTTTTAATTAATTAAAAGAGAGCATGTTCTCTTAATTAAATAAGATTTTTATTTTTTTTCTCTTTTAAATTAAATAAGGCTCAAACCTTAGGAAATACTAATTGATTATGATTTGATCAAGGAAATTGATATAATTAATATTGTTGATATTTAAAAATATTGATTCAGGGATTTGATAAATTGTTGAATGGGGGCCCAAAGTCTAGGCGACCATTTTAGGGTGCATACAACTACTCGACTAATATGGCCTCCAACATCCATTGCATATTGTTGGATTGTCATGTTATGAGGAGTCTTTGAGTGTGTTCCTAAGTCAATGAACAAGGATTTCCAATCTATGCCAAGTTTAGGACAAAATAGGTGTGTTTGTGGGTCTTAAAAAAAAAGTTGTTTGATGTATTTGAATTACAATCTAAGATAAGAATCCCTAAATGAACAAACACTAGGCATTTTCAGACAATCAAACTCCCTGGAATCAAACAGACAAGACAATTTTTTTGCAAAATTGATAGAATTTTCCTTGGACTAAACATCAAAATATCATATTTAGTTTCTTGTGTCGCATCCCTCATTCCAGGTCACATATGGTAATTTCAGGATTGCATATAGTATACCCTACGTCACATACAGATTAGGGATCGCATACATAATTTCCTGGGTTGTATTTGGGAATATTTACTGGAGGTCATATCTAGAGTGTTACATCTAGGACATCGAGCACTTCTACACATGTTAGAACCTTTTTTCTTGGATTTTTGAGTACCCTTTTGAGTCTTTTATCAGATTCTGTCATCAGAACTAGTGAACCTACAAGCCTGAGAGAGTCAATTTTTGAATGTACCTTAATTACCTACTCATTTGGTCTTTATCCCACATCTTTCAAGTTGTGTAGTCCCCATCACATCAAATTTAATCAAGTTCCCAGCTCACAAATACAGAATTCTAACCCTTAGATGTTGGAGCTTTCTAATATCACAATCCTTTTGTACTTGGTTTCCAACTCACTAACATGGCACTCTAACCCTTTTGATGTTGGATAATGAAGCTTTTCTAACCCACAATTGCAACCTTGGACAAACACACTTGGACACACTTTCAAACCCACTTGCACATAAGGACATTCAAACAATTTCTCAATCAAGCTTTCATGGTTAATACAAGACATAAGTCTTATCAATTTGAAAGAAATTCATTCTCAAACGGAGTGCCATTATTGACATTTGAACAAGGGGAAACATCATGATTTAATCCCTTATTTAGAGTTACTCCTATCACTACACATACAAAGACTTGTAATACTACCAACATGTCAAATCAAAACGAGTTTCATTGGAAAGAACAATACAATGAACAAAATGAACAAGAAGAGCAATTAAATCAAGAGGAAGAACAAGATCAAGGAGCACATTATGATTCCAATAGTGATGAAGATCCCATCGAACAAGAGTATCGAAGAGGTTTGAAAAGAAAAAGATTCCAAAAGATCCTTGAAAGAACATTAAAGAGGAGAACAAAGAAAATAACTTTTTGGAACTTGCATCACAAGGAGTGAAATTACCTAAGGACTATGATGTCAATAAAATCAAACAAAAAGAAGATCTTAGTCCTATATCTATCTTAACATGACAGTTAATTTCCATGCAAGAAGAGATACAAGACTTGGAAAAAGAAAAGGAGAAATCGATAAAACAATATTCATTTTAGCATATTTGTCATTTTCCCTTTGATAAGGGCCTAAAGATGTTATCATTTCCATAACATGTGACAATTCCCAAATATGATAAATACACCAAAAATTTAGATCCTCAAGACCATGTGAGAGAGTTTTGCATATTGAGTATGGAATTCATGCACGAACAAACCTATTTGATGAGGTTGTTTCCATGAAGTTTGGGTGGACAAGCAATGGACTGGTTTTCTAAGTTACCCACAGGTATCAAAACATTCAAGGAACTAGTGGAAAAATTCATCCAACAATACTCATACAACATCAAACACATGGTGACCATGTTGGATTTATGCAATATGGAGCAGAAAAGTGGAGAACCATTCTTAACATTCCTACAACGATGGAGGAAGATATTCACAAGATACTCATGACAAATACTTGAAAGTGAGAAAATGGACATATTTATAAACAACTTGGTACCTAAAATGAATTTTCCCATACAACTTCAAGGCCCACCAAGCTTTGACAAAATTGTAGATAGTACCATTAAGATTGAAGAAGTCTTGATTAAGAAAGGAGAAATCACTATCTATAAGGAGAATAAAGAAAATTATTATTCCAATAAAGATAAGTACAAATATGGGAATAAAAATAAGAATGTGGTTAATGATGGAGTTATGGATGCTGCTAATACAAGACCAAAACTAGAAGTGTTTAATCTTTCTTCAAGTCTACAAGCTAGAAAGAGCTTGAATATGACAGTGACACCAACGGCTAATAAAACTTTTAATAAACCTAATACTTAGAATGAGCCTTGGTTATCAAGACCTAAGAGAATATTAACACATTTGGGGGACACACTAGAGGTGGTCTTGAAGTCACTTTTGGACAATAAAATTATCACAATTCCTGATTCCAAACCATGGGAATTAGAAGTGAAACCAAAGTGGTAGAACGATAATGGCTACTACGATTTTCATCACAACAAAGGACATAAAACTAATAACTGCATGAAATTGAGACATGTTATTTAGGACCTAATTGAAGAAGGAAAGGTTAAAGTGGATGGTCACCACATTAATAATGATCACAAAGCATTCCAAACTCCACTAACTAATTATGAAAAAGGTGAATCCTCTAAAAGAAAAAAAATTAATTATACCTATATTGATAATGATAGTGTGATTCATATGGTGGAACCTTGCAAATAGTCCATCAATGTGATTACTCCCAAAGCAGTACAAGACAAGACTGAATCCTCTAATGTTGTGATGAGGAGTCAAGCTAAGCTCACTCTCAAAGGAGCTTCAACATCAAACCCACCAGTTACAACAACAGTTCCTAAACAACTAGCATTACCTTCAAAGTCCAATCTAGTAGACTAGTTGCAGGGTACACCATATCAAATTTACATTTTAGAGTTATTGAAAATCTCTCTGATCCATCGAGAGATCCTTGATCAAGCCATGCTTAATACTAATGTACCTAAAGACTTGGATGTGGAGAGATTCTAGACTATGGTTGGTCACTTAAATCCCCCATGTTACTTTTCTTTCTTCGAGGAAGGCAATAAGTCATTGAACCATCCACATAATCAACCTCTACATCTAGAAGTCCTAATCCATAAGTTACACCATGTCAAGTGTGTCTTGATAGATGGAGGTGCTGGTTTGAACATATGTACATACAATCTGGTAAAGCAATTGGGATTCCTTGAGCATACAATTGATCCAAGAAGAAAGATAACAATCAAATCCTATGACAAAGAAGAAAGATCCTCTAAAGGTTTGGTTTTCTTACTGATTAGAGTGGGCCTAGTGGAAAGAGATGTGATATGTCAAGTTCTAGACCAGCTGCTTGCCTACAATATTCTTCTTATAAGGCCATGGATCCATTCAATGTAGGTTGTACCCTCTACCTATCATCAATGCATAAAATTTCCTCATAATGGAGTAGAGGTAAACATTTCGGCTGACACAACCTATCCGTGCAACTGTCTCAAGCAAGAGGATAGTATGATCCCACATAACAAGGAAAGTTCTAACAAAGTGAAAAATTCTAAAGAAATGGTCCTATGAAGCTTTGCAAAGAAGGTTAACATTCAAGAAACAGGAATGGGCGAATACAAGATAGATTATTTGATGTCCTTGTCAGATCTCCCAATATCTCCTAGATCTCAAGGATGAACTTCATCTACATTTACACCTTCCAAAGGTAATACCTTGACAATCCATGAAGGAACAAGGATGGTAAAAGCAAAAGTGTCTCTCGAAGAATAAAATGAAGAAAAAATATGTTTTGCAATGGCTATACAAAGAAGATGAACAAGATGGGAATATCAAAAATGTGGAGATAACACCTAACAAATATGGAAAAGGTTACGATATCATGAAAAAAATGGGCTAAAAAGGCAAAGGACCATTGGGTCAAAACAAGAAAGGACTCATGGAACCAATACATATGGATTTCAAAAATCCTAGATCTACAAAACTAAAGTAGGTTTCAAAGAAATGACATCTCATCCCATGGTTGAAGATGGTCCAGTGTTTGATAGGTTAGGTGATTCAGATGATGAAGAAGAATTAGAAGGACAACCTATTTCTTACAAAAAGGTCACTACACTTGCAAGGAGATCCACTATCAGAACTTAGCACCAATCTTGGGCCTAAACGAGAATCAGAAGAAGAACAAGTAGAAGAACATGAAGAAGAACAGCAACAAAGGCATCATAAATGGGGGCATTTGGTTATTGTTACTCATATACTTGACACACCTCACTTTGAAGAAGAAATAGACATGACATCTTCACAAACACCTTTGCAAGAAAGATAGAATCAAGAAGAAGATAACAATGCCGATGAAGAAGATGAAGTACCAATGACTATTGCCCACTTCTTGAGAGTCTCAGATGATACTCAAGTTGATTCACATGAGTATGAATGGGATATACTCTTTGATGCCACAATGGACATAGAAGTAGATGTGGTACACAAATATAATCCTAGAGTTCAAATTGAAGAAGGAGAGAGTTCTAATGCTAGGTCACTAGAGTTATATTCACATAATAACATGAACTTCAATAATAATGATAATGACTCTAATAATATTAACAACTCTTTGGAATTAAACCACAGAAATCATCTCACAAGTTAATGACATTAATAATAACACAGTGTTGTCTCTTGAACCCTATGAATCTTTGTCCTTAATACATCTTGAGCTTATAGAATGGAATGAACCTATATCCACAAGCCTATTACCCTTTTCTAATGACTATACTCTATCATGTTATCTAAATTCTTGTGAACCATTTACCTCTTCCACTAGTGCAAGGAGCATAAACATGACTGAGGGGGATATCAAGTTTCTCAGTCTAAAAATGAAAAAGAAAAAGAAATATAAATTTGATGGTGAAAACCACGTTAAGGAAGTATCAGATTTAAAAATAGTAAAAGAAAAAGACATATCTGATGGTGAAAACCTCCTACAGGTGCCAAAGGATGAGAATCTTGATATTCTTCTAGATCATTTTCAAGAGAGATCTTCAGTATTAATTGAACCAACACAACCTATCAATCTTGGAACATAAAAATCTCCACAACTAATTCACATTGCTCAATCTCTGTCAGAAGAAGAAAAGCTAAAATTCACCAATCTCTTCAAGGAAAAGAAGATCAAATTTTCTCGGTCCTATTTAGATATGTCTAGGATAGATATAGATTTGATAATGCACCATCTATCTATTTCTCCTGGGGTAAAGTTTGTTAAACAAAAACTAAGAAAAATGAATCCATATGTGGCATTGTTAGTAAACATAACTAGAAAAATTATTGGAAGTTGGATTCATAAGAGCTATTGACTATGCAGAATGGATATCAAATGTGGTTCCTGTCTCCAAAGCAGATAAATCCATAAGGGTTTGCATAGATTTCAGAGACCTAAACAAAGCTTTTCCAAAAGATGATTTTCCGCTCCCTAACATAGATATGATTGTGGATCTCATGATAGGATATGAGATGTACTCTTTGATGGATGGGTTCTCATGATACAAACAAATCAATATTTCTCTTGAAGACCAAGAAAAGAATGCATTTACATGCGCATGAGGAACATATTGCTAGAACGTAATGCCATTCGGTCTCAAGAACGTAGGCGCGACATACCAAAGGGAGATGACTACAATATTCCATGATATGATGCACATAAATATGGAGGATTATGTGGATGACACATTAGCAAAACCAAAAGTGAGAACAACACATATAGAAGACCTGAGAAAATTCAAGCTTAAGGTGCAACACTCGTATTGGTTTTAAATGTACCATGTCCATGTAGTTTTACAAAACTTGTATGGGTTTTTCTTATGTGAAAATATCCAGAGAGAGAGATGAGGTAGAGATGGAGAGTAGGAGAGGGAGAAGAGGGTGAGAGACACAAGGCAGAGAGAGAAGAGAGAGGGTGAGAGAGATGAGATAGAGCTCAACAAGGAGGATAAGTAGGTTTCATAATAGATAGAGATGGTGATGGGGAAACAAATATGAGAGAGATGAAAAAGGGAGAAACATGCATATATAAACATATATACATATATGTATATAAATATATACATATATATCTATAGATTTGAATATATACATATATATACAAATATTATATATATGGGGTATATGCACAAAGATGGGGGACCAAAAAGGTGCCACTTTTCTTTTTGGTCCCCCATCGACCATAGTGTGTACGCACTAAAGCACGTGCACCCTATAGGGCACATGCACTATGGCTTGGGTTGCCCAAGCCTTAGGCTTGGGCAATTCAAACCATAGTGTGTGCGCCCTTTCGGGTGCACACACTTTGTAAAACCACAAAATTTCCACCCACTGTGTGACCTATGCATAACCACAAAAGTCTAGTCCATAATCTTACGTAGTGCGTGCGCCCTATGCAAAACTAGAGAGAGAGAGAGAGTGATAAGGGAGAGAGAGAGAGAGAGAGAGAGAACACAATCTCTCTCTATCTCTCATCACCCTCTCTCTTCCCATCTATCTCTCTCTCTTCCTCTCACTCTGAGTATTTCTCATCACTATTTAAATCTATGACTTAAATAGGGCGCACACCCTATGGAAGTCATAGATTTCAATAGTGTGCTCGCCCTATACAGCTCGCACGCTTTGTAAGGCATTGGAATTTACCAATGCTAAGGCTTGGATTTTCCTTGGAGATCCAACCCAAAGGCTTGGATGATTCAAATAGGCCTGAGACATGTTTGTGTGTGTGAAAATTGTACCTGATCTATAGACACAACACTCAGTAAAACATTAGAGGTTAGCTATAATCAAAATCATGCAAAATTGAAAGCTAAACTAACCAAGCGATTTACTGCCTTCTAATAGGTGCGAGATTAATGTTCTCAGATTGTAATCAAGATCAGTGACCTAGACGACACCTAAATGAAGGATTTGAATGCAAAAGATGGATATGAAAATGAATGCAATTAAGCTATTTTTTTGATATTTTCTATGTAATAAGAGTGATAAAAACTGATATGATTCTATGCTAATATGAAATTGATATGCTATGAATGCTATTGAAAATTGATATGCTATGAATGCTAAATGATCTAACAATGATATGAAAACTATGAAATTCTATGATAAGATATAAAAACTATGCAATTGAAATTGATCTCACAAAGCTTTGAATTTGCAAGTTGATTCCTTAGCCTCCAATTCTCCAGCGTGATTGTGCAGAAATATGAGATGCTTGGATGCAAATTTGAGAGATGATTGAGAGATGAATTATGAAGAGCTGAGCATTGTTTTTATAGAAATCCAAGGCTTTGGAGGTGCATGAAAAAAAGCCATAAATCACTCAAATAACTCAGGTTGATTTTTGAGTTATTTTTAAATAAAGGATAATTAACTCACAAAAACATGCAAAAGCTAAGCTTTAACTCAAAATAGAGTTTAGCTTTAATTGATAATTGATAGTTGTCTGCTTTTATGATTGTGCATGTTTTATTTATGAATTAATTTAATAATAAAATGATTTATTTCCAACTTAACTGCTTTTAAAAATAAAACAATTGATTTATGGGTTAATCAATTATTTAATCAAACTTTTATTAAAAACTATATTATTAAATAATGACAACTTGCTTTAATTAATTAAATAAGAATTTAATCAATTATTCATATGATATTAGATTTATTGTCAAAATTAAATAATACAATTAATAATAGATAGAATTAAATTTAATTACACAATTAAGTGGCAAGATATTAAATCTAATTAATTAAATATAAAAATATTCAATTAATCAAGCTTTAGGATAAATGTGATTTATTGCCAAATAATTATAAAATTAAAGATAATTATGATGATTAGAAATATTACTAGGAATATTCTCCGATGCAGAATTTAAGATAATCAATTATGATTCGATGATGTTTAGATGTGCCTTAGATTAAGACTTTGATGTCGATTTCATTCAATATGTTGATATAGGAGGTTAATGAACTTATAGCCCATTTTTGGGGTATTACATTTTGCCCCTCTTTGAATTACTGTGCGAAGCGCAGTGGTTCAAAGATAGTCTGTGTTTGATAAAGATATGAAATTGATTCAAAAGATAAACCGATCTCAAGATAGAAACTGATTGAAAGATATTGAGATAGGAGTTGATTGATATTGAATTTGATATGAAGATAATAGGTCCTGAATGACCAAAGATAATGTTCACTATAGCAGCAAATGAACCTATGATTGTGAAAAAGTGTCAAAGTGCCTGATTCTGAACCTTAGGATTGATAAGAAGTGAGTGACCCGTTCTAGACTCGATTGTCTTAGCAGAACTAGCAGGTATCACATTCGAATCCTTCAGTTGCCGAAGAACCAAGGAAAGAACACTATGATCTGATGGTCGCAAAAATTGATACAGTTTACAAGATTAGGAGAATACCAGATTGATATGGATCTTGATGAATCTGATATGCCCCAAGTGATGATAGATTTGCCCCGAGCGATGAGGACTTTTGATGAATCAGCGACTAGCTGTGATTGTTGTCTTGATTATTGAGGGAGATATGATTGCCATAAAGATATGATTTCAAATTTGATTACAGACTTTGAATGATATGCAATACCATGCCCCCTTCGGGATTAAAATTGAAATCTGACAAGAAAAGTAAGCGTTGATAGTTTAGAAGCATGTTAATTGATTTGAGAAGTGGTTATTTACGTCCAAGAACACATTCTACATCATTGGAAGGTCCGAAAAGACCAAGTTTGACTAGGTTTGACCAAGTTGAAATTTTGATAGTTTGATGTAAGATAATCAGTTAAGTTGAATATTGGATTTCTGTGATGATTGAAGGTCGATTATGCAAGTAGTTAATAATATGAACGATCTCAGATTTTGATTTTGATCCCGAAAAAGGATTCTACTTGTTGTTTCGTTGGAGGAACCTTCGTGTGAGATTCAGCTCTTGTTAGATTGGAAGAGGTGATTGAAGAATTGTTTAAGCATTGAAGTTCATTTAATCATTGTGAGATCATGCAAACATGCAAAATACAATGAGACATGCAAAATGAAATGAGACATGCAAAATGAAATGCAACCTAAGACCGAAGACCTAGTCACTGATCATATGTCGATTTGTTATCATCATTGAACTTTTTGGTAACTGGATAAATCAATACAATGCCCACTAGCCATGAAACCATAGACATATGAATATCGATTTGTATGCGCAAGAATCAATACAACACCCACTGGTCAACAACCATGGATATATGAATATTGATTTTGTTTTTGAAATGTCGGATTAGATATAAGCATCAAGGCACAAACGCCAGGATGACCTGAATATCATGTCCATTTTGATATAGCAATTTGTACAAGCATCAAAACATAAACATCGTGATGACCTGAGTATGCCTTGCGTTGCAAACACATCAAACAACCAAGAGATCATTCTAAATCCAATGTGAATTACCCGTAGTGACCCTTTATCGTTCACATCCTTAGGCAAGATCACGTTTCACAGTAGGAGAAAGAATTCACTCAAAAAGACAACAGTTAGATCAAACTTCCTTGAATTTTCTGGGTATCAATGGTCGAGGTATGCATGGCCATCCAATTCGAGATAGAGGCTCTTACAGTCGGACACCATTTCAATCCAAAATTTCCAAAGTTGTTAGATTTTCACATACAAGCAGAAGACAGAAAAGATTATTCCCCCAATCATCACTCTCTAAATCCTGTAAAGAACATCATCGAAGAGCTCGAAGGGACACAATATGCAAAAATCTCAATGCAGATCAGCAAGCATACAAGGAGATAAGAGCATGAAAAGCACAAATTGTTTTCAGTTGAGTTTTGATGTTTGATTGTTGTAGATGCAAAATCCTTTCTGGAGACGAGACAGACAGACAGACTCAACTGGAAGCTTCAAAGGACTCTGACTGGATAGGATACGTCTAAGATACATTGGAGGCCATAGGATATGACATTGATTGCCCCCAAGTTTGAACATTGATAGGATACAGATGCGCAAGCTGATTGGTGTACAAACTAACTTATTGAAAATTGGAAATGCAGAAACAAACTGAGAGATATGCACAAACTAAAGCAAGACTGAAAGCTGGGAAAGACCAAGATTGTGTTGATAGATGGAGCATTTGAAACAAGTGGCACCCGTTTGCTGGGTTTTCACCATCTTGGTAGAGATTCTATTTTTGCTACCAAGGTGCCTGTTTCCAGGTTTTCACCAAGGCACTTTTTCTTTTTCTCATTTTTTTTGTATTTTTCATTTTTTTCAATTTTTTTGTACTTTTGATATTTTTTGATTTTTTTGTACTTTTGATATTTTTTGATTTTTTTGTGAATCATCAAGGCGCCTATTGCTAGGTTTTCACCAAGATGTTCATTTTTTCAGGACTTTTTCTGATTTTTAAGATTTTTTTAGGACATTTTACCATAGATTGAATGCCTTAGGCATAGAATTTTTTTAGATGGAGAACGTTGATTGGTTCTCAGAGCTATTCTCCTTCAGTCGTTGAGAGTTGATAGGCCCTAGAGCCAAAAGTAGCAGTGATTACAAAAGGACCCAGCCAGTTGGGTTCGAACTTCCCCTTGCGTTCTCGATGTGATTGATTTTTAGGATTTTCTCTCAACACTAGATCACCAACCTGAAATTCTCTGTGTCTAACTTTCTTGTTGTAGCCTCTAGACATTCTTTTATGATACACTCTAAGATGATCATATGCTGCTTGCCTACACTCATCTAGTAATTCCAGCTCTTGTAACCTAGACACTCTGTAGTCTTCATTGGTGACAAGTCCATGCATTCTGATTTTGAGTGATGGGATTTCAACCTCAATAGGCAGTACTGCTTCAAACCCATAAACTAAAGCGAAAGGTGTAGCCCCTGTAGGCATTCTGATACTAGTCCTGTAGGCCCATTCTGATACTTGTTCTGATACTAATTCTGATACTGGTTCTGATACTGATTCTGATACTAATTCTAATAATTATTCTGATACTGGTTCTGATACTGATTCTGATACTGATTTTGATACTGATTCTGATAATTGTTCTGATACTTGTTCTGATAATTATTTTGATACTTGGTATACTTGATAGCATCTTTTTCCATTTGCAAACTCCCAAGCAAGATCATATCGTGCAGTCCCAATGTCTAGCAAGGTGGAGAACAAGAGGGGTTGACAAGCTGGTGGAAGAGATGGAAGACAAGAGAATAAAGGATAATGAAGGGAAGAAATTCTCAAGGGCAAACTCCTCAAGAATACTCAAGCTAGTGAAAAATTGTCATGTAAAGCATATTTGGATAAGTAGGGAAAGGCTAGTATAGGATAAGTCACAAAAGCGTAGTGCAAGAGAAGGAAAGAATGCAATCCAAAGGAGTAGACATGTCAAGAGGCTTCATAGCACTGTGTTTTACTCTTTCTTTCTTTTTTTATTAGATCAAGACCAACGGGGAAAAGGATAGCGATAGGCGAAAATGAATGGAGGAAGATGGATATGAAGGCTAAACATGGAAGGAATGAAAGCAAGATCATTATAAGATAGCTCACAAAATAGTCAAATGTTCGTGTATAGATCAACATTGTCAAGATCAAATAGAGAAGACAGAATGGATGAAATATGTAGAAGAAATATGCATGATGCCTGATTGCCAGGTTTTCATCATGGTACTTATCCAAGGTGCCACAAGGGAGTGGTTTTCACCATAGGATGAATTTATTTTTCTTTACTTTTGCTACCAAGGCACCTGTTTCCAGGTTTTCACCAAGGCACATTTTCAATTTATTTTATTTTTCATTTCTTTTTTTGGAAGAAGGCAAGCTTTTTAGATAATGCTCCTTAAAAGGATAAACCATGATATGCCAAGGATTCAAAATGACACGCTCAAAGATGCTAATAGGGAAAGGGAGATGAAAGAGAAAAATAGAGGATAAGGTTTTATGTAAAGTGAGTGAGGTTAGAAGATAGGAGGAATAGGCAAATAAAGAAAAATGATAGAAGGTAGAAGGATAATGCATGGAAGGATTGTGAAAGGGTAGGTGGAAAGGAAGGCAAGATCAACGTAAACACACACCTTGAAGGGTGGTGAGAGAATGGAGGAATCATGAATGAAGGAATACGTGAAGGAATATGGCGAATGGATAGCAGAAGTTGTGGTTTAGGCACATGAAATGGAAGAATATTTTTGGAGGGAGATGAAGTGGAAGCCTTTGGAAGCTTGAATGTCAATTTCACTTTTTTCTCAACACCAGACTCTTTCAAGAGAGACTTTGGAATCCATATAGCCGTAGGATTTTTATTTCCTTTTGATGATCTAGAGAGAATATCTTCAATGATGGATTTTGGAACCCATACTTGTCTTGTAGTTTTTTTCTTAGATATCTCTTTTGACTTTATGCCTCCGTGTCGATTAGAGGAGACATGGTGATCTTCTTTTTTTGATGGATTCTTGCATTGCTTCTTTTTCTTGTATTGAACATTCAAGTTACTTCCAAAAGACTTGAGATTTGTGGAAGAGGGAGGATATGACTGGTTTAGATGAGTGGGTGGATGAAAAGGATTCAAGGGTATGCATCTATGTTGATCTTGAGGAAAGATGGGAGATGGAGGTATGTAAGGACCCAAGATGGATGGCGAATCAGAAGAGTTAGGAGGGGAAAGTGAAGGGACATAAGGACCCAAGATGGAAGACAGACGTGAAGCTCTTAGTATTGGTGGAAGAGGTCCGAGGATGGAAGTGGAAGATGCAAAAGGATAATCAATAAGTTCATCAGCATCTATATGACAACCAAGGATATCAACATCTTTAGAGTGAGCATTAGAATTTTCAATAGAATCATGGACATCTTGAATATGAGCACCTTCTTTGATAGGATTGTTCAAAGCTTGCAAAGACTTAGGAAGAGTAGAAAGTGGAAGTGAACATGGAGTGGTAGAACAAGAAGATGAAAGACTTTGATCTTGACAAGGATCTTCGGATAGCATAAGCACATAATTTTTCTCTTGATTTTCAATAGGCTTAAATTTGGAAGTAACAACACTATTTTTACCAACCTTAATGGAAGTATCATCTTTGGAAAGCGCAAGTGTAGTAAGGTCATTTTGATTGTCAATAACCTCAACAGTGTGAGTAGTAGCTTGATCTTGCTTAGGAGAAGACTTAAGACATGGTGGATGTATGAAAAGGGGTGTATAGGATCAAAAGAACCATGAAGCAGATAAGAGACATCACGAAAGGGATTGGATGACATGGAGGGTTCTTGATCTTGATCTTTTTTTATGTTCTTTTCTTCATCATTTCTAGAGTCCTCTTGACATGGAGCCACTTCTAAAGACAAGGAAGCATGTTGGAATGGTATGGAAGACTGTTGCAGAGATGGTGAAGGATCAGCTGAAGTAGGGATTATAGCATATGAAGGCTTAAGCTCTTTAGGTTTATCATTATTGAAAGTATTTGCGGCCAAGTGAAGGTTAGCTTGAGTATCTTTAAGAGGTAGCCCTGGGGGATAACTATAGGGAACCACATGAAAAGTATCAGGGCTTGTATCAGATGAAGGTTTTGTGAAAGATTTGAAAGACTCAGAAGCTTTAGGAAATGTACGGGTATTGGAGGAAGTAGGGGATGGAAGGGAACCATCACCAGACAAAGGTTCAGCATTAACATGATCTTGCTTGAGAGTGTAATCTTTATTTTTAGCTGGAGAGTTCTTAGAGGAGAGATCCTTATAGTATGCATGTTTATAATCAGCGTGGTAAAATTTCTCTTCCTCAAGTGAAATAGATGGATCATCTAGGTATTGTGCATAGAAATCATCAAAGTCTCTTTCATAATCAGAATCATATGGATCACCCTCACGATCTATCCAATGTGACAGCCCATTTGTAGTAAGCAGGAATGGACGATGAGGAGGACTCTTAGGAACAGAGGTGTCATAGGTATCATTACATTGTCTGTCGTCATAGTCATCATAGTCTCCAAAGCTAGATGTGTCACTCTATGTGGAAGAGGTATCATATTGCTCAATTTTTTTCTGGGGGCATGGTGACATGTACAAGTCTTTATCAAATGGAAAAGAGTATAGATATTGCATGGAGAACTTTTTAGATTCCTTCTCTTTCTCAAGTTTGTCAAGTTGGACTTGCATAGCTTGTAGCTGCTTCATCATAGCGGTGATTAGAGCTTCTTCCTCTTGTGTACTAATTCTTTGAGACATGTGTACTGATTCTCAATAGCTATTGCTCTATTCTTGACACAATGATATTTTTGACAGATTCTGGAAATAGGCTGTAAAAGCTGAAGTATCTAGCAATTCTGACAATTTTCTGACAACTTTTCAAAATTTTCCCAAATGACTTTCTGTAGACTCGTACGACAGTTGGTAGGCAATGAAACGACAGTTGAAAAACTCGTACGACAGTTGCAAGTAGGATTTTGACTTTGAGAATTTGTGGGCATGGAAACTCGTACGACACTGGGTTCTCAATCGTATGACAGATGGGCAATACTGAAACGACACTTGACAAAACTCGTACGACTTTTGACTTCTTGAAATGACTTTTGACTCCAGAAAGATTTTACATCAATTTTTGCAAAATTTAAGGTCTTCAATTTTGGATTGTTTGCAAATTGTACTGTCCAGATTTTGAAGGTTATACCAGATTTGATCATTTTTAATAGCCAAGTAGATAAACAAGCACATAGAACAGCAAGCAAGTGATTCCAAGCACGTCTGAAAACAATGAACAAGGGCAAAAGCAACCTTGCGCATGAACAATCAGGTGACCAAATTGTGCTAATCCCTGAGAGTACTAATTGTGTATGTTCTAAAAAGTTTTGCAATAACACACATATACCTGAGAATGAAAAAAATTGGCCTCTCTAGGGTTTTTAGTAATGGTTTGACTCTGCAACTTTTATGATTCAAAGGGGTGAACTCCAATCCCGGTGCACCAGGGTTTTGACACAGTCCGAGAACTTAATCTTCAAGAGCTGCTAGGGAGATCTGACAACCCAACAATGAACCATACCCATGGAGATTTCTTCCACAAGGACATTTATATAGCGGCTGTCACTACCATGGCGAAAATGGCTATTACCGCTTGAGGTTCCGTCAACACAGTTTTCCCTGTGAAGGGATTGTCCGCTACGGTTAACCCTCTCTAAAGATGACTCACAATAGTATACCACAAGGGGACTTGGCTCCAGATTCAAGGTTTTGACACCTCTTCACTTTTAACCTAAACAAAGCAAGTAGATTAATCCGACACGCTAAGACAAAGTTTTGTTCCACCAAGGTCTGTGATATCAACTCCACGTGATCTATCAACCTCTCCGGGGAGAGAATGTATCAATCAATAAGAGAAGATGCACTAACCAATTTTGATTCACCAAAGATCGTGATATCAACCCCACGTGATCTATCAAACTCTCCAGAGAGAGAATGTGTTGATCAATAAGAGAAGACACACTAACCAAGTTGAATGTGAAACGCACTAAGTATCCTCCCTACCTACAAGGATTCTGTCGTCAAGGAAGGATTTCGCTAGGAATCCAATCTCTCAAGAATCATGAATAGTGTTCATAGGGCCTAATTACTATGTGAGCACATATATATTCCTGAAAGTAAATCTACCAAAAGCATCCAAAAAGTAGAAAGAGGAACACTTAACGCTTAAAGCAAATATGAGATGAGTCCACAAGGTGGAACACTTAACACCTCACACAAGCTAAAAATGAGTCCCCAACTTAGAAAACAAGTGAGTTCCTAAAAGCACAAAAGGGTTGCCAAGTGGAACACTTAACGCTTCTGTCCTGTTGACCCCTCCCCTTTATGGCACTGAGATTGCAACCACAGGGCGGAAATGGGGGGCCGACGGATTAGCGAGTCCAATAACCCAAGATAGCAATCAAGATCAATCACAAGTATTCTAAGACTACTTAATGAATCCTTAAGAGATTACAACCTAGTATCAATTATGCAAGTGTGTATAAATAGATAAAAGCATGAAAGGATGCACACAAGCCAGACACATAAGAGATTTATTTTAGGATCCAAATTGAAATATTATCAGCTTGAGAAGAATACCTTAGGTCCAATGCTCTGCAATCCAAAATTTAGCACACGTCTGAAAGTACAAAATCAAGACCAATCAACAGCAAATTGTAAGCATTAGAAATCAATAATCTGAAAGTACAAATCTGCAAATTATGTGTCTCTGTAGCAAAATCTCGCGCGAGGCAGAATGTGGTCCTGCGAGAGGAAACACTGTCTCGCGCGATGAAGAATGAAGTCTCGCGCGAGGAAGTACTATCTCGCGTGACGAAGGATGAAGTCTCGCGCGAGGAAGTACAATCTCGCGTGGCAAAAATATGAAGCCTCGCGCGAGGAAGTGAAGTCTTGCACGATAAAAGATAAAGTCTCACACGAGGAACTGCAGTCTCGCGTGAGAAAGTGATTTTTCACGCACAAAAATGATACAGTGAAATTTCGTGCGACACAGAAAGAAATCTCACGCGATGCAAGTGAAATCTCATGCGAGAATTCGTACAGAGATGTACGGAAGTACAGACAGAATGATAAAAATCGCTGTGTATGGACAACTTTGATAGAAAAAGTGCCAAATTTTCTTTTTTTTTCTTTTTTGCAGGCAAAAAAGAAACAAAAAATAACGTCCTACAGAGTATACCAGGACCCTTGAAACCCTTATCCTCAAAAGATAGAAAATTGATAAAAATGAAGGGAAACCCATTTCAGGGCCCCACGGTGGGCGCCAGAAATGTGTGTGTGAAAATTGTACCTAATCTGTAGACACAACACTTAGTAAAACATTAGAGGTTAGCTATAATCAAAATCGTGCAAAATTGAAAGCTAAACTAACCAAACGATTTACTGCCTTCTAATAGGTGTGAGATTAATGTTCTCAAATTGTAATCAAGATCAGTGACCTAGACGACACCTAAATGAAGGATTTGAATGCAAAAGACGGATATGAAAATGAATGCAATTAAGCTATTTTTTTGATATTTTCTATGCAATAAGAGTGATAAAAACCGATATGAATCTATGCTAATATGAAATTGATATGCTATGAATGCTATTGAAAATTGATATGCTATGAATGCTAAATGATCTAACAATGATATGAAAACTATGAAATTCTATGATAAGATATAAAAACTATGCAATTGAAATTGATCTCACAAAGCTTTGAATTTGCAAGTTGATTCCTCAGCCTCCAATTCTCCAGTGTGATTGTGCAGAAATATGAGATGCTTGGATGCAAATTTGAGAGATGATTGAGAGATGAATTATGAAGAGCTGAGCATTGTTTTTATAGAAATCCAAAGCTTTGGAGGTGCATGAAAAAAAGCCATAAATCACTCAAATAACTCAGGTTGATTTTTGAGTTATTTTTAAATAAAGGATAATTAACTCACAAAAACATGCAAAAGCTAAGCTTTAACTCAAAATAGAGTTTAGCTTTAATTGATAATTGATAGTTGTCTGCTTTTATGATTGTGCATGTTTTATTTATGAATTAATTTAATAATAAAGTGATTTATTTCCAACTTAACTGCTTTTAAAAATAAAACAATTGATTTATGGGTTAATCAATTATTTAATCAAACTTTTATTAAAAACTATATTATTAAATAATGACAACTTGCTTTAATTAATTAAATAAGAATTTAATCAATTATTCATATGATATTAGATTTATTGTCAAAATTAAATAATACAATTAATAATAGATAGAATTAAATTTAATTACACAATTAAGTGGCAAGATATTAAATCTAATTAATTAAATATAAAAATATTCAATTAATCAAGCTTTAGGATAAATGTGATTTATTGCCAAATAATTATAAAATTAAAGATAATTATGATGATTAGGAATATTACTAGGAATATTCTCCGATGCAGAACTTAAGATAATCAATTATGATTCGATGATGTTTAGATGTGCCTTAGATTAAGACTTTGATGTCGATTTCGTTCGATATGTTGATATAGGAGGTTAATGAACTTATAGCCCATTTTTGGGGTATTACAATGTTTTCCAGCAAACACAAAAAAATGACATCTTTTTTTGTGTGCTCCTCGTCAGGTTTACTCATGGCTCAAGAACGTAAAAATCAGACTACGTGATATTGCAGATCTCTCTGTTAGCTATCTAAGCATATAATTTATTTTGAATTCTGATTATGTTAAGTTTTTCATCTCTAATTTCTTTTGTGTGTATGTCCATTTTTTGTAAAAAACCAACGTGTAGTATTTTGGGCATAGATTTTGGCTCGTTCATCAAATTTTGCAACAAGTTACATTTCTAGAAACTAGACTCCATTCTACACACTTTAAAAAAAAAAAATGATTTTCGATTAGTTTTAAATGATTTCTTGGGGGAGCACACAGAAATTTCATGTTTTTAGGATGTGTGCACTTCGTAAATTCATCAAAAATTATACATTCATAAAAAAATTACCAAAAAATTTTGGGATAAACTACGTGGTGTTAGCTAACTTCTCACTGGAGTGATTAAAAAAATTCAAAAAAAAAGTTAACATTTTAGGGAGCACACCAGACGCTATGTTATGTTTTTTCACAAAAAATAAGACCACTTTTTGTTCTCCCCCTTTTTGAGGGCCTTAATCTGCACCATTTTCAAAATAAGTTAGTAGTTTAGGAACTAGATTTAGAGTATTACAACTCTTGTTTCTGTTGCATCTTAAAATTTTGAGTGTAACTATCTTCAATTTCTTGTTGAAGTTCAGAGTTTTTTGATTTCAGGAAAAAAGTGGCATCTTATACCCCCTTTTTGGTCCCCCATCTTTGTGCACTTACCCTATGTAAGTATATACATCTATTTAGTGTATGATAAGTTTACAAGCATATGTTTTTATATCTTCATAACTTGTAATTTTCTATAGAACTAAAAATTATTCTTTTAGTTCTACATTTATGTGTATGGGTTATGAAGAACTAGAAAAACTCTTTTTGTCTCACAAAACTTAAGTGGGTTTTTTAGTACTTAGGAACCCATACGTGTTATAAATAGGTAAGAGGGCTGGACAATGATCCTAAGGCTTGGAAGCCCTTTTTCCCTCCATTTCTCTCCCTTTACACATTTTTTATTTTTCTAGGATTATTTATAAACTTATTCATCATCAAGTTTACATTTGTAAAATTACCACCATCATCTCACACGTCTTCTCATCTTTCTAACCATATAAATTTTCCTATTTTTGGACAACACTAGCCTAGTAAACTTTAATTTTCTTTACCAGTGTCTTCATAGTTCTCAGAGACATATGTCTACCATTTTATTAATAAATTTTGATTACTTGACCAAATTCTAAATAAATTACATATTATTATTCTACACACCCTAAGAAGTGTGCATTTGGGACCTATCATCAGGCAAATTTCTAGGATTCATAGTTTTAGCAAAAGGAATTGAAGTTGATCCAACAAAGGTAAAGCAAATCCTTGAAATGCAACCACCTAGGAATATCAGTCAGATGAGGACACTTCAAGGAAAGTTACAATCTATAAGGAGATTCATATCCTAGTTAGTAGAAAAGGCTCAACCTTTCACAAAGATGATACATAAAGGAGTCACATTCACATGGGATGAACGATGCGAAAATAATTTTTCTCAAGTCAAGAAATATTTGATGAATCCTCAAATCTTTATGGCTCTGATACATAGGAAGCCACTTTTGTTATACATATCAATGACATATACATCATTAGGAGTATTGCTAGCACAAGAGGATGAAGCTAATAAGGAAAGGGCTATATATTACATCATCAAGACTTTGGTCTCCTATGATTTGAATTACTCGGTGATTGAAAAAGCATGCATAGCAGTAGCATTTGCATCTCAGAATCTTAGGCACTACATGTTGGCACACAAGGTTAAGCTAGTCACTAAGACAGTTCCACTTAAATACATGTTGAGTAAGGCAACATTGACAAGAAGACTATCAAAATGGGTCTTAGTACTACGTGAGTTTGATATTGAGTATGTTGACAAAAAAGATATTAAAGGACAAGTGATAGCCGACCAACTTGCTAAAGCACCAGGGACAGATGACATACCACTACACATAGAGTATCCTGATGAAGCAATCATGCACTTAACATAACATCCATGGAATATGTATTTTGAAGGATCCTTTACACAATAAGGATCGGGAGTTGGATGTTTGTTCATTACTCCACAACACAACTTATATCTCTCACTCTTACCTATCATTCTACCAAAGGGTTTTTCAAAATACTAAATCTAAATATACACTATGTTATGTTTTTCTGAAAAAATTAGGAATAGTTTTTCATGCGCAATGGGTTTGACCCTGTTAATCTTATCCAATTTAAAAAAACTTTAGTAGTTTAGAAACTTGATTCAGAGTACTACAATTCTTATTCTTTATACAACTCCTATCTTTGAGTGCATGACCCTTGAATTACTCTTCAAAGTTTGGGTTTACCTGATTTCAGGATAAATGTGGCTACTTGTATCCCTCGTTTTGCATACCATCTTGGTGCACTTACCCTATCATTGTTTCTAACTTTTAAATCTAGTATGATTTTTATATTAAATTAGAGGTGGCATATACAATTACCTATCTTAGTTTGGCAACAAATATTTTATACCATCTAGAAAACTATTATAAATTAAAATTGACCCACTATTCGTACTAATTTATTTTCCAAGGCTTTCAAATAAGCTTTAGGTTATCTCATTTTGGATTTTGGGATCTTTGTTGCCCTATATTTGAAGAGTTTGAGTCTTTCAAGCATCTTTTCTAGTTCCATCATAGAGCCTAGAAGCTCTAGACCTAGATTCATAATTTTTCCAACTCTTTCAACCAAAGTGTCTCTCTCTTGGTACATGGTTCTTATAGGGGATTGACTTCGAACGTATTCCTCATAAATTCAATTTTATTTGGCATGATTTTAAGGTGTAGATTCTCTTTAAAATATGAAAAGATATAAATTTGAAAATCTTTTCTTATTTCTTGGTTGACTAACATATTTTATATTTTTCTAAAATTATCATTTCTTTTAATATCTCATTATAGATCTAGGTGTAAGTGAATAAAGTTGGACTAGAAGTTTCTCCCCTTTAAGGGTTGCTCAAACATTATAACAATGCCCCTTATGATGTGGGAAAATTTCATCTATGTCTCTCCTCCTCCAAGGGTTGATCGCCTCCTCATGGGCATTGGCATGGATGAAATCTTTTTGTTCACAGTGCTGAGGATTCTCACTCCCAAGCTTCTTCTCTACCTATCAAGAGGGATTGTGGACAAGAAGTTCTTTGCAACCTACTCATCACCACTCTGATTCTCCAACATTTATGGAAGAACTTTAAGACATCCTACTTGTAGAACTCTTGATTGGTTTGATTCCAATGAATTTCCTTGGTTGTCTCTTGCTATTTTTCTAGCTCACATTATAATAAAGAAGAAGAAGGTAAATAGAAAGAAAAATATGAGGTGGGTTGGAATTCTCTTGTAGATGCCCCATACTTCATTGATATATGGAGTAAATCAGGTGATCACGACCCTCCTCCTCCCCCTCTAATATTGATGTTGTCATTTAACAATTTATTTATATTTCTACGTCTTATGATCTAAGTATTAACCATGTATAGACTTTAGAGATATAATTTTATATTGATCCACTCTTTTTTGAATATGTATAATATTATTTCTTATAAATGATAATATTGACACTATGAAATCATCCTCAAACGATATAGACTATGAAAGTGATATGTAAACAAACATATTCTCAACAACTTCTTTTTTTTAAAATGCTTGGTAAACTTTTTAACATGAGTGGTGATGTTGGCATAGCACAACCTCTAGCTCTACATAAAACACTTTTGATCTAGAGTGATGAATAAGTAAGGCCATAAATTGGAAACCTACTTTTCAATTATCAAAATTGAGACTCAAACCCATGAGCACATTAGATCATTGAAGACATAAACATGCGCTCACAATGACCAAACAAGAGTTTAAACCTTGATAACCACAACAACAACACCACCACTTAACTAACATACTATAGAAAGAACACCACCTCGACAAATTCATCATATAATCTTCCCAACATTGTTTTTTAAAGTAGAATTTCTATGAAAGCATCTTAAACTCTACGTTACCCGCTAATAAAAATCTCCACTTGGAAAAATTAGCACGGAACTCCTTAAAAATAAGGATTTCAAATTGCACTTTTGAGAAGTACGTTTTCATAGCATCTGCATACTTAAGCAATACTCTCATCGTGCTACTAGCCCATCGAATTCGTGTTCATACAGTTGAAACAATTCGTGTCCTTAAAAATCTCGACAAAGTTCCTGCAAAGGCAAAATACAAAGGATCGAGTTCTTGTAAGCTAAATGAAATTATAAATATGAAGGATAACAGGCAACTGAGAATGTGCAAAGAAACTAATGCTTCTCCGATTGGATAACATGCAACTGAGAATGTGCAAAGAAAATAATAAAGGGCTTTATTAAGCCATTTAGCCTCGTAACATGCAATCTACGTAAACTACTATATCCAGTCACATTCGATCAATTAATAATTTATTGACCAACCTTGCACCACGTAATACAAATAAAACTTTGTCAAATGGAATAATTTTAGAGCAAGGATTTTATTAGATCATGTGGCCGCGTGAGCAGAGATAAGGTGTAGGACCAAGTAAGCTACAGCAAGCACTAAACTCTTAAGGCATATTCAATGAAGCTTTCGATACCGTACAATAATAAAATCTAATTGTACAGAGAAGTTTATGTCAAAGTAAGGAAAAACACATATATAATATGATGGAGAACAAAGTCAAGCATACTAAAACAAATTTGTATAAATGCAAATAAGATTCCTCAATCCTGCAAGACTAAAGAGGGCAAATAATTGCATAAAAATGAAAAAATTTATTGCAATTAAAATAGAGAAATCTATCTTAATTTTAGATTGTATAAATGTTTTATTAATATTGTTTATAAAATTTAAAATTAAACTCTATAATTTTTAGAGTTTTAGAAGTAGAGTTTTATTTTAATTTTGAAAGAATAAAAGATATGTTGTGAAAGTTACAATAATATTATTTTTAATTTTATAGAAGTTTATCAGACACTTCAGGTAAGAAAGATTTTCTCATAAAGAAATCAAGGACGTCTCAAGGGAATCATAATAGGTATGTCGAATCTGTTCTTCACCCATATCTCTTCTTGTCCTTCATCCCAATCACTCCATTCACTATCTCATGCAGAAAGTCCTTCTGCTTTCCACTTTGTTTACTCCAGTTGGTAACAGATAGCAATCGACTCTGACCACTACCGATCACCTCAGTGCCTCAGTAAGGTTCATCCTCTCCCGACTCTTCAATCAACTTAGTATCATCTGCATCTCTCTGTGTCACAAATGTAACCATCTGCTGAACCATCTCTGCCAGCAAAACCATCTGTTTCTTAATCTCAACAAACTCCTTAGAGATATCATTCTCCTTCTCCTTCAAACTAGACTTAATAGGAATAGGTTCATCAACCTTCTGCTCCTGAGGTTTGTCATAAGGATAACACCTGATAACTCCACATCCTTTAACTCTTGTCTCCTGTAAAGGTATTAGCTTATGCTGAGCTCCTTCATGCCTAACCACATAGGTATTAGCACGACCATCAAACAAAACATTTCTGTCAAACTGCCAGGGTCTACCGAGCAACATATGACAAGCATCTATGGGCAATACATCACACAATATCTCATCATGGTAAGATCCAATCTGAAACTTAACTAAGCATTGTTCTTCAACTCTAACTTTAGAAACATCTTGTATCCAACTAATCTGATAAGGATTAGGATGCTTCCTTCTTTCCAAATTCAACTTACTAACCATTTCATCTGAAACAAAGTTTTCAGAACTGTCACCATCAACTATGACATTACATACCTTATCCTTGCATTTACATCTGGTTCTGAACAAATTCCTTCTTTGCACTGGTTCATGAACACATGCAGCTAATCTCCTAGTGATAAGTGTCTCACCTTTCTCTGGAACATTCTCAATGTCTTCTTCAGCAACTAATGCAACTCTTTTCTTAGGACAATGCCAACTTCTATGACCAGCTTCACCACAGTTATAACAAGTGCCGGTGAACTCATTCTTCTACCTTCCTCTTTGTCCAATATTCTTAGTAACTTGACCATTGCTAGATCCCATATCAGACTTAGGATTCTTTGTCACATTACTCTCAGCAACTGTCTCACCAGTTTTACCACCTTGGTTCCTACTGTTCTATTTTCCTTCATACTTCCTATTCAGCTTCTCTTCAATCTTTAATGCCATCTGATAAGCATCACTGATTGTTGTCATCTGCATAGTAAGTAACTCTTCCTGAATACTAGGTCTCAAACCATAGACATACCTAGCAACCTTCTCTTTATCAGCTTCAGAATGACCAATCCTAATCAGGATTTTGTAAAACTCCTCGGTATACTCCTATACCGATTTGTTAGTCTGCTTCAAAGCTTGCATCTTCTTAAACATGTCCAATTCATAATCCATCGGAATGAATTGCTTCTTCAACTTGTCAACCATTCGGTTCCACTTTCCAACTAAACTTCTCTCCACCAAGTATTTGCATGACCTTTCAACTTAGTCTTTGCAAATCTAACTCTATCAGGATCTTCTATTTCTTCATACTCAAAGTATTCATCAATCTCATTGATCTAATCAATCAATTCTTCAGGCCTAAGGCTTCCAACAAATGCAAAAACTTCAATCTTAGGTCTCTTCCCAATCTTAGACACAGCTTTGAGAATTTGATTCTCCTCAGTATCTCTAGCTTCTTCTACAGCTTCTTCAAAATGATCTTCCTCAGATTCATCATCACTTTCCTCTTTCAAGGTAGGCTTCTTCTTTCTTAATTCCTCTTATAGGTCTTGCACTTGTTTCTGCAAAGCCCTAAAATCATCAAGACATAATTCTCTAGTAGCTTCTTCTTCTTCAAGGATCTCTTGATTTCTCCTCGGAGGCATCTTCAAATCAAGATCTAGATACACAAGATCTACTTGGCTCCAACAGGAACAAACTTTGCTCAAACAAGAACAAACTTCGCTTTGATACCACTTAATGCAGTCAAGCTTAGTGGATCGAATTAAGGATTGACCGACCTTGTAGCCAAACCAATATGCAACAAAAATACACAGTAACAACAACAGATCTACAAAGAAACAGAAGTCTTTATTCATGAAAACACCGATTACATGCAATGTGTTAGGCTGTAAGGCCTTCCCAGTTATGGCCAATTACAAAGCAAGTAACAATCTACAAGATCTCACAGGATCCAAATCTTTTCCCCAACATCAGCATTCAGCTAGCCCAGGTCTATAACATAGAACACCTTGGTAGGCACCCAGGAAAGATCTAAACTTGTACTCCAACTTCCAAGCAATCTTCCTACTCCTAAGCTCGCAGGCTACTAACTTTCCTCCCAGCAATTTGATGCCCTAAACAACTACCCAAGCATCCTATAAATATTGATTCCCAGCCACAAGGTGGCTGATGAAACAATAAATCTCTATAAATAAATATTAAATGCTAAAACATTAGTCGGCTCTCACATACCCTTACAAAATAAATAAACTCTCAAAGATGGCCCCAAACGGTCATCAGACCCGCATAGGAGAATGCAACACGCCATATCTAAGTCCCCACACATCCAACAGTTAATCCATAACACGAGGAGCATGACCCAAATTAAATGCACCAGTTGGCCAAGCCGATCTGTCCAAACAATCCAGTTGGTCAAGCCGATCTGTCCAAACAATCTAGTTGGTAAGCAAGAACACCGAGCAACAGAAGAAATAACCGAGCACCAGATGACCGACCATGCCAGGCATGACCGAGGAACACAGTTATTGCCGAGCTCTAGAGAACTGACGCCTTCAATCACTGAGCATTCTTTAGAGACCGATCACTCCGATAACCATAGAAACCGAGCAACTAGTCTCCCAAACCGAGCAAGAACTCTACCTTCAAAGACAAACATATTTTTGGTTGATATAGGATTGTCATGAATCCTAGGATGCTCCTGCATCAGACACCCTAGGTAAGAAAAATTTTCTCATAAGGAAATCAGGAACGTCTCAAGGGAATCAGAACAAGTATGCCGAATCTATTCTTCACCCATATCTCTTCTTGTCCTTCATCCCAATCACTCCACTCACTGTCTCATGTAGAAAGTCCTTCTGCTTTCCACTTTGTTTACTCCTCCAGTTGGTAATTGATATCAACCGACTCTGACCACTACCGATCACCTCAGTGCCTCGGTAAGGTTCACCCTCTCCCGACTCTTCAATCAACCCAGTATCATCTACATCTCTCTATATCACAAATGTAACCATTTTCTAAACCATCTCTGCCAACAAAACCATCTGTTTCTTAATCTCAACAAACTCCTTAGAGATATCATTCTCCTTCTCCTTCAAACTAGACTTAATAGGAATAGGTTCATCAACCTTCTGCTCCTAAGGTTTGTCATAAGGACAACACCTGATAACTCCACATCCTTTAACTCTTGTCTCCTATAAAGGTATCAACTTATGCCGAGTTCCTTCATGCCTAACCACATAGGTATTAGCACAATCATCAAACAAAACATTTCTGTCAAACTGCCAGGGTCTACCGAGCAACATATGACAAGCATCTATGGGCAATACATCACACAATATCTCATCATGGTAAGATCCAATCTGAAACTTAACCAAGCATTGTTCTTCAACTCTAACCTTAGAAACATCTTGTATCCAACTAATCTGATAAGGATTAGGATGCTTCCTTCTTTCCAAATTCAACTTACTAACCATTTCATTTGAAACAAAGTTTTTAGAACTGCCACCATCAACTATGACATTACATACCTTATCCTTGCATTTACATCTGGTTCTGAACAAATTCCTTCTTTGCACTGGTTCATGAACACATGCAGCTAATCTCCTAGTGATAAGTGTCTCACCTTTCTGTGGAACATTCTCAATGTCTTCTTTAGCAGCTAATGCAACTCTTTTCTTAGGACACTGCCAACTTCTATGACTAGCATCACCACAGTTATAACAAGTGCCGGTGAACTCATTCTTCCACCTTCCTCTTTGTCTAGTATTCTTAGTAATTTGACCACTGCTAAATCCCATATTAGACTTAGGATTCTTTGTCACATTACTCTCAGCAACTGTCTCACCAGTTTTACCACCTCAGTTCCTACTGTTCTATTTTCCTTCATACTTCCTATTCAGCTTCTCTTCAATCTTTAATGCCATCTGATAAGCATCACCGATTGTTGTCATCTGCATAGTAAGTAACTCTTCTTGAATACTAGGTCTCAAACCATAGACATACCTAGCAACCTTCTCTTTATCAGCTTCAGAATGACCAATCCTAATCAGGATTATGTAAAACTCCTCGGTATACTCCTGTACCAATTTGTTAGTCTGCTTCAAAGCTTGAATCTTCTTAAATAGGTCCAATTCATAATCCACCGGAATGAATTGCTTCTTCAACTTGTCAACCATTCGATTCCACTTAGTGATCTTTTCTTTCCCTCTTCTACCTCTTTCCAACTGAACTTCTCTCCACCAAGTATTTGCATGACCTATCAACTTAGTCTTTGCAAATCTAACTCTATCAGGATCTTCTATTTCTTCATACTCAAAGTATTCATCAATCTCATTGATCCAATCAATCAATTCTTTAGGCCTAAGGCTTCCAGCAAATGCAGAAACTTCAATCTTGGGTCTCTTCACAATCTTAGACATAGCTTTCAGAATTCGATTCTCCTCAGTATCTCTAGCTTCTTCTACAACTTCTTCAAAATGATCTTCCTCAGATTCATTATCACTATCCTTTTTCAAGGTAGGCTTCTTCTTTCTTAATTCCTCTTGTAGGTCTTGTACTTGTTTCTGCAAAGCCCTAAAATCATCAAGACAAAATTCTCCAGTAGCTTCTTCTTCTTCAGGGATCTCTTGATTTCTCCTCGGAGGCATCTTCAAATCAAGATCTAGATACACAAGATCCACTTGGCTCCAACAGGAACAGACTTTGCTCAAATAGGAACAAACTTCACTTTGATACCACTTAATGCAGTCAAGCTCGATGGATCCAATTAAGGATTGACCGACCTTGAGGCCAAACCAATATGCAGTGGAAATACACAGTAACAACAACAGATCTACAAAGAAATGAAAGTCTTTATTCATGAAAACATTGATTACATGCAATATGCCGGGCTGTAAGGCCTTCCCGGTTACGACCAATTACAAAGTAAGTAACAATCTACAAGATCTCGCAGGATCCAAATATTTTCTCCAACATCAGCATTCAGCTAGCCTAGGTTTGTAACACACAACACTCTGGTAGGCACCCAAGAAAGATCTAAACTTGTACTCCAACTTCCAAGCAATCTTCCTGCTCCTAAGCTCATAGGCTACTAACCTTCCTCCCAAAAATTTGATGCCCTAAACAACTACCCAAGCATCCTATAAATATTGATTCCCAGCCACAAGTCGACTGATGAAACAATAAATCTTTATAAACAAATATTAAATGCTAAAACATCAGTCGACTCTCACATAGCCTTACAAAATAAATAAACTCTTAAAGATGGCCCCAAACAGTCATCAGATCCGCATAGGATAATGCAACACGCCAGATCTAGGTCCCCACACATCCAACGGTCAATCCATAACATGAGGAGCGCGACCCAAATTAAATGCACTAGTCGGCCAAGCTGATCTATCCAAACAATCCAGTTGGTAAGCAAGAACACTGAGCAACAGAAGAAATAATCAAGCACCAGATGACCGACCATGCCAGGCATGACCGAGGAACACAATTATTGCCGAGCGCTAAAGAACCAACACCTTTAGTCACCGAGCATTCTTTAGAGACCGAGCACCCTGGTAACCATAGAAACCGAGCAACTAGTCTCCCAAACCGAGCAAGAACTCTACCAAACCACGATCAAAACTAACAATCTACCTTCAAAGACAAACATATTTTTGGTTGATACAGGATTGCCAGGAATCCTATGATGCTTCTGCATCAGCTTCTCAAGTTTCAAATAGTCAAAGACAAAATGGATTTGATCTTGATTATTTCTAGAATCTTGTTTTTTTATGTTGTTATATTAGTTTGGAGTACTAATGTTGATTTGATCAAGGTCGGAGACAATTAAACTATGATTGTTCATAGCATGAAGTTGAGATGAGTTATCCATCAATTTCAAAGTGCAAGTTTGAGGATTAACAGAATCAGATTTCCACAATCCATTATGATGCACTATTAGTTTCTGGATTCGATTGCGTGAGTTTTTTTAGCATCAACGTTTGAGGATACCTTTACCATTTCTATATATAAACAAGTCTTTCTTATATATTGATCTAGAGAAGCTAATAGATTGGTGGAACTGTTGCTAACCATGTCATTGAATTCACTATACATGTCGTTTGAAGTATACTCTCTTGTTGTGAACTTTGAGGTGACTTCTCATGAATGCCTTAGACCACTATTTGCTAATGGATCCTCTTCCATTAACTTCTCATCTTTACACTAAATGTGGGACCTCTCTTTTTGCTATTGATGTTTTCATAATAGACAAAAACATCCAATTCAAAAGAAATCTCTTGTTTACTTTTATATATCGAAACCTTATTTTTTATTTTTGAAAACAGATGTATTTTGATAGATCTTCATTAAAAAAATGAAAAAATATTTGGTGGGACAGCCAATTGTTTCTTTCCTATTAATTTTTATTTTCATTATATAGTGTCTATTATTATTTCACTAGTTTTGCAATATATGTTTGGTCCTAAGGTCCAACAAATATAGACCTCTTGTAAAATTTGTAGAAAACTTTTAAATTACAACATATGTAACTATTGCAACTCCTTTTAGTGTAAGTGGTAGGTTTAGAATGTATAGTCAATGAAACATCGTTTTGAAATTGAAAGAAACACTACGATTTACCGACATCTATGTGTGGATTAAATAAAAAGTGTTAACATTGAACTTATTTATCATTCTTGCATAGTGAATAAAGCCAATAGCATAGATTGTATGGTCATATACATTCCATACAATCCTATAGATCACTACAATGAAACAAAATTTGGATTCTCAAAACTTTAAATATGAATTTATTTATTTAAAGAATTTATAAACTCTTTAAAAAACCCCCCAAAAAAGTACAACAAAATATAACACTATATATTAAACTTGATCTCTTACACTAAGTGGTAACAACTTCAATCTCAATGAAGAACCTACTTTGTATTAAGAGATGCTTGTTGTCATAACCCTAAGTTTTAGTTTTCTTTTTAGACGTTTCCCTGATATACAACCATGACCATTATAGTTTCTTAAAATAAATATGAAATTGTGAAAGCAAAAAATTCATTTATATTCAACTATTTATTGTCCGCTAGTTTTTCCCATTGTCCACATCCTGCTTAATTTGTGCTGGAGAAGTCTGAAAAGATGAGATGAAAGTTGTCGGACGTGAGAAATTGCGGATCTGGACAATATAAATAAAGAAATAAGAGTGGTCAAATCAGATTTCAAAATTCTCTGTTTGACGTTATCATTTGTATATATTATGATTCGGTCCTAGTCTGACAAATCTTTTCTCACCACCCACCACCCACTTCATTCACTCAAAGGTATGTATTTACAGAAATAGAGAGATGCGCGTGAAATGATATTCAAAAAACGCGTGTGGTTTGTGCATGTGTTGAGTAAAGAGAGGAAGAAAAGAAAGAAGATTGAAGTAGTACGAGACAGAATTGTTTAGCCCTGAGCAAAAAAAACAACAAGGAGGGTCCACGAGGGAGTCTGTATCGGATTGGTTGGGACAGATGCATGTGCTCGCATTGACAATTATATCCCTTGATCCAGGGCGAACATTATTTGTTCAATTACTTGCCTCGAAAACGCTAAGTAGGTCCATAGAATGGGAGGATATGGGAAAAATTCAAGCACAAGCAGATAGATGCAACTTATGAAAAAAACAGTAATATTTATCATTATTCTTTTTAAATTAGACTGTGTGTTTTCTCACTACTGTTCAGATAATAGAGAGTATGAAGCGTGATCTGAAAAGTTCAATTTGTTGATCACACTAGAATTAAAAATATTAAAAAAAACAAAAAATAGTTGAAAGATACTTTAAAAAAATTAGATTAAAGGTGTGATTTGAAATATGTAATGTTTTATATTCAATGATCTATTATCAAGATAATAGAAAATGAAAAGATATAAAAAATTCTATTACATGGTGTGATAAAAAATTCACACAATCTAATGATGTGATCTAAAATATTGATTTTGTGGGATTCTTTATGCACAAAAGAGTTAGAAAGTGGTTATTTAGAAGTGTCGACCAATACCTACTTAAATATGCCCCAATAAATGTGCACTAGAACCACTTCAAAACTTTGGCACAACTAATCTAATACATATTATTCTAGGAACTAGGGGAAAGTACCTAGTAGCCACCCAGGCTAACTCCGCGCACCTAGAACTCCTAAACCGTAACTCAAATTTTGACGATTTTTTTGGTGTAGTTCCATATGTGAGTTAAGAGCTTAAAGCTAATGTTTCGGCTTATGGGTATTCACAGATCTCTCTGTAGAGATCGTCCAACACAAAGTGGTAAAAAAATGGCATTTTCAAAGTGTCGCCCTGATACTCGCTATGCTTTACACCAATAGTCGTTCACTAAAAAATGCCAGTATTTGTGGCCAAATGTCTAGTTTTTATGAAATGTCCCAATAGTGGTGCACAAATGGGCCAATGACCAACCAAAAAAGCTAAAAAATGATTGACTATTAGTACATGTGTGATTGACAATTGGCACGTGTTACAATTCTTGGGGCTCCTTTAATATTAATAATTGGGCCTAAACATGACAAAAACGTCACAATTACTAGACCCCCTAATGGCTACTAAGTACTTTCCCCTATATATTTTCTTCCAATGTCTGTTTTTACCCATACTTATGTACAAATGCCCCATTTTTTATGCACTGTGTACCAATAAAGTTGTACAACTCCTATTAAAGTCTACATAAATTTTAACTACTAGGGGTATAAGTAGGTGGTTATTTGTACATGTGAAATATGTAAATGGACTTTTAATTATCATTTTTTGGTTTCTTTAATATTAGTAACTATGGGGTTAGGTGAGAAAGGAAGCGAACAATCATTATGGCACTAATTGGGTGCCTTCTTCTAGGGGAAGGATACCGATAATTGTTATAATTCACTTTGCACATTTTAAGCTCCTAAATTGTACATCGAATCTTGACGATTTATTTTTTTGTTGTCTTTGCATGCGACTTAAGTGATTATAGCTATTGTTTTGACTTCTAGGTAGTTACAATGAATAACATTGTGGAATTCATTATACATGCAAGGTTAAAAATTTGTCATATCAAGTTGACTTCCCATACATATTATTTATTGCCTCATTAGTCATTCACTTTGACCACCACAAAATTTACACAACTCATCCAATGCATATGCATAAATGCCCCAATAATTATGTGGTATTCGTATCAATAAAGTTGCACAATGAATTTAATTACTATCAAGCTATACTAATTGGTCGCTATCAAGCCACTAGATAATATTTTAGTTAACTTTTAATTAATAAAATCAAATAAATAGTAATTGGAACATGGATGGTAAGGGCCCATTTGTTTCCTAGAATTACTTAATGTTGGATTTCTCAAATGCTGGAATTTGTAAATTCGGGGAGTTTTAAATTTGGAAAATGGTTGGAACCATTAGGTTCCCCTGGAAGATGAGTGAGAAGATGCATTTTCTCTGTTTGGTTCCACAAATGTGGAATTGGAATACTACTTGAATAATGGAATCATGAAATGCAATGACTGCAAGATTCATAGAAAATGGGCTCATGGACTCAAATGATTTTGGAATTAGCTCAAAATGGATCAATTGAAACTTTCTAGCAAATGCAACTGACAGGTGTAAAGGCAGACTCAACAATCTTTCACATCATTTTCCCCCACACTATCAAAAAAAGAACCTCTGAACATCGTATGAACACCCAAGAAAGCATAGTGAAAGGGGTTTTTGTCATTCCAGTATCATTTCTGTCAAAATCTCAAATGAAGTTAAACTTTACACACTATGATAAAAAGAAGAACACACATGACTGATGAAAAGACTACAAAAATAAAAAAGGAATGATGTGCAAAAGTTAGCCCCGCTGTCTACGATGACTCCATAAATCCATGAAACCCCAGCAATTCAGTTTGCATGAGCACTGGTACCATTCAATCCTCACGCAAGCAACTTCTAATGCCTCCAAATTAGACCCAAGTGTCTTCTTATATACCTATGATTTACTCCTCCATGGCTTTGCGACCAAATTGACCAGTGCAAAGGCTAAAGCTTTGGAGAGCGTTAATGGTTGTCTAGTTGTGATTCCATCCGCTCTCAACAAACTTCATATCACACACTCACCTCATTTTCTCGGCCTCGTCGATGATAGAGGGTTGTGGTTGAAGCATTTCTTTGTCACTCGGTAGTGAGTTAGAGAATCCATTTTACATGGATCACGAAGCGCTGACAATGTTCGGTGCTATAAAGAATACGGACTTAAAATAATTATCAAATTTGATTAACTAAAAAGTGGAATTGGAATTGGTTTTCCAATTCCAGTGTTTTAGGTGGAAGATCCATATGCTCATTTTGGGTTAAAATTAGAATTTGGAAATTCTTATTCTCTTTTCATTTTTTAAAAACAAACATGGAATTCGAACATTCTGGTATTCGAAAATTCTAATTCAAAGTCAATTCTAGGAAACAAATGGGCCCTGAAGAGCACCAATCGCTGAGCATGTTGCAATAGTCGTGCACTCCTTATGCACCCAACCCCCCCAATTAATAATTTTAAAAGAGCAAAAAAATAATAATTAAAAGTTTATTAATAGGTTTCACATGTACCAATAGTAGATCATTTTTTAACTTTTTTGGTTTAGAATTGGCACATTTGTGCACCACTAATAGGACATTTGTGTATGACTAATGGAACATTTGTCCATAAGTACTAGCAATTTTGAGTGCACGATTTCTTAGGCATCTTTAAGTAAGTATCAAACAACACTTCAAAATGACCACCTTTTGACCCTTTGACGCTTAACAAATTCTACAAAGAGCTTCTTTCATAACCAAAAGTCAAAAATGATTTTTGAAGTAGCTAAGTTGCCAATTTATAATTTAAACTCTACAAATACACAAAATTAACTATAATAGACATCGTACACCTCCCCAAGGTAGACCCCTCTAAACATTATTGATATATTGAAAAACAATGCCTCCCCAATTTTACAAACACTTTCAAATATACTTTGACAGCTTTAGGACATTTTAAAAAGAATGTGAAGTTTTATAACATTAAAAAGCATCATCGCCACAGTTTACAAATGCGTCCAAACGTACCTTGAGCAGCTTTCCATCACGTGTTAAAGAGAAGCCAAAATTGCATTTAAAGCGGTTCGAACATACCCATCTTGGCCTGTGATTTTCTTATTCTGGTTTTGTAACACAATGGGCTCTCTTAATGTAAGCTATGAAAGATTCAATGGCGGAACACAGCAACACAGGAGGCGGAAGATCACCAAAATAGCCTGTTTTACTGCAATGGCTTCTGCATTCATAGTTGCTACAGTCATCCTTCTTGCAGTGGGAATGAGTAATAAAAGAGACGACAATGTGGTAAACAATCACGTGAGGCGGTGGAAATCGACTCCAAATATCGTGAAAGACGCGTGCAGCAGCACGCTCTATCCAGAACTGTGCGTCTCCAGTATTTCGAGCTATGAGGGACTTGCCAGCGCCCCCGGTCATATGGAGATCCTGCAGGCGGCTGTGCACGTGGCCATTGCAGCCGTGAAGAACGAGAAAGCACGCACCCGCAGCCTTTTCAGCCCCGATCTGGACTTCAGGCAACGCGGAGCCCTGCGAGACTGCATAGAGATGTACGATGACACGTTGGACGAGCTCCACGATACGCTCAACGATCTGCATAACACCACGTTTTTGTCGATCCCGCAGCACGCCGCCGACCTGGAGACACTGCTGAGCGCCGCCATTACTAACCAGGACACTTGCATGGAGGGCTTCACGCTCTGCAAAGGGAATCTCAAACAAAAGTTGAAAGGAAATCTCAATCAAGTTTCGCATTTGGTGAGCAACTCGCTTGCCATGGTGGGCACCGTTTCTGATAAAGCAAAGCAAGTGCTGGGGATTGCGGATTCGGTTCCCGATCAGCGGCGCCGCCTTTTGGCTGAGGATTTTGTGGCGAGTGATGGGGAAGGTTTTCCGTCGTGGATGTCGGCGGGAGATCGACGGCTTTTGCAAGTGAATACTAGTGCTCTCTCGGTTAATGCTGTGGTTGCTCAGGATGGGAGCGGCAATTTTACTACCGTTTCGGCGGCAGTGGATGCTGCTCCTGAGGACAGCAAGAGCAGATTTGTAATCTATGTGAAGGCGGGCGTGTATGAGGAGAACGTTGAGATACATAAAAAGAAGCATTTTCTGACGCTCATTGGAGATGGCCAAGGGAAAACTGTGATTACTGGCAGTCGAAGTGTCAGAGGAACCAATCATACAACATTCCATTCTGCAACTGTGGGTATGGTTTTTCTCCTTACAATTACAGCACATTTTTTTCCTGTCTTTTGTCGCCATCGTTTTATTGAATGTAGGATTAACCTGGACTAGATTAGAAAGCTCAGCGCGCGTTTCTAATATTTTGGGGAGAAATGATTTATTTGCTCTCTCCCGACGTAAACGGGTCAAATGTGTAGGTTGATTAGGATCTTGGACTATGCTTTTTGTTATCTTTCTTCTGGGTTTGTTAAGAACCAGAAACAATAGAATTCCAGTAGCTCGGCTGTCCATAGGGGATGGCCTCGGCCCTTCAGGCAGCCCTCTTTTTCTACTTTAGGGAAAATAGGCGTTGGCCGGCCTGATTCAGATAAGATTTACTGATTTTCTTAAAGCAATCAAGTATATGATGTCATATGAGTGCATAGCTTATAACTATTGGTCTATTTTGAAATTTAATAAATAGGAAATTTGACAACAAAACAAGAGCAATTTACTTCGATAAAACAAGAGCAATTTGAAATATTCGTATAAGATTTGATGTTCCACTATAATATCATTTTTCTTAATTATAGTCTTTTATAAGGGGATAATGTGAGTTATCATGCATGTTCTCATTGCTGTTGATTGAATCTAATTGATTAAAAGTCAGCTAAAAAATCATTTAGTAGGTCAATAGTCACCTATTGGTATATCCAATAGTTAGAAAAATGTTATTAATTAGATCAATTGTTTAACTTTATTGGTGCCAATAGTAGAAAATTGTACATAGTATTAGATCAATCATGTAAATTTTATTGTGATCAAAACAAATAGTTAGTAGAGCAAAGAGAATATATATTAGAAATCAACTATTTTTGTCAATAGACCTTCCATAAAGAACAGAGTTTGTAGTCACCCTCCCCCTAGCCTCCAAAGAAGAATCTACATCTCTAGATGCCTTCAAATAATTGGTGTAGAGCACCTTTTAGATGCGTTCCACAATAGTTTGGAATAAAATTGTTCACCATTGGTATTCCCGTCATTTGCGCCGGAACATTCTCAAGTTTATTTCCCCTAGACTCAGTTTTCAAGATCCCATCTTTACATTTAATCTGCTTGGGTCGCACTCTCTTATGATTAATTGCACATCATATGACTTTCCGCTTTGATTGGACAGAAGCAAACTGACCCCCTTTGATCCTTTTGTGCAAACCCATTGCAGCTGTAACAGGGAAGGGGTTCATGGCGCGCGACATAACGTTCGAGAACACGGCGGGCCCGTCGAACCACCAAGCGGTCGCCCTGCGCGTGGGGTCGGATTGCTCAGCATTGTACAGGTGCAGCTTCAAGGGGTACCAGGACACCCTTTACGTCCACACCCTCCGCCAATTCTACCGCGACTGCGACATCTACGGCACCGTCGACTTCATCTTCGGCAACGCCGCTGTCGTCTTCCAGAACTGCAATCTCTACGGCCGCAAACCCCTCGAAAACCAGATGATAATCTACACTGCTCAGGGCAGAAAGGACCCCAACCAGAACACCGGAATTGTCATTCACAACTGCACTGTCACTGCAGATTTCGATCATACTGCCGGAAACAGCTCGACTGAAACTTATCTGGGGAGGCCGTGGAAGGAATATTCTCGCACTGTGTTCATGTACTCTCATCTCGACCATATAATACAGCCCGTCGGATGGCTCGAATGGAACGGGACTTTTGCATTGAGCACTCTCTATTATGGAGAGTACAATAACCGCGGTCCCAGGAGTGATACTTCTGGTCGGGTTAAGTGGCCTGGCCACCGTGTTATTAACAGTTCGACGGAGGCAGGGCAATTTACGGTCGATCGGTTTATTGAAGGCGACAAATGGTTGCCAACTGTGGGTGTTCCGTATAGTTCGACTCTTACGCCGTAGAGGATGTGATACCTGTCACCGCGTTAAACGGATAAATTATATAATATAATATAAATATTATATTGGTACTGGTTAGTGTTATATTGCATCACATCCGTCATTACTTTATGTCGCTGTCATGGTTTGTACGTTGCGCGTTTTGTAAGGTTGCGGAGATGTATCAATCCTGCTTGTTATTAGTTTCTGCCTATGGTAGGTACTATTGCATTCGGTTCTATGTGAAAAAAAATATAATTGACCAATCAACTTTCTACATTTTTTGGACTATTTCTATTTTCTAAAGTTTGATCATTTTAATATATTTTAAAAATTTAAATAATATGATTTATTGACAATTTTATTGGCTGTGAGCGAAAAAGGCAATGAAAAAAAATAAATTTAGAAAAATTAATAAATTTGTACGCTGAGTAGAGAAGACAACTGTAAGCCACATGCAATTAAAATCATTTCAGGAAAATCAGTAAATTTGTACGTTGAGTACAGGGAACAGTTGTAAGCCACATGCAATTAAAATGACAGCTCTAAGCTGCATGCAATTAAGAAATCTCTAAGGTTTTCAGACATATCAATTAATATGATTAAATGCGTTAGAGCGGAACCATTTCTTCTTCTTTGCATTTGATTCTTCGTAGCCCTCAGAAATTCGCAAAGGTTGATTTTCGCTTTTGTTCCATCTAAAGTCTTAGTTGCAAGAATATTTTCACTATAAACAGGTATTTTGAAATTTTTGTGTATTTGCTTCTCAATTGCTTTTATTTGCACATTTTCCTTAGTTATTTGATTTGACATAGTTTTGACTATTCGATGATTATAATCTTTCGAGTTCACCTTCAACAAGAGATTTCCACAGTGTGTAGGAAGCCCAATGGTGGATTGGTTTGTCTTTATCATATTCTTTCATTTATGAATGTTGATACCTGCCTCTCCGCACCCATGATCACCGAACAAAAGATTTTTCCCAGTAGATTTAATTCAATTATTTTTTACCAGACAAATCTGACTTTTACGTAGTTTGTCGTGGTCTAAGTTTTTGCCTGCTGTTTTTGTGTAAGGGTGAATTTTATTTCTTCTAGGTTTCGGTTTCATGTTTTTTTGGAATATTTTATCTTTAAAATCTACACAAAGAATTTTTTTTAAAGCCTATAATATTTATTGCTCAAATTAACAAAAAAAACAAATAAACAAACTCACAGCCCACAATAAGATTTTCTCTATTTGCTAACTGATATTCTTTTCCATATTAGAAGCTCGATACAACATATTATTCAACATTAAACATTATTATTTTTCCACCCACCTAATGGTTCATATTTTTAAGTGTTCAGATGATAATTTTTCCAGTAGATTTAATTCAAATTTTTTTAGTAGACAAATCTCACTTCTATGTAGTTTGTTGTGGTCTAAGTTTTTGGCTGATGTTTTTGTTTAAGGGTGAATTTTATTTCTTCTGGGTTTCGGTTTCATGTTTTTTTTTAATATTTAATATAAGGCAGGTAACTATTGCATTCAGTTCATGTCAAAAAAAAAAATTGACCAATCAACTTTCCAGATTTTTTTGACTATTTCTATTTTCTAAAGTTTGATCATTTTAACATATTTTAAGAATTTAAATAATATGATTTATTGACAATTTTATTGGCTGAGTAAAAAAAGGCAATGAAAAAAATAAAAATCATTTCAGAAAAATCAATAAATTTGTAGGCTGAGTACAAATGACAATTGTTAGCCACATGCAATTAAAATGGTAGCTGTAAGCCGCATGCAATTAAGAAATCCCTAGAGTTTTCAGACATATCAATTAATATGATTAAATGCGTTAGAGCAGAACCATATAAAAGAAATTAAAAATATAATATAATTGGCAAGTAGCGATGAAATAATACAGATACTGTTAGAATAACTGAGAGGGGGGGTGAATACGTTATCCAGTGTCCCAAAACAAAATGTATAATCCAAAACAAATTCTTCAACTTCCGCTACTTGATAAACATAAAATACTTTTACTGTCTGTGGTTTTACTGATTATCAGTCTAAAACTTATAGTAGTTACCGATCAAATCTAATATGTAATATGCAAAGTATGATAATAAACAAATATCACAATCAACACATAACACAAGAGATTTAACGTGAAAACCCTATGAAGGGAAAAACCACCTGAGGCCGGCAACCTAAAAATGTTCACTCTTTTGAAGTGAGGTCGGTGAAGACCCAACCCTGTTAAAGGTTACAAACACACTGTTAGGTGTGACCTTGTTAGAGGATTTTAGACCAGAAATTATCGTCCAACCAGCAGTCACTCTAGGGTTGACATGATAACAATGTTCACTCTATGAATGAAACATAAAAAGACTTTCTTAGTCCACGTGGTTAAGAGATTTGACGGTGTACAATGGTTAAATATGTAATAGTAGATGATTTGCCTTGATACAACTTCAATTGCAGTTTACAGATCAATATTTAGCTCATACAAATATTTCTGATCAATATATCACTTCAGATTCAATACTATATCAACTTACTATTCGTCGGTAATTACTCTCTATAGCTCGGTAATTGTTCTACAGTTCGGTTCTCACTAACCAGAATGACTAGAATGCATGAAAACTTGTTCACGCGATGATTCTGTAGTGTCTTCTTCTTTTGGCATTGTTTCAACAATGAAACCAATGCCTCTTATATAGATGAGTAAATCATTTTTTTTTTGTCCATAAGATTTTGCCGCTTAATCTCATTCATTGATTTTGCCACTCTAACCTTCTTCGGTTGATGTGTCAGTAACATGTTTCAATCTGCTCCATTAGATCTTCCTTGAATTATGTTAGCCATTGATCTTCATAAGAAACCTTATCTGTTACCTCGATTTCATACACTTTCTAGCTCATCAATTTATCAGCTAAGCTAATCATTTAATTCCTTTTTGTTTTGCTCAGTTAACAAAGAAATTCGTCGGTGAACACAAGCTTGGTTAATACTATGCTCGGTATACACTACACTCCGTCGGTGTCTACTGGAATGCTTCATTTACCGACAACACTGCTTTGTGTCTTTCAACTCTATTTTTCATCATAGATGAATGCAACATAATAAAGTCAATATCATCAAGTCACAGACTCATCAAAAAGTTACTCAGTGTATTCCTTATCCTCATTTGACATATACATCTTCCTCATGTAGATACTTCTGTTCTTCATCCTTTTCACCTTTTTTCAAATGTTTCGGTATAGTAACTTACAAGATAAGTACTGTCAAGCTAGTTGACATCAATGACAACATAATACTGATTTAATCATCTTACATATATAATTAGCAACTCCTCAGTGATCTTTAATCATAGATTCTTCATTCAGGTTCTAAATCAGTTGTAGTTCATCAATCTTTCCCTTTGGCATTGATGGCAACTCAAGTAATATGAAGTGTACCATACACATACCAAACATGTATTCTACAACTCCGTGAACAAATGTTGTACAAGCTCTCCCTAGCTTAATATGTTTAATCACTACGTTACTAGACAACATTACAAAATATAGCTTTGTCATTCTGTAGATATGATCTTTTCAGCTCTCAGAATCTGTTTCTGTTCTCTGTAATTGATCTTCAATGTTCTATTTTTGTCAAATTATCTCTCCCTTAGATAGTTCTCATCGGTGCATGTTTAGCTTTTCTTTCATATTATTTATCTCTCCCTTTGACAACAATGCCAAAGAAACAAATAAATAATCAGCTCTGTAGTATCTAAGTAACTCTCTGTTGTCCAATACAGTCTCTGTATCTTTGTATACTGATATCCCAATCTGTTTTAGTTCTTCAAACTTAATCACAACCTTGAACAATATCCAAAGTGTGAACTATGCTGCATCAACATGTGTGTTCTTCTGATAAGTTTAAGCTGATGCAACATCCAGATCACATTAGTGACCGGTAGACAGGGGATGGACCCCAAGTCTAGTCCTCAAGTATTCAAATGTGTCCTTTGGTAGAGGCTTTGTAAAGATATCGACAAGTTGTTATTTAGATGTAACAAATTCTACCTTCACTTGTTTCTCTTGCACTTGTTCTCTTAAGTAGTGATACTTAATTGATATATGCTTTGTCTTAGAGTGCATCACTGGATTCTTTGAAATATTAATAGCACTAGTGTTGTCATAGTATATAATCACCGGGTCAGTGATTACCTCATTCATTCCTTCCAACACTTGCTTGATATATGCAATGTTTGAGCAATTAGTAGTAGCAGCAACATACTCTGCTTTAGCTGTAGACTGAGAAATACAAGCCTGATTTTTACTTGTCTAGGTTACAAGTCTTTCACCAAAGAAGAATGATTCTCCGGTGGTGCTTTTTCTGTCATCCACATTTCCAACCTAATCAGCATTGGTATAGACCTTCAGTTCAAACTTACCTTCCTTAGGATACCATAATCCATAATCCTCTATCTTTTTTAGGTATCGTAAAATTTTTTTAGTAGCAATCATGTGTGATTCTCTAGGGTTAGCAGAAAATCTAGCAACAATTCTCACAACATGTGCTATATCTGGTCTATTGTGAACTACATACATTAGCTTACCAATCATGGATCAGTAAAGTGTCTGATTTACCTCTGTAGTTTCATCTTCCTTTGTCAATTTACATCGAGTAGCCATTGGTGTTCCCACAGGTTTAGCATCTTCCATGCCAAATGTCTTCATGACTTCCTTTATGTATTTAGACTGTGAGATAAATATCCCATAACTCTGCTGAATCACTTGTAGTCCTAAAAAAAATTTAATCTCTCCGAACATAGACATTTCAAACTCATTCCTCATGTCATCAGTAAAAGATTTACATACATGATCTTGACCTCCAAAAATAATATCATCAACAAATATCTCAACAATGATAATAGTGTCATCAGTATCACCTTTCATGTACAAATTGTTGTTCTGACTAGTTCTAACAAATCCAATACTTAACAAGTATGCAGCCTTTCATACCAGGCTCTCGGTGCTTGCTTCAAACCATATAAAGATTTATGTAGTCTACATACCATGTCTTTGTTGTTTGGATCAACGAATCCTTCAGGTTGTTCTATGTAGACTTCTTTTTTAAGTATACCATTCAGAAATGCTTACTTCACATCCATTTGATAAACTTTAAATTTCTTATGTGCAGCATATGCAAGCAGCATTCTAACTCCTTCCAATCTAGCAACAGGTGCAAATGTCTCACCATAGTCAATGTCTTCTTCCTGTGCATATCCCTTGCATACCAATCTAGCTTTATTTCTTGTCACCTCACTATTTTCATTCAGTTTGTTCCTGAATATCCACTTAGTACCGATAACATTTTTATCTTTAGGTTGGGGTACTAAGGACCAGGTTTTGTTCTTCTCTATTTGTTCTATTTCTTCTTTCATTGCATTAACCCATTCTTCATTCTCTAATGCAACTTTCACATTTTTTGTTCAAATTTACAAACTAGACATGTACCTTATCTTGCTTTGCTTCTTGTCTGCATGTTAGCTTGTCTGTCTCCAATAATTTGTGTCTTAGGATAATGTCTTCTGACAAAACTAGCCAGTACTTGGTTTCTCCTTTCTTGTTCATCCTGTTTAGGGTCATGTGCTTTCTTGGTAGCTCCATCTTGTTCGTTGGTTTCCCTTTCCTGTTCCTCGAGGTTATTTTCCTGTTGACCGGTTATCACAGGTTGTGACTTTGGTAGATAATCATGATGTTCAATGTAAGTGAATCTACCATAGTCTTCCGGTTCTCTTCTACTTTCTTGTGTGTTCTTGTCATCAAACTCATCAACACAGACATTAGTACTTTCAATTATCTTATTTGTAACCTTATTCAAACATTTGTATGCTTTACTCTTAGTAAAATATCCTAAGAATATTCCTTCATCACCTTTAGAATTAAATTTCTCATTTCTCTCATCTTTCAGAATAAAACATTTGCTTCCAAAATTTTTGAAATAACTTACAGTAGGTTTGTGTCCAAACCATATGTAATACCCTCTCTGATGATTATACTTGGACTTTTATTTGGACACTTTCATTATGATGGTTAGAACTACATATTTACAGTTTTTTCTTATTTAGAGGATGATACACTTATCAAATACTTAGATACACTTATTTATTGTTATCATTTATATATTTATGAAGTTTGAAAACATCTATATTTACATGATTTATAAAGCTAACTCAAGTATTTGAATCTAACCATCATTATCTATGATGTCTTATGTTTTCATGTGTGTTCACGACTCAGGACAAAGTCATAGTTACTCACTTAGTTGAGGTCCATACAATGTATCAATCCTGGTCATCTGTCTTCATATGTCTGTGTATATATATATATTTGCACAGGTGTTTCTTCTCGGTGATGCAGGACTGCAGGTACCGAGTATCATCTCCACCTGGTCTCACAGATCTGAGCGATCCCTCAAATCCTCGATCATTGTTGTTGTTACAGAGATATCACCAAGGTTCCATGAGAAGGAACTCAACCTCTGACCCTTTTGACCCTTAGGCGGGGAGTTCCTGAGTCAGTCCCTTGTGTTGTTGATGTATCATTGTGTATATCAGTTTGTTGGATTATGGTGATCTTGTTGCTTGTTCTTGTCTCTTGCATTTTAGGAGACTAAGGTTTGGATATGGTAGCTTTAATTATTCTTAATGATATGCTCGATCGTTGCTAGTTGATAATTTATATGAGCTATTATTTCATGTGAGTATAGGATGTTGTGATTGATTTTGCTAATCTTTTTAGATCATCTTGTGTTAGTGATCACCACACACACACACACACATATCGTGATTTTACTTTGTATGGAATATGATTTATTATTTGATTGGATAATAATATTTTATAATATCATAATAATAAGATGTTTATAATATTATGATTTATTATTTGATTGAATAATAATATTTTATAATACCATAATAATAAGATGTTTATAATATTAATAATAATATTATTTTTAATAATATTATAACAATATATGTACACATAAGCATATGGGTGTACACATATGCCTATGGTTACATATATATATTTAATAAATATTAGTGTGTGAAAGTAATTGTATTTTAAATAATAATAATAAATAAATTATTTACTTAAAGGATTAATTATTATATGGTAAAATTTTTATCATAGCTTTAGTAAATATGGCGATAAGTAATAATAGTAATAAATTATTTTCTTTTCCTTAAATAAAGGAAAATAACAGTAGTTTATTAATATTTATGAGGCTCTCATATTAGATTTTATTATTAATAATATTAAATTAGCTATTCCCTTCCCGTGAATGGTTTTAATGAAATTAATTAAATCCTAAACTATAAACTACCTTTTTGGTTGGGATGGTTGCATCAGTTGATTTTTCCGTGCAACCAATCCTTCAACCTATTTACAGGAGAGATATTTGAAGGATGGGGAGGTTGGCTGGAAATGAGACTCAGGAAATTGGATTATTGTTTTGAGAGGATATTGTATTTAGGAGGATTATAGTATTTTGGGAGAGGAAATATATTATTCGAGAAAGGATATTTTGATTGTGAGTTTCCAGTAGAAAGTTGGTGCCTGCATTCAGGAGGAATTTGGAGAAGTGCTAGAAAAGGATTGAAGAGAGTTGATTTAGCCTTTATCAATGGTTTTCTCCGTTGGAAGCTAGGTAGGAGCTATCCTGAAAGATGTTCCTCCTTATTTGATTTTTGTGATTTCTTTTGTTTTGTGTTTGTGATTGCTTCCTGTGTACAGGCAATATGAAGAATGTATTATTCTATTGTATTATGTTTGTTTTTCCTGTGTGAAAGGACTTAGGAGAAAGGATATATATATTATAAATATATTATTGTACAAATGATTAATATTTCTTCTATGTATTATCATGTTTCCTATGAAGCTATATTGTTTGTTTGCTTGCTAGAAAATATAGAACAGTGATTTAGATTGTGAACTATGTCACTACTCCTTGTCTACTCTCTAGAAAAAAAAGATAGTATCATGAATTGAATGTACAAAAATATAGAGAACTAAAAACTATCCTCTTACTATCCATAATGATAAAATTCATCAACACAAGATCAAATTTATTTAAACAATCATCTTACCTATGGCTGTCCTAACATGACAGATTTCAGCCCTCTAGATAGACCCGTACTCAAATGTGTATAACTTTTTATTCAGATAAAAAATTCTCAATCGCTCTAGTGAGGATGGGCATAATTAGGGTTTTTAAAACATATCCAAAGCTCATGAAGATCCAACAGTTGGTTTGAAAGTTATGGCCCCCGCACTAAGGGTCATTTTTTTTGATACTGTATTGTTCATCAATCAGAGATCTCTATTTTCAATCTCTTGTATATCCCTACATTCAAACACTTAATGAATCATAATTATATAGTAATATGCTTCTCCTATAATCCATAATAACCAAAGAAATTGAAGAGCCTATGTGCTCATTAAAGCTTCAAAATAATTGATTGATTGCACCAAATCAATAACATGGATAGTCAATGTAAATGATGACTTCCTTTGTTCAAAACCTCATAAAAATAAATAAAACTTATATGGAAATGGTTAATAATAGAAACCAATATTATATCAATCCATTTAAAATCTAATTTTAATTGGAATGGAGGTTTTCTTTAAATACAAAAGGGTTGGCTATACCCTCACGGTAGAGAACAAGATAGTTGTAGAGCTTTTCAATTGTATTCAAAGAAAAATTTATTTCCCTCTCTCTTCCACACACCAAACCCTCTAAAAATTTCTCCAAATTTTAGTGTTATGTGTTTATGATGTTTTGGTAAGGGTAAGAAACCTACCTTGTCACTTAGAGTTTCCACCTAGCCTTAGAACCTTTTGGGAAAGGGTTTGTATTTGTATTTTGATTTTCAGTTGTTATTTGGGAAAGGTTACTCCAACCCTAGGTATGACCTATATATCACTTCCTTGTGGACCTTGGTGTTTATCTCCTAGCACGGGGGAGTGGGCCTTTTTGTATCCGTGTGGTTGGGTGGTAAATCTTTTATCGAGGTACCTTTCATAGTTGCAGAGCTTATGGATTCTTGCTTGCATATTGTTCCAGTTTTGAAAGAAGAAGACTTTGTATTTATCTTTCATTATTCTCAAATGTAAAGCTATTATTACCTCCTAGAGGAAATGAATGTAATGTAGCATTTAATGTATTTCAATTTGATTTAATTTGGATGGGTAGATTTAGGAAAAAGAAAAGGGATGGTGAACTTTATCATGTTGTTGGAAAAACAAAAGGAGTTTCATATATATTTCAAGCAAAGTGGCATGTTTCTTATTACTATTGTTCAAGAAAAGTTAGTAAAACAAATATGTTAATTTCATATGAGAAATAGTTTAACTCCTAGATAAATTCTTTTACAAATGATTATGCTTTAAATGTTTGTGAAATAAGGTTTAGGGAATATTGATGAAATCAATTGGTTAGTAATCAAATGATAGAATTTATATTTCTGTCTAAAAAATTTCAAAGGTTATGCGATAAGAGTTAGTACACTTAATGATCTTAAAATAATTATAAATGTACTATTAGGGAACCTTGGAAGGATTGTAAGTTAAATGAGGTTTATGGATTGTTCATGCAAATCTTTTAAAGTTCAAAATTTTTCATAATTCGTTACTTAGGTTTTCTTTTCTAAAGAGAATCTTTGTTCTCTTTCCTGGTTCCCTTGCTGGGCTTGACACCATAGCTCATAGGGTGTCCGGTTGGTGTCCTTCTTTAGTTGTACTCAGTTAAGCACATATATAGCTGTACCGACTGCTTCCCTCCAGTATGTCTAACAAATATTCTTTTGCAGCATTAGTGTTCTTGCACAGTCAATTATTGACATGTTCCTTCTTTCAACAATCCCATTATGTTGAGGTGTTCTCTGTGCAAAGACCTATCTTTTGATACCATGCTCAATACAGAAATTAGTAAATTCATCAGAGATAAATTCACCTCTTCTATCAGATCTTAAGCATTTTAATTCTTTTCCAGTCTCTTTTTCTACCTTTGCCTTATACCACTTGTAGGATTTGAGCAATACAAATCCATAAAACCCAAAGATCATTTGCATACAAAAACCTGTTACAAGGAAGTAGAGACAAGAAGAGGGCAAGGGTTTGACTCAAAAATATGAAAAAAAAAAATCCTCAAATAATGAATGAATTAAATGTACAATAGATCATCCTTATAAAGGAGATCAAAAACCTTGAAAGGAAAATCCTAGTGCATGTAATAATTAGTTAAATTATTACAAGACTAATGCATGTAAGTTTATATTTAAAACAACTAGTGCATGAGTTTAAAACAACTCGTGCATGTGTGTTTAAATATAAACAACTAAAGAAAAAGAGTTGACATCTTAAGAAGGGAGTAAAGTTAATTAATAAAATTAATACTTTACTCTAACACCCCCCTTTAAGGTGAGAAACAATGCAGCTACAAACAATGCAAGAAGAAATTCAAAGGAAACTATAGTGCTGAAAGTAGAAAATGGGTCCCGACAACATGGCCTGATGAGGTACCCATGTACAAAAAAGAGTCTCTATAAAGCGGAGAAATAGAGAAAACCACATGGGAAAAATTCTACTCCAAAAAGAGACAAAAACTAATCTAAAGGACTGAAGAAGCCTCCAAAACTAGGAATGTTCCAAAAAATAGGAACAAGAATGAACATGTAGAACATCACTGAAGCAAAATGATGCAAACTCTGTCAAAAAGTAACTACTGATTTAAAGATCCTCCACAGAAATATGACCAGGTAGAGAAGACTGTAATTTGTATGAGTGCCCTCAAATGACACTACTCGAATCAGGAGGCAAACAAAGGCAAACACCTGAACTCGAAGATACAGATGGCATAAACACCAAAAGCCTGAAGAGATAATCAATCAAAGATGGAAGAGTGCATCCAAAAAATAGGAAAGAAAAGAGTGTCCATATGGTAAATGATCCATCTCTCCGAAATGCATAGGTACCTAGCCACTGCAACTGCCTTGTACATAGGAACAAATATTGAATACATAGCTCGCACTATCAAACCAAGGAAGCAAAAGAATGATCAGTAGAAACCCCCCCCATAATGTTGATAAGGGAGAGGTAACAGGTACACTGAAAATAGTGCCAATAAGAACTGCATTATGAAGAACTAGTATGAACACAAATAAAGATACCCTGAGGCTAATGTTGTGGAAGGAACACTCACTTGACAAAGGTAGATGGAAAACAAGGCAAACATCAAACCCCCCATGACACTTTATAATGGAGTGCAAGTACAAATAGCACAAACATGTACAAGATCTCATCATATAATAGAATGACACTTTATCTCAGTGCGTGTGTATAAAAGAATGCTACAAAAGTGAAGTATACACTGCTCAAATAAGAGAGAAGACTGTTGAAACAAAAGAACAGTCTAAGAAGAGTCATCCCTTAAAGGGAAGAGATCCTAGGACCTGTAACATCCAAGATATCCACCAGAGTGCAGAAATGCAAAAAATTGAATAAAATTAACTTAGAGTAGAATCTAAAAAAATGACTCAAAGAAATAGAAAGCTCTCAAAACAAGCTTTTCAATGATATCTCACTCTCTTAAAATGGAGTTCGGATGCGAAAATAGAGCTTCTGGAGTGCAAAACTAAACATCTAGCTTTGACAGTAAAAAAATACCATCAAAAAATCAAAATCAGAAATTCAAACCTCCAAATCTGAATAGATCTCAAAACTAGCTTTTCGACGATATCTCATTTGCTCGATTTCGACACCGTATGCTCAAAATATGAGCAAAATACCAATTGCTGCGCGCTGGAGGGCCCAAATGGTGTCTAAATGTGCTGACGTTAGCACTTCATGGGCTTAAAATTGACAGCCAAATGGCCATCATAGCATGCAAGCCCATTTGGACTAAAATTCTGGGCCCCTGATCGCCATATGACCAGGGGCTAAAACTGCATTCGCTAGCTTAAATTTGACAACCAAATGGCTGTCACTAACAATTTTTTAAAAAAATAATAATTTTTTTAAAAACAAATGCACATGCACACTTCGGGATCTATGTCAGGCCATTCAAATTTTTGCCTCGATTTGCGTGGCAAAATTTTTGGTCTTAATTTGCGTACCGGACAACAAATTTTTTTCTTAATTGGCATGTCAAAACTAGAAAATTTTGCCTCAGGAAACGTGGCAGTCCTTACAAATGCTGCATCGGAAAGTGTGTCAAGTTGTTTGGTACCAAAAATGTCCCAAAATGCAAAGTTGTCCAAATTGGACGTGCCTTATATCAAAATAGGGGTTTTTGGGCACTGCAAGCTCAACAGTGAGGTCCGTTTGAGCTCAAAGTGCACCAAAATTTAGGGACCCCCTAATTTCAATTAAAAAAAATTAACCAAAAAAGCCCTAATTTGAATTCTTCAAATGCGAACAAGCTGTAGCAGATTAGGCTCTGATACCATATAGGATTTGAGCAATACAAATCCACAAAACCCAAAGATCATCTGCATACAAAAACCTGTTACAAAAAAGTAGAGACAAGAAGAGGGCAAGGGTTTGACTCAAAAATATGAAGAAGAAAATATCTTCAAATAATGAATGAATTAAATGTACAATAGATCATCCTTATAAAGGAGATCAAAAGCCTTGAAAGGCAAACCCTAGTGTATGTAATAATTAGTTAAATTATTACAAAACTAATGCAAGCAAGTTTATATTTAAAACAAGTAGTGCATGAGTTTAAAACAACTCATGCATGTGTGTTTAAATATAAACAACTAAAGCAAAAGAGTTGACATCTTAAGGGAGGAAAGTTAATTAATAAAATTAATACTTTACTCTAACACCACTTAAACATTTTAAATGCTTTAGATTTTTCTTTTAAGAACATAACTATCATCAATCTAGTATAGTTATCAACAAAAAGAAAAAAGTATCTATCACCATAATAACTTTGAGTTCTCATAGGACCACATAGGTCGGTATGAACCAACTCAAGTATCTTCTTTGTTGAGTAGTCTTTGGTTTTAAAACTAGACTTAGTCATCTTACTTTTCTGATATTCATGACACATAGCATGACCCAGTTTTGACAAGTTAGGCAACTCTCTAACTCTTTTCCTCTTACTAATCTTGATCATGTTATCAAAGTTCACATGGCATAACCTTTTATGCCACAACCATGCATCTTCATCCTTCATTAATAAACAAAAAGACTGATCAATATCAAGATAAAATAGATTACCTCTAGATTGTGTACCGGTTCCAACAAGTCTTCCTCCATCATCATAGATTTTTACCTTTCTACTCTCAAAAGCAAGTCGGTGGCCTGAATTATTCAGCTGTGCCACACTTAACAAATTATAGTTCAATCCATCTACCCAGTATGCATTTTCATATTTTATTCTATCATTAATTATCAGTGAACCTTTACCTCTTACCATACAGGGTGCATCATTTCCCATCCTAACAGATCCTCCATTGTATTCATCAAGTAGATCAAATTTCTCTACATCACCAGTCATATGATGTGTACAGCCACTGTCTATGATCCATGTATAATTTCTACTTACTTTAAAGATCAGTGTTGTTTCTTCATGTTTCTCTTCTTCCTCTGAGTCATCTTTCATAGCAACAAATACTACTACATCATCATCAGTATTAGATTCAGATTCAATATCTTCAGCTATGTAACATACCTTTTACCCTTTATCATAGCTATCTCGGTTATCTCTGTTGTTGTGTCAGTAGCCTCTGTTGACTCTTCTCCCATAGCTTCCTTCAGATCGGTCTTTGTATCTATCATCATCTTTCTTATTTGGATATCTAGCAGTGATGTGGCCAACCTCTTTACAATTAAAGCATGCCAAAGGTAGCTTACCTCTATACCTTCCTTTACCTTTGGGTAATCTTCTGGCCATAAGAGCTTCTAACTCATCAAGTTCTTCATTGGTACCACTATCACTATCATTATTCTTATTATTCCTGCCACTAGATTTACCAATATTCAAAGAAGACATGCAAGTGGATTCAATAGAAGGTACAACACTATTTTCAAAGTTATTTAATTCAAAGGTTGTAAGCTTACCAATTAGTGTGTCAAGAGTAAGGTTGGATGTAGCTCTTGTTTCATGAATTGCAGAGATCCTGATTGCATAAGCTGGCAGTATAGTTCTGAGAATCTTGCTTATCACTATTTCATCCTCAATAATTCCATCCGATGCTCTAATATCATGTACTACCTCTTTTAGTCTATTTGAGTAATGCACAATGTTCTCACCTTCTTTCATCTTCATATCATCAAATCAACCTCTTAGGCTTTCTGCTTTGGCTCTTTTAACATTCAAATCTCCACTGCATATTAGAGTCAGTTTATCCCACATGGCTTTGGTAGTAGTGCATCCCTTAATGTCTTCAAATTTGGCATCGGTATAGGCAGCAACAAGTTCTATCATAGTAATATTGTGTTCATGCCTGTCTTTCAGTTGATCAAGGGTTAGGGAACCTGGTGTCAGTTCAATGTAGCCATTTTGCATCAGTTCTAGTGCTGAGTTCCCAATTCCAGATATGTGCAACTTCATCCGGCTTTGCCATACTGCGAAGTTCTCTTTGTTTAGCTTTGGCACTTCCCTCTTATACATCTTGAGATCTTTGTGCTGGAGTCCTTAAAACTCTATTCTAAGTAACCATTGCTCTGATACCAATTGTTAGAATAATTGAGAAGGGGGGTGAATAAGTTATCCGGTGTCCCAAAATAAAATGTATAATCCAAAACAAAATTTTCAACTTCTGCTACTTGGTAAACATAAAATACTTTCACTGTCTGTGCTTTTACCGATTATCAGTCTAAAACTTATAGTAGTTACCGATCAAATCTAATATGTAATATGCAAAGTATGATAACAAACAAATATCACAATCAACACATAACACAAGATTTAACGTGGAAAGCCTGTGAAGGGAAAAACCACCTGGGACCGGCAACCCAAAAATGTTCACTCTTCTGAACTGAGGTCGGTGAAGACCCAACCCTGTTAAAGGTTACAAACACATTGTTAAGTGTGACCTTGGTAGAGGATTTTAGACCAGAAGTTATTGTCCAACCAGCAGTCACTCTGGGGTTGACATGATAACAATGTTCACTCTATGAATGAAACATAAAAAGACTTTCTTAGTCCATTCGGTTATGAGATTTGACTATGTACAATGGTTAAATATGTAATAGTAGATGATCTACCTTGATACAACTTCAATTATAGTTTACAGATCAATATTCAGCTCATACAAATATTTCTGATCAATATATCACTTCAGATTCAATACTATATCAACTTAATGTTCGTCGGTAATTACTCTCTATAGCTCGGTAATTGTTTAGCAGTTCGGTTCTCACTAACCAGTATGATCAAAATGCATGAAAACTTGTTCACACGATGAGTCTGTAGTATCTTCTTCTTCCAGCATTGTTTCAACAATGAAACCAATGTCTCTTATATAGACGAGTAAATCATTTTCTTCTTGTCCATCAGATTTTGCCGCTTAATCTCATTCATTGATTTTGCCGCTCTAACCTTCTTCAGCTGATGTGTCAATAAAACATTTCAATTTGCTCCATTAGATCTTCCTTGAATTATGTTAGCCATCAATCTTCATAACAAACCTTATCTGTTACCTCGATTTCATACACTTTCCAGCACATCAATTTATCAGCTAAGCTAATCATTTAATTCCTTTTCGTTCTTCTTGGTTAACAAAGAAATACGTCAGTGAACACAAGCTCGGTTAACACTGTGCTCGGTATACACTACACTCCATTGGTGTATACTGGAATGCTTCATTTACTGACAACACTACTTTGTGTCTTTCAACTCTATTCTTCATCATAGATGAATGCAACATAATAAAGTCAATATCATCAAGCCATAGACTCATCAAAAAGTTACTCAGTGTATTCCTTATCCTCATCTGACATATACATCTTCCTCATGTAGATACTTCTGTTCTTCATCTTTTTCACCTTTCTTCAGATGTTTCGGTATAGTAACTTACAAGATAAGTACTGTCAAGCTAGTTGACATCAATGACAACATAATACTGATTTAATCATCTTACATATATAATCAACAACTCCTCAGTGATCTTTAATCACAGATTCTTCATTCAGGTTCTAAATTAGTTGTAGTTCATCAGATACTGGTAACCGAAGACCCCACTAACCAAGAATTGGAGAGAGTGCTTTGCATCTATCAAAATCAAATAAAGTTTCCTCAATTTGTGCTGCTCATAGTATATCAAATTGAATCTTGATTTTCTTCCTTCGTAGAAATCTTCATTTCTTTGCAATTTGTTTCTTTTTGTTTATTCCAAATTGAGTTTAGCGTGGAGGCCATGAAAAGCTTCACGTGTTGATGTTTAATATTGCAACGTATGCTACAAAGCATTGCAACATATGCATCCTCATACTTGCTTAGGTGTTTCACAAATATATTATGAAACATTTTTCTTGGTTAACTTGTTTTTAGCAGTCAAATACTTTTTGAATAGTTCACGTTGAGTTAAAAAACCTTAAAGATTTTTATTTCACTGCGAATCTATTAAAAGAATGTTATAATATTTAGTACAATGGTGGGAAAATATAGTGGTGCCTAATATGGATATTTTCCAGGTTTTGATAAGATCTTCATAAGAAATAAGAGTTAACCGGTGGAAGTCAACAAAATTATATTTAATATTTATTTACTACTATTTAATTATAGATTTATTTTATATATAATTTATGTTTTTGTTATAATTTTAAATTACAATTTTATTATTTGATTTAAATATAAGTAATTCTTTTATATAAAATAATTTAGATGATTAATAAATGATAAATAATATTTTCATAATTTTTATTATTTATTCAATTTAAAACTTGACATCTTCGTTTCAATTATAAACTGATTTTTAAATTAAAAAAATAAATATTTTTTTAGTTTTATTTTTTACTAAATGTTTACATATCTTAATAGATCTAATCAGTTACACTAGGTTTAATTAACATTAATTAATAATCTACTGCATTTTCTTTTATATTCAACTTACTAATTAGTTTATTCTTTTCTAGATTGCACTTCGTACTGTTTGGGTGAAGGCGTCCTTCGAATCTACTACGCCCCTTTGATGACTATTTACAAAACTGTTATTCCATAGGTACTTAGTTTTAACTTTCAGCTAATTCCATTCTTTTCATATTAAATTCATTCGTTTGAATTTAGTTGATTCTTTTCTAGATTGCGCTTCGTACTATTTGGGTGAAGGCGTCCTTAAAATTTGCCACGCCCCTTTGATAACTATTTAAAATACTTTTATTCCATAGGTACATAGTTTTAACTTTCAGTTAATTCCATTCTTTTCATATTGCATTTATTCCTTTAAATAGTATCTTAGGCAAAACTTTGTTGCAGACATCCCATATACAATTGCATTATAACATTGTTAATTTTTCCCTTTCATTCCATCTATGAACATTGATATTTTGATAGTTAACAGTTAGTGTCTTTTGTAATAGCATACTTTAATGTCAAATGCTTCTTGAAGATCTTGGTTGTAAGTGCCATGATTATCATGGCCACAACTTTTAATTATTTTCTTTCAAATAATTGGGTTCCTAAGTTCTTGGTTTTTAACCTATCAACTTTAGAAATTAGATAATACGTTTTTGTTAATTTATTTTTTCATTGGATGTAGTCGTCAATGATCTCAATCAATTATACTTGCATTTATTGTAGGAATTAGCAAAACAAAAACTTATAAAAATTTGCTTTATATTTGAGAATGATAATAGTTACATAAATATATGCAACTATTTGTTTACAACACTATTATTCCATAGGTACATAGTTTTAACTTTCAACAAATTTCATTCTTTTCATATTGAATTTATTCCTTTAAAATTATTATTTTGTATAATTTTTAAAAACAATTAAGGCTATAACACTACCCACAACAAATGTTCACTGCTCTGAATTGCACAAAAGAACTGGTGCCCATCTTTCAATCGAAAGTTATAATTTTTGCAGACAACAGGCACCATTTACTTCAGCATTGGACCAGAAGAAATTTGGATATGCAATTACTAGAGAAAATTTCTAAACTACACCGAAATCCAAACATCCCAAATATATAACTAAATTTGTACTTTCAAATGAAAGATGTGGCACCTGTTGTTCGATAATTGTAATTCCAATGAACATGTTGTTCCAAAATAGATCTCTAGATAGCTCGCATTAGTAACATCCATCACACCACTTGTACTTTTGTTTTCATTTCCTATTTTGTAAAGTGACTCTTACTAAATAAATTTTCTTTCTTTTGCGAGGTGAACCAAAAATATCATCATCTGCAAATTAATGAAAAAGCCCTATAAAGAACAAAGACAACCCAACTGCTCAACAACAGAATACAAGGTAAGCTTGTAACCCCATATTTCGTAGTATTATTTGACTCCTTTCTATGGAGCATAGTGACTTCTTAAATTTATCAAAAAAAATATCTTTTCTTACTCTTTACACAATTGTTTTGGTTTTCTAAATGTTACATCAATAATTTTTGATTCTTCAAATAGAACAACCAACATCATAGTACTAGAAAAACTCACCAGCAATAAATAACACAAGTGCCATTTGAATTACGAATAACAAAAACTCACTTTCATTATGGAGAAGGACAAGACATGTGTATCTATCTCAAAATTGGATGGAACAAACAAACTTAGTATACAAAAAGCAGAAATTGTAGATGCAGAGACACAAAAATATAACACAAACTGTACAATGTGACATTGATAATGCGCTAAAGAAAGAAGGACTGTACAGAACAAGCACATTTAAATATAATGTTGGAGATTGCTTGTTTGACTCCTTGCAAATGTTACTAAATAATAGGTATACATCAAATCAATTGCATGAAGGAACTATTGATTACTTCTTGACTTGCCTCGAAAGGCATGACACCGATGCAATTGACTCCTACAACCATGAATTGGATCCCCAAACTTTGTATGAGTTTCATAAAGTTACAAACACAGATACATATTTATAGAGAATGCGACTATCTGCAAAATCAACAACGACCAATAGTCAAAATGGACTTTGGGGAGATTTATTTTGTATTTGCTGGCTCTCCAAGTGGTTAAATATACAAATATCTATTTGGTCATCAACAAGAGGAAAAAAGCACTTACTCTTTAACAAATCTTCCAATACAGAATCATACTCACTACTTTTCCATGATGCTAATCCACTTTCTAGACATTTTGAACCCCTTATTCATCTCGAAATGCAACATACAAAAAACTAACATCAAAGAACATTCCAAACAATTAAAAAAACAATAGAAAACAAATATGACATGTAGAGTGCAACAATTGGAAAGGACAAAAAGTTAATTTAACCCAATGAAAACCAAGTACAAAAATAGATGGAACCAAAAGAAAATAGAGAACAACGAACATCACTTCGCAAGCTCAAAAAAATATTAAGAACAAATCAGAAGCATGAATTGATGGAGCTCACAATTATGACTGACAATGTAGACAAACTGCTTGTAAGCAATCAACAACATGACAAATCAAACAATATTAAATCCTTTTGCAATTGCAAAAAAGACAATATTTACCTTCAAAGAGAAAAAAAAAAACTTTCACCAATACAAGTCTTCGAAAAAATAATTGAAGACACACCAAAATACATATGCACTATTTGCCAACTGTTGTGTTTCAAGAAAGACATCAAAATTTTCTAAAATGATAAAAAATAGGCGTACTATAGGCTAGTGAAATCAAGTGACAATACATTGTCAAATTCAATTTGTAAAACATGCAATATTTCACTAAAGCATTATATTCTTCCCAAGTATGCTACACCACATAATATAAGAAGCAACAATACATTACACTATGTACAAATGTTAACACAATTAGAAGAGAGACTCATTTCACTACGAATTGCATTTGCCTAGATTTGGGAACTAGGATACAAAAGATCTCAAATGGGCCTAACTGGTTCAATCATTAATGTTCCCATTGACACAAACATTGTAAACACAACTCTCCCTCTATCAATCACTACTACAACAACAATTGATGTGTCCCTGAAAAGATGATTGGAATATAAAAATGTCTTCCAAAAAGGCATGGTGCGCCCAAATTTGGTCATGCAAGCTCTCCAAGAATTGATAAACACTCCACTCTACAGAATGCATGATGTGCAACTCAATGAAAATTGGAAACAAGCTCTCTAAACCAATAATGAGGCCCAAGAGAATAATGAACTCATGACAACTGAGCTAGAGTCAGATAGTGACATTGAACAAGAAGCATCTCAAACCATGATACATGGATTCACTGAATCCATAAATATACATAAAATGCAAGATAAAATAGTAGAAATTGCACCTACCCAAAACCAATACCCTATTGGAATATTTAAAGACAAATATGCCGAAGAAATAAATTTTCCAACACTATTCTTTGGCAATTTGTGTGATGATGATATCGTAAAAATTTTTAGCTACAACAAAATAGCACAATGTGAATTAAAAAATTCACAAAGACATTTTGCATATCACACAACCAACTTATTCTTCAAAACAGTTAGGATACTCATCCAACAAGTATTGTCCACAATGTGGATAAGAATTCAAAAAGGCCAATTGAAAGGAAGAAAACTTCTGGAAAAGGCTGCCAAACATAAACCAAATCTTGAAAAAATACTAAAATCAAATATTGGCTATGTTGACTTTAAAAGAATAAGGATATCTCTAGACTATACACAACACCTTAAAAAAAATGTATTCGCAATGATACGACAACTAGGACCCCCAACCTTTTTCCTGACCTTTACTAGTGCAGAACAAAACTGGTTAGCTTTAAAAAACATACTTTAAGAACTACACAACTCTTACAATTCATCAAAAACACAAAATTTGAATATCAGTAATGAAACTAATACATACTAGCTAATCAAGAAAGACCCAATAACTTGTACGCGATATTATAAACATAGAACAAATGCGTTGAAAAGATTGATATTTACAAATTGCTCTTTCTTTGGAAATGTATTGGACTACTTCTTGGTGAATGAATTCCAAAATCGTGGAAATGAACATGACCATTTCCTCATATGGGTTGAGAATGCCCTAATTTATGGTAGACAAAGCAACACAAGCATTTATAGCCTTCTTCAACAAATATATTACATGTGACACATAAGATTTAGAACCAGACATATCACTATTGCATAGGCATCACCATACAAAAAAATGTAAGAAATCCAAAAATATACACTGTAGATATAATTTCCCATTCTTGCCAATTAGAAAAACTACCATACTTGAACCATTACCTGATGCAAGTGAAACCATATGTTCAAGTGTGATTGATATCTTCTCCAAACTTCAAAAAGAAAGCTATGACATTACATTTACATTTCAAAATTTCTTGAATGAAATGGAAATTAGTGAAGATGAATACGTAATGGCTTTAAGAACAACCATCAATAAACCAACCCTTTATCTTCAAAGAAAGCCTTCCCAAATATGGAACAATAGCTTTGCGAAAAAAATTCCACAACTCTAGAGAGCAAATACAGATGCACAATTTATTCTGAATGCATATGCTGGAGCAATGTACTACAGCCCCTACATGGAAAAAGTTGATAAATCAATGAAAAATGCATTTAAGAGAATACACAACACTAGTACATTTGGGACCTTTTTCCGATGGTAGGTTGTTGGAATTGGGACGGTTTCTCATTGATATTATGACACCACCCGACGTCATAGTTTTGCAGTAAAAAAAAATGATGACTATGATTGGCATTGTAAATAAGATGACTATAGCTGTCACAAAAAGGGGGTTTCAACACAATGACTACATCATCATTTCTATTTGTAGCCGTCCCAATTTTGACGGCTAGACGTCAGATGGAGTTAATTTATCGACAAAATGTTGTACATGTGACGGTTAACCGTCATAATGTTTCGACAGATGACCGTCGTTGGTAGATTGTCTACCGATGGAAATGTTGTGCATGCAACAGTTTTGCATCGAAAGTTTCTGACAAATTGTCATTGCTTTCCTAGAGATGTAATTGTGATGAAATTCACAATTTAAAATAAAATAAAATTTGTCGATCAATTTTGTATCGATTCAAAATGGTGTTCTTGCAGATTTGGTTCCAGCTGGTTGCATTAATTTCAGATCTTGATTGACTTGCAAGGTGGTTTGGTGAGTCGAGGTCTTTTATTCATGCTCATGATTTGGTTATGTCATTCGGAGATGACTTTGTAGTTGATTTGGTAGATGACAAGAAGCTAGTGTGATGATCAGAGATGCATTCTTCTTGATGTGTTCGTGGGATATATGTAGACCTGACTGCATTCAGATCTGATTCAAGTGACTTCTTGACTTCTTTGGTCCAAATTGGATGTGCTTTGTTCCTATGGAGTGTAGCAGTGACTTGACTTGCAGAACTTGCACAATGGAAATTTGTAGATCACTATGGTGTCCGTGATGACTGCGGAGAAGTCTTCTTCTTGGTGAATCGAGCTGAGAGACTTGGATTATAGAAAGTGGATCATTTGATGTGACTTATGAGACATTGGATGCCTCTTCACAGTGGGTTCACAGTGTGGTCTGTGGTGTTTCTTTGCGACTGGGTTCTTGGCAGAGATCTATTGATTTGGTAGCCATTGAGATGGATCGATATGACTTGATCTTGGGTCAAGACTTCTTGAGGTGAGTTGAAGTGATCATTTCTCCTTGAAGTGATTGATGTTTCTGATAGATAACTGTCTCTTTTAGTTTTGTCATCGGTTATTCTTTGGTTTCCACCATAATTGCGACGGTTCACACTATTTTTTAAAAAGAAATATATATTTGTCATACGTTGATTGGGATCTTAAATTATTGAGCTTCTCTTTGTTTCGATAATAGTTTAACATTCTCTACTTAACAGGGCCAACCACATGAAGGTGGAAGCTCAGCTGGCCCCTCCTAGGATCCTCTTATGACCCTTTACGACACTTTAAGACCTCTAAGATGTATTCTTAGGGATCGTAAAGGGTCATAAAGGGTCATAAGGGGTCCTAGGACACAACAGCTGAAAAACATAAATGTAGGCATCATGGTCACAATTGTTTGGAGACACAACATAATTGAATGCTATACCCAGATGATGCAACACAACCACTACTCCTGTAGTTCTAAGTGGACACTACGTGATCCAAAAACCAAAGATAAGGAATCTATATATGGTTTTTGGATCCCCCAGTGTCAACTTAGAACTGTAGGAGTAGTGGTTGTGTTGCATCCTCTGGGTATAGCATTCAATTATGTTGTGTCTCCAAACAATTGTGACCATGATGCCTACATTTATGTTTCTTAGCTATTGTGATACCTACATTAATGTTTTGTAGCTGTCGTGCTTATTTGCATGTTCTTTATGTGTTTGGCTTCTCTCCCTTGCATCAAAAATAAGATTTTCCCACTCTGAATCGAGAATGCGTGTGCAACACAAGTAGAATATGCACGGATAGAAGATGGAGTTGAGAAAACACAACACATTTATATTTTTTTAATAGGTCAAAATTACAATGTTTGCGATGGTCTATAACTTAAAATACGCAATTAAAGACCTCTATAAAAAAATACAACCCTGTTGTGTTTTTCAGCTCCACCTGATATCCTATGAATATGAATTGAGATTTCATATTGAACTAGGTGTCTCCTTCTGCATTGCCTGAAACCAAGAGACTGTCACAGTTAACATCTAAAATCATTATTAAACTTTTGTTATTATTAAAAAGTATACTAGTCTCCTTTGTTTCTTGTACACCATCTTTGTCGGCAAGTTTCTTCATGGATGGCCTCCACTTTCTTCCCCGCTACAACTGTAACCACTATTCATTCTTCTACGGTCATTACTATCTTCTCTATTGATTAGACCTCCACTGTAATTTCTCTGATGAAAATTTCCAAATTCACTGTTTGGTATTCCTTCATCTCCCCTCAACTCCATCACTTATGGTTACAAATCAAGTTCCAAGAATTAGAATGGCGCATCTCATCATCACAACTAATCCACCTTAAACAATTGATTAACCATTCTAGACAAGATGGTGATTTAAGATTTTTTGTGAAGCTTCTAACTTGCTAGTTGCAATCAACATTTGTATTACAAGTTTTGTTGTTGTTCAAGTAGTGTGTTTTAGAAAAGAACCCATTGAACATTCTAATACTAATTTCTCCCAAAATATGAAATCCACTAAAATTTAGCGAAAACCCCTCCAACATTACAACATACCTTTGTATGCAGCCCATTAACATTTCAAATGCAAGAATGAAAGAAAACATGGAACTAAGCTCAAACACGTGTAAATAAACATCAGTCATTATCAAATAAACATCGAGAAATAAACATCAGTCTTTATCAAATAAGTTGCATAAATGAGAATCATTTTTTTTGGCTTTTTCTTTTTTTCTGCTTCCCTATATTGTTGCAGAGGCGTATCCTTGTCCACATCATCATTTCTTCTCGGTTGTGCACATGATCTCATTGTCCTTTGCAAAGGCGGGTCCTCTGCATTAACAAATAAAAGGCTTCATTAATTAAAAAACATATTATCATAATTGGGGTTAATTTAAAAATATATTCATTATTGTTACAAGCATTTCAATACTTTAAAAAACATAAACGTGACACTTTTTACCTTGTCCAACCACATCATCTTGCCCAATGGCTTGAACCTCAACACGCTCCTTGGGAACAACCTCTACATCCCCTGCAACTGCAATACAAAATATTTTATTAATCCCAACACATTATAATTAAATTTTTATTACTATGCCAAATTTTATATAACATGTTTACTTGTATTAAATATTCATTAATCAAAATTTGAATAGAAAATGTATACCTTGAGTACTACAATTCACATTAGAATCGATGCCTCTATCATGCTCGGTCGATGCAGTATCAATATCGGCAGACTGCATTCAAATGTAAATAATTAGTGCATTTATCAAAAATATATACATATAAATACAAGACAAATACTGAGAAATGTTAATCAATCAGTTTAATACATATAAATATATTCACTTTAAAGTTTTAAACAAATATATAATCAGTGTTTGCTTACTTAAAACAAATATATTCACTTTATGTTGTAACTTAACATCAAATACAGTAATTGGTATAGTTTTCAACTTGAAATAAAAATCAATTGGCTTATTTACCTGATCAACAGATCTAGCAGAAGAACCTTGTGCACTCATTGCTCGGTATCATTCAGCCATGACTTTATAGCCTTGTTTGTAGCCTATTTTTTTGTCCTCTTTTGTAATCGATTTTTTGAACTCCAAGGCCTGCATTTTTTATTGGTATCATGAATTTTTATTGTAGTAAATTTCATCAAAACTAAATTGATTGTAATTTAATTATAAATATTTGCATACGATTTTTCATTTACTAATACTTACAACTCGTGCAACAAGTTTTGAATATCCACCTGAGCCAAGCCTGTGTTGCCCGTGCTTTTTTTTCCTTACTGTTGTTGCCTTTGTTGTGTTAGACAACCTATGTGATGTTTGAAATACATTAGATCACATAAGTACAAAGAGTAAATAGTACATAATTTCATTATTAACATTATCACGTACCTTCTTTCCTCGGGTGATACTACTCATCCACTATGTCTTGCTTTTCTCTCAAGTGCATCCTTTTTAAGATCCTCCCACTCATTAATAGGAATATAGGGAGGCTACTCGTAATAAGGGTTGTGTTCTATTTGGGTCCTGTAGTTGTCCCTAATATACATCAAAAAAGTGCCCACTTTGTCAAGGAGTCTAAGTCTATGAAAGACTTCGGGTCCAAAAAATGTTGTTATAGAGTCAATGAGTTTATTCTTTAACCCTTTATCTTGTATTGACCACATTTTAAGAAAAAAAACTATTAGATTCATAAATGAAGTGAAGCTACCTTTTAATATACTTGAAGAAAGGGATGAAATGAAATCTAATCTTGCAATGAAATCAAAATATGATACCATGTGGGTATGGTCGGCTTGAAAATGTGCAAACATTCATCATTAAGTTTTTCATAAAATAGATTATTCCTTGGAAGATAATTATGAGATTATTATAATTAGTTATTGCAAGGGACCATACAGGGGGTTAGTGAATCACATTATGAGTATTATATTGTATAGTAAAAGAAAGGATCAGTCTTTAAGTACCTGGAAGCTGGGCTACTCTCAAGGGAAGTCCATCTTCATTGCTCACGAGCAATTGATCACACTGTATTGTTCCTGTATATTTAACATGAGTACATCCAGGAATTGCGTCATCACCTCCTACATAAAATGAATCCAATATTACAAAATGCCCCCTAAGAAAGAATATATAGTTCAAGTGAAATAAACACATGATAAATAAGAGATAAAAAGAGGAGTCTACTTACCAATAGTAGGTATTGTCATCGCATCTGTGGTCATGCTACGTGTTGCCGACATTGCAGATAGAACTACCTTTGTGGATCTGATCCTCATACTGGGCGTTGTACTCATCATAGGTTCAATAGTAGGTGCTGAACAAAAATATTGTTAGAGCATAAAAATATATGGATAACCATGGACAAGATGGAGGATAAAACATGCGATGTACCATCCAAAGTATTTTCATCTGAGGTAATGCCCTTTAATCTATTTAGCATCCCCTATAAAGAGAACACATATATATTTTAGTTAATGACATAAATAAAATAGTACACTATAAAATCATTATTGAGCTTTTGTTATAATTAAAAACTACATTAATACTTACTCTATAGTTCTGAACATGACCAATCAACATATCTGATGCTATCTGTATTTCAGTAGTGTGAGGTTGAATATTTGTCATTCGAGCTAACTCTTTTGATATTGCATGAAGGACCTTTTTCAGTGCAACCACAGGATCAACCTCTAATAAAAAATCAACATCGAATGGATCCTGCTCATTTTGCGGCTCCTCATGGACTACTTGTTCCTTTTCCTTTTTCTAATCAGCACTCATTTGTGAGAACAATATTATTATCCCTTTATTTAAAAGCAATCCAAAATAGTAGAACAACAAAAAATACGCATTAACATAACAAAAAATACGCATTAACATTTTTCTTGTATGTGCATTTGTACAACAACAATGAGTTTTACCTGTCGGGAAGAAGTCCCATGAGAACTATCACCGTCGTGCGTATTGTGTGGCTCTTGATCCATACTATAGCTCTGTATTTCAAAAAAATCATTCAGACATGTTAAAACACATGTTCTTATTTTAAGTTACGTTGAATAATAGACAATTATCAAAATGTGTACCACCTTGTCCATGATAGTGATGGGGTTTTTTGTATCTATGCGATTCAAATTGTAATCGATAAGCAGCTCCTCGCCTCCACATATTGATTTGATCACACATACAAATATGCGATTTCCCTTGCGCACCTCAAATATACAATTGGGTTGCTTCTTAGTTGATGTAGGCCATGTACTGTTTATAAAACTTACAATATTCCCTAATGCTTTGGGTCTTCCATCAATGTATATAGCTACTTTTTTACTTTGTTCATTGACTTTTTGTTGTATATAATTTTCCGCAAGTGCATACCTAGACACATACTTTGTTATATTTAACAATCTGCATCCAACTACTATAATCATAACAAGGTCTAACATACTCCATCAATTCGACAACTTTGTTGTAAGAGACCTTTATGCCATCCATAGAAAATAGGCCAAAACCATGTAATGAAGATGGTGCTATGCGATATATCCTCTCTTTAACACAAAAATTAGTGTTTATTGAAGGAATTTCATCGGGGAACCATTGTTTCTATAGATGTTTGTACGTAAATGGCAGCTCAGAGTCACCTTTTTTCTCATCATCATAAGAACACGGCCCCCCTTGAGCAAGGAAAAATTTCATGTGTTTATTGAATTTCTTTCTGATCTTTTGACCTCGATTCGATCTTATTGAATTACATGTACTAAATATCTCACTTTCTTCTTCCATTCCTAGATTTTCCTTGCTTGAGGAAGACAATTCTAACAAATACCTATTTGTTGGTACCTGCACTTCATGCAGTGAGAAAGATAGGTGGCAATGAGAGAGATATTTTACAAATGGTAAAAGACATTAATCTCTATGGGGTGTATTGACTTGTACCTAACAATCCATGAGATTGTGTGGGATACTTGACATAAGATAATAGTTATATAATCATACAAACATAGTTCACACCATAGTTTTCATTATATCTTGTGAAGGACATTATACATTATACATTGTTAAAATTATCTATTTATCCAACAATATTTTGAATATCTCAACATTGCATGAGATACCACTATTATGGAATTTCGTCAAATAGTTCTTGTGCCTTGTGTATGTACCCTAAAATGGTCACCTAGACTTTGGACCCCCATTCAACAATTTATCAAATCCCTGAATCGATATTTTCAAAAATCAACATTTTTAAAATTATATCAATTTCCTTGATCAAATCTTATTTTATCATTTTCGATTATTTTCCTTGGGCTAACCATTTTATCCTAAATCTTTATTTATTTAAGATGAATTTCCTCCCTTTTCATTAAATAAAAAGCCTCCACTTTTCCTCTTATCCTAAGTTGCACAAATAAAACATTATTCTTATTTTATAAAAAAAGAAAAACACTTTTTGTCTCATATGGACACAAAAGTCAACTCTTATTTTCTCATTTAAGGATATTTGTGCATATGGATTGCTCCTCTTTCAAGCTCCACCCTTGATTAAATCTTTTGCCTCTTAATCTCCATGGCCCATCCTCTTTCAATTCCTTTAAAAGGAGAGATCTTTTCTCATTCTTAAATCCCAACTTTTTATGTTAATCTTATGCTACATGATTTCTTGGAGACTTTGGAGCTTTTGGAGATCATTTCTTGCATTCTAGTTTCATTTCTTGCATCATAGCTTTCATGGCATCTAGCTTAGTTTCCTTTATGCTTTAGATTAGCTCACATAGCTTAATTAGCAAGGGTTTGTAATACTTTCCTTTCATAGTTTAGCTTGCATCTTCATTCTTAACATAGCTTACATTGTATTGCATTTCCATTGTTGATTCTTGAGGATATTGACATTCTTGCTCTTGTCTTTTTGAATCTCCCATTGTGTGGTTTACTAGCAAGGTTGCATGCTTTAATAGCTCTAGCTGAGAGCACCATCAACATCCTTGTGACTCCATGCCTAGGGAGCTCTAGGTCGCTTTCTCAAGTTTTCCCATTCATGGATTCCCTTGGAAGTAATGACTTAGAGAAGTGCACTATTTAGTGTGTACATTTTTGGCGCCCACCGTGGGGCAGAACAACTTTGTTTTGTCCTTCTTTTTATGCATTTCAACTATTTTTTGTTCATCAATTTTTGCTTGTTGTTTCGGCTCTCTATTTTTTTTCTAATAGGATTATTGTACGACGGTCTTTTAGTATTGTGCGATACTTTTCCTGTAAAAGTATTGCACGGCCATACGACATTCTGTTGCACAGACATACAAAGGTTTATCACTTGCACATAGTGCGATTTGTCGCCCAGAATGAAAATATTGCACTAGTATACAAAGAAGTATCGTACGATTCTTCTAGCAACTGAAATGTCACCCAGACCTGGAAGTGGTTGTTTTTAGCTCTTTTATCTTGCAAGTTTCGGGTTTTCTATTATTTATTTATTTATTTATAAAATTTTTTTTTAGCATTTTTAGAATCTGTGCCACTCCACAAAACTGACACCCATTTTTGAAAAATTTTTGCATACGGTATCGAAAATTGAAGTGTGATATATTGTTGGAAAGCTCTTTTTGACCTTGATCCAACCATGTTAGTTTCATTTTCAAATTTTTCTTTTTGATAAGCTATTTTACTTGTAGATTATTTGATTTTTGATGTGCTAACCATTGTGAGGCTAACAAGTTGTACTTGTAGGTGCCTTCATTGCTTGAAATATTTTCTTAAAATAACGCATGTCAAAGCTCCAAATGTAAAAGGGCTACTAATTGTTTTTGCAAGGATGCCCAAAACATAAAAAACAATCAACTACTTGTTTAATTGCTTTTTTTTGACTGTGACATCTACTAGTTATTTCATTTATTAGGCACTTAATATCTTGTTATAGGAATATTTGGGTGGTAGGAGAAATATGCTCTTCACCCTTGTGGTGAACAAGAAAATCTTGACCCATCTTTAGATTTTGAAAGCAAAAGGGTAATTGAACCTTTGCTTGGTGTGTTTGGGAGATATTTTTGAGCTAGGAGATTATGCTCTTCACCCTTGAGGTGAAATAGAAATCCTGACACTCAAAGGTTGATCCACTCTTTGTTTAACTTTTAGAATCTTTTAGCGGGCCTACTTTTGAGCAATCAAGAGGAATGACCCAAGTGGGGACAAGCTTTTTGCTGGCTATTCTGACCCACTATAAACTCAAGGCTATCAAGGACACAAAACCTTGGTAGACGTAGTACTTATCTTCACTTGATGTGAGGACTTGTGGGATTGTGACCATGAGGAAAGTGTTGAGCAAGAATGCTTAAGGTACTCTTGTGGCCGCGAGGTCCATTACTTGCCACAAGGTAAGGAGTCCCTTTGGGGAGCAAGAGGGGTATTACGAACATAAGCCCTTATTAAGAACCATAGATAGAAGCCACCCTCATTTTTCACTTAGTGGACTAACCCAGATCACCCCAAGATTACTCACCATCTGTGTTCCTTTGGTTGTGTCATTGGCACTTCCATGACAAAGCCAATATCTATTGTGGGCAACCACTTTGTGTAAGGCAATGGAGCATCAAGTGTGGGCCAATTTGTTAAGTATTGGGCCTTTGTCCTTCTAGGCTAGTAAGTGCTTGAAGTGTTCTCATTGTGATCTACCTATGTAAACGTTCTCAAACATCAAACATCACGGTGGCATTCATAGGATTTTTTTCTTTGATATCACAATTGCTTGTCTTGGAAAGGTTGATTTTGCCCTTGTGCAAGTGTTTTATGACATGTTTGATCACCTATTGTTTGCAAACTTGTCTGATTACTGCTAGTACTATGTTTGGAGTCAAAAAATTGAACCATCAAACTGAAACATTGGTCGAATTGCCTTCAAAACTAATTTTTTTTATGTTCACTGGTCAAGAGTCATACGATACTGGAAAACCATCGCACACCCTCTTGAGAAATATCGCGCGATACTTCATCGTTGTTGTTGTATCACTTGCCTATTATACATTCTATCGCACCAGCTGCCTAGAAACTGTTGCACTGCCTTGTGCGAAATATCACCAAGAGAAATTATATCACTTTGTTAGCCTGGAAACTATCACACAGAGTCCTTTTGTTGTCTCACTACTGCTTGCAATCCAAAATTGATTTGTGTCACTTCCAGTCTTCCTTGGTCAGTCCAGATCTCAGATCTTAGGTGTTGTGACATGTTGCTCAATATCCAAATGAATTTCAATTGTATCAAATTGCAAAAAATGACTCTTAGTCTTCTTTCTTCTACTTCTTCCATGTCTTCCTAGTCTTCCATTTTCATCCTTTCTCTTCTTTCTTCATGATTCTTCATAAATTCTTCATGTCTTCTTGATTCTTTTCCTCTTATTATCTAGTCTACCTTCTTCTATTTCATCTCTTCTATTCATTTCTTCCATGCTTGATTCCTTCTCTTCTACAACCATGAGTTTCAACTACCTTGTGATGGAACCTCTCTTGAGAATGGATGATCTTGAACTCATTGCTCAATTCGAAGAATTTTATTCCTCCAATAGTCCTTCTAGATATCTCATGGGTGACAAACTTAAAGCAAAAAGAAAAGAAAAGATGATTGAATCAGACACCTTTTCTAGGATCATAGACATGATCATATCATGACTTCCTTCTTCCAAACATTCTTCATCTTCTTCATCTTCTCATTCTTCTTCACATTCCAAGTCTTATCATGACTCTTCTAGACATTATTCGCATTCCTCATTATCCAAGTCTTCTTCCTCCACTAGGTCTTCACTTTCCTCTTCTTCACGATCTAGTTCCTCTTCTACTTCTCCCAAGAGTCTTACTTCTCTTATCAAGACATACCATGATGAGAAATATGACAGTCCTTATGATACCTCTATTCCTAAGAGTCCTCCTAGTCGTGTGCTCGTGCTTTTTAGAAATGGGTCATCACATTGGATAGATCATGATGGTGATCCATATGACTCTAATTTTGAAAGAGACTATGATGTGTGTTGTGAACAATATGATACATCTACTTCTATTGAGGAAGAGAAAGCTTTCCATGCTGATTATAAATGTAGATACTATGAGCATTTATCCTCTAAGAACTCTCATGCTGAAAATAAAGATTACACTCTCGAGCAAGATCATGTTGATGATAGACCTTTGTCTTGTGATGGTTCCCTTCCATCCCCTACTTCTTCCAATACCCATAAATTTTCTAAAGCTTTCAAGTCTTCCAAATCTATCACAAATCCTTCATCCAACAAAGATCCTAATACTTTTCATGTGGTTCCCTATAGTTATCCTCAAGGGATACCTCTTAAAGAAAATCAAGCTAACCTTCACTTGGCTGCAAATACTTTCAATAATGCTAAACCTAAAGAGCCTAAGCCTTTATACGCTATAATTCCTATTTCATCTAGTCCTTCACTATCTCTTCCAAAGTCTTCCATACAATTCCAACATGCTTCCTTGTCCTTAGAAGTGGTTCCATGTCAAGAGGACTCTAAGAATGATAAAGAAAAAAACATAAAGAAAGATCAAGATCAAGAACCGTCCATGCCATCCAATCTTTTTCATGATGTCTCTTATCCATTTCGTGGTTCTTTTGATCCTCTACACCCTTTCTCATCCATTCCACCATATCTTTATTCTTCTCCTAAGCAAGATCAAGCTACTACTTCCAATGTTGAGCCTATTGAAAATCAAGAGAAAAATGATACGTTTATGCTATCCGAAGCTCCTTGTCAAGATCAAAGTCTTTCATCTTCTTGTTCTACCACTCCATGTTCGCTTCCACTTTCTACTCTTCCTAAGTCTTTGCAAGCTTTCAACAATCCTATCAAATAAGTTTCTCCTATTCAAGATGTTCATGATCCTATTGAAAATCTTAATGCCCACTCTAAAGATGCTGATATCCTTGGTTGTCATATAGATGCTGACGAACTTATTGATTATCCTTTTGTATCTTTCGCATCCATCCTTGGACCTCCTCCACCAATACTAAGGGCTTCATATCTTCCTTCCATCTTGGGTCCTTATATACCTTCACTTTCCCCTCCTAATTCTCCTAATTCATCATCCATTTTGGGTTCTTACATCCCTCCATCTACTATCTTTCCTCAAGATCAACATAGATGCATACCCTTGAATCTTTTTCATCCATCCACCCATCTAAACTAGTCATATCCTCCTTCTTCCACAAGTCCCAAGTCTTTTGGAAGTAACTTGAATGTTCAATACAAAAAAAAGAAGCAATACAAGAATCCATAAAAAAAAGAAGATCACCATGTCTCTTCTAATCAACATGGAAGCATAAAATCAAAAGAGATATCTAAGAAGAAAACTACAAGACAAGTATGAGTTCCAAAATCCATCATTGAAGATATCCTCTCTAGATCATCAAAAAGAAATGAAAAGCCTATGGCTATATGGATTCCAAAATATTTCTTGAAAGAGTCTAATGTTGAGAAACAAGTGAAGTTGACATTTAAGCTTCCAAAGGCTTCCACTTCATCTTCTTCCAAAAAATTCTTCCATTCCATACACCTAAACTACAACCTCTGCTATCCATTCACCATATTCCTTCACATATTCCTTCATTCATGTTTCTTCCATCCTCTCGCCACCCTTCAAGGTGTGTGTTTATGTTGATCTTGTCTTTCTTTCCATCTAACCTTTCACAATCCTTCCATTCATTATCCTTCTACCTTCTATCTTTTTTCCTCATTTGCCTATTCTTCCTATCTTCCAACCTCACTCACTTTACATAAAACCTTATCCTTCATTTTTTTCTCTTCCATCTTCATTTCTCTATCAGCATCTTTGAGTATACCATTTTGAATCCTTGGAATATCATGGTTTATCCTTTCAAGGAGCATTATCTAAAAATCTTGCCTTCTTCCAAAATAGAAAAAATTCAAAAAATTAAAAAAAAAAAATTAAAAATGAAAAAATTAAAAATGTGCCTTGGTGGAAACTTGGAAACAGGTGCCTTGGTAGCAAAAGTAAAGAGAAATAAATTCATCCTATTGTGAAAACCACTCCCTTGTGGTGCCTTGGATAAGTACCGTGATGAAAACTTGGCAATCAGGTATCATGCGTAGTTCTTCTACATATTTCATCCATTCCGTCTTCTCTCGTTGATCTTGACAATGTTGACCTATACACAAATATTTGGCTATCTTGTGAGCTATCTTACGATGATCTTGCTTTCATTCCATTCATGTTTTGTCTTCATATTTATTTTCCTTCATTCATTCTAGTCTTTTGCTATCCTTTTCCCCTTTAGTCTTGATCTAATAAAAAAAAGTAAAACATGATGTTATGAAGCCTCTTGACATGTCTACTCCTTTGGACTGTATCCTTTCCTTCTTTTGCATTATGCTTTTGTGACTTATCCTACGCTAGCCTTTCATTGCTTGTCCAAATGTGCTTTACATGATAATTTTTTCCCTAGCTTGGATACTCTTGAGGAGTTTTCCCTTGAGGATTTCTTCCCTTCATTCTCCTTCATTCTCTTGTCTTCTATCTCTTCCACCAGCTTTCCAATCCCTTTTGTTCTCCACCTTGCTAGACATTGAGACTACACAATGTGATCTTGCTTGGGAGTTTGATGCCCGTTCTATCTGGGGGCATCCTTTGTACATATTTATTGATCTTGAAAAAAATCTAAAAAAATGATATATTGTTAAAAATTCTAAAAATTGGAAAATGTCCTGAAAAAATGATCATCTTAGTGGAAACCTAGCAATAGGCGCTTTGATATATCTCGAAAAAAATTATATATTTCAAAAATACCAAAAAATAAAAAAATTCAAAATCTCAAAAAATAGTCACACTTACCCAACTATGTTTTTCAACACTCCCCTAGCGTCTAGTGTTTCTCAACACTTATCAAATATCCTACTTGCAGTCTAGAATGATGCAATATTTTTCACTGGCAAATGAGATACTCAAAGTTTGACTCTATGACCTACACACGTGCAATCGATGAGACTTGCTTGACCTTATTTCTTTGTGTGCTATCTATGATGATTTCTTTGCTGAGTGTTCTCTCCCTAATAGTTTTCGATGATGCCGAGCTAGAAGACTAGGGGCATGAGGAAATGTTTTATTTTATTTTTTGCCTATGGGTATATTTTGTTAATCCTAACTATCATGAGCACTTGTGCTTGATCCACTTGACACTAAGGATCTACAAGGTATTATTCTTGACTATTTTTTGGAAGTGCATGCTTTTTGTCATCTTGACTTTCTTGTGTCTCAATGCGAGCATTATCTTGCTATACTAAACTTAGGGAACCTCACTGCACTAGTCATCTTGACCTATATGTCTTTGGTGCCTAGGTGAGATTTTCACATTTCTATCTAATATAGATCATATTCATATACTCATAGTTATACTAGTGCATATTGTATGATCTTGCGATGCTACCAATAAAGCTCGATGATGATTATTAGAGTCTAATGACTTTGTGACCTTGCAAGTAAACCACTTTTCATATAGCTTGCATTTTTAGACTTCATGTTAATTTGCATTTTTAGGCTGCATTATGCATTGGAGAGGGTTTTTCCTTCATCTTTCCTTTGGACTTTTAATCAAACTGTGATCATGTTTTGATCTTCATTTCCTTATCTTCTTTTGTGATCTCAATAAAAATTTCCTATCTTAAACAGTTGATTGATTTGGGGCATCCTCTTTCTTGAGGCAAATTCTCTTTCTTCTCTCCATTTATTTTCACCTCTTCCAAACTTCTATCTTCCATTCGCTTTCACCCCACTTCTTTTCTTCTAATTCAACCTTGGGGCATAACCTTTCATGCTTAATGATCTACCTTGGTTCTGTGATCCTTATATCTTTCATTTTACATCAAGAACCTTATCTTTAGTGATTTGATCAAATTTATCAATTTGTTGTTTCTCCTCTATCTCATTTCAATTTTGATCACGAGGGGGCAGTACCTATCAAACTTCAATCCTTGATTCAGCTTATCAATTGAAACTTGAGATTCTTATCTCTTATCTCAGACTTGACAATTACCTATTTACAACAGTGTTGACCTTGTCTTTTCAATCAGCTTATCCTTGTCCTGATGTGTTCCCATCTGTCGAACACACATTTGGGTTATTTTGAGATCCCAAATCGATCTCACACTTCAATTTTATTCTTTGACTGCATGTGATCCCAAATCGATCTCGCATTAGTCAAAGAGGGGAAAATGTATGCACCCTAAAATGGTTGCCTAGACTTTGGGCCCCCATTTAGCAATTTATCAAATCCCTAAATCAATATTTTCAAAAATCAACATTTTTAAAATTATATCAATTTCCTTGATCAAATCCTATTTTATCATTTTCGATTATTTTCCTTGGGCTAACTATTTTATCCTAAATATTTATTTATTTAAAAGGAATTTCCTCCCTTTTTATTAAATAAAAAGCCCCCACTTTTCCTCTTATCCTAAGTTGCACAAATAAAGTATTATTCTTATTTTATAAAAAGAAGAAAAACACTTTTTATCTCATATGAACACAAAAGTCAACTCTTATTTTCTCATTGGAGAATATTTGTGCACATGGATTGCTCCTCTTTCAAGCTCCACCCTTGATTAAATCTTTTGCCTCTTAATCTCCATGGCCCATCCTCTTTCAATTCCTTTAAAAGGAGAGCTCTTTTCTCATTTTTAAATCCCAACTTTTTATGTTAATCTTATGCTGCAGAATTTTTTGGAGACTTTGGAGCTTTTGGAGATCATTTCTTGCATTCTAGTTTCATTTCTTGAATCATAGCTTTTATGGCATCTAGCTTAGTTTCCTTTATGCTTTATATTAGCTCACATAGCTTAATTAGCAAGGGTTTGTAATACTTTCCTTTCATAGCTTAGCTTGCATCTTCATTCTTAGCATAGCTTGCATTGTATTGCATTTTCATTGTTGATTCTTGAGGATATTGACATTCTTGACCTTGTCTCTTTAAATCTCCCATTGTGTGGTTTACTAGCAAGGTTGCATGCTTCAATAGCTCTAGCTGAGAGCACCATCAACATCCTTGTGACTCCATGCCTAGGGAGCTCTAGGTCACTTTCTCAAGGTTTCCCATTCATGGATTCCTTTGGAAGTAATGACTTAGATAAGTGCACTATTTAGTGTGTACACCTTGCAAATGTTTTTATTACATCTTGTGAAGGACTTTATACATTGTTAAAATTATCTATTTATACTTTCAAAATTAGCTCACTCCATTGCAGGGAACAAAGAGAATCCCCTATGATTTAACATCATTGAGATGCCTCCTTTCATTAGCTTCATGTCACCTTCTCATAGCTTCTCATAGCTTCCTATGTGTTTTATCCTTCATTTATACACTTACTTTGACCAAACTTTTAATTTTCTGACAGATTTTGCCAAAAGCTTTATAGGAAACCAAAGGTATTATAAATCATGAAATCCCTATTAAATTAATATATTTCTCTAGATTTCATATGGACATTTTGTCAAATGGTTGGCATGTATGTTTATTCAAATGAAGTTATATCATTCAGAATGGATATATGATCGGTTGATATCGAATTCTATGTCAAAATTTACAACATTAAATTGATCATAGTTAGAAGACTCAGACACAAGAAGAATATAAGTATAGCCAATTTTTAGAAAAATATTAATGAATGTAAACATACATAAGTGGATGAAAAATAATAATGAAGGTATCTGATATTGCTTGAAGTAATGAAGTGTTGACCCTAGGTTCAATCCAATATGCTCATGTATGATCCATAAACTGCAAGGAAAGAAAGGATGGAGTTAGATCCAAAGGGTCTAAGCAATGCCTGACACCATATTATTGATCCTCATCTACAATTATGCATGTGCATAGTTAAGCCATACACTTCTAAAAGGAACTATGCTATAAAACATGTGCACTCAGAAAAATACACTCAAGAACATATACAGTGTATAGGCACTGGAATCCAAATGAAGCCCTACATTTATGTCTCTATGAACACCTGGTGAATCATTGTTGTGACTGCATCATCCAAATAGTGCAACAACAACACCAGATGTTGTTGTTCCATCTAGTGTTGCTATGGCATCATTTCCAAATGATGCATCCACAACAGTAACCCACCATGCCCATCAACACAAGGCAAACATGATCAAGCATAAGCAATGGAGGGGACATTATCAAGGTCAAATCAGAGGTCAAATTTCATTCCTTGAAATTTTATATTTGTACAGTTATAAATTTCATGCCTTGAAATTTTATAACATGGTTCCTTAGCATTTGATCTTCATATTGCAGCTATGACTTGAGGTAGGCATTCAAGCTTTATCTTCTCATTAACTCAATTTCATTTTGATGGCATTTGTTTATTTAATTGTGACACCAGCTTGGTTGTAAACAAAAAGAAAAAGAAAAAGAAAGTGTCATTTGTAATTTTTGTGAATTCGAAGAGCTGCCGCGAAGATGGCACTACACTTTTGCATGGCACGAAGAGGGCATTCAAGTTTGACATGCGCAAAGAGGCCACCACCATGTGGGAAGAGGGCACTGACACTTGAGGTAGGAATTCGAGCTTTGTCTTCTTATTAACTCAATTTCATTTTGATGGCATGTGTTGATTTAATGGCACAATATGAATGTTAATAGTGGCATTGTTTACATCTTAGCATTTGGAATGCTCGATGACCCACGAGCTTTGAGAGCTAGGGCATCATTGCTATTACCTTCAAGGCAATGTGTGAAGTGTTTTATCTCTCTTTATTTTTTTTTCTGCTGATATTCACTATGTGGTACTTCTTATTTATGATCATTTCATGAGGAAATATCTTGATGGCTCGTAGGCTGCAAGTTAGGGCATCATGCATTGTTTATGAGCTCACTGTTTGAGCACCTCATGCCCCTATTTGATTAGTCGGTGCTTTGTTTGTTATATTGAGTTTACATCATATATTTAGTCTTAATAAATATCTTATAAAACAACATAAAACTAACCCAAAATACTTTGTCTTAATAAAATCTTAATAAAACAATATATTTCATCTTAATAAAATCTTATAAAACAACATATATTGTGTGAAGTGTTTGATCTCTCTTTATTTGTTTTGCTATTGATATTCACTAGCTATGTGGTACTCCCCATTTATGATCATTTCATGAGGAAATGTCTTGATGGCTCACGGGTTGCAAGCTAGGGCATCATATATTGTTCATGAGCTCACTATTTAATACTGACATTGTTTACATCTTTTCATTTGGAATGCTTGATGACCTGCGAGCTTTGAGAGCTAGGGCATCGTTGATATTACCTTCACGGCATTGTGTGAAGTGTTTGATCTCTCTTTATTTTTTTTGTTGTTGATATTCACTATGTGGTACTCCCTGTTTATGATCATTTCATGAGGAAATATCTTGATGGTTCACGAGCTACAAGCTAGGGCATCATGCATTTTTTATGAGCTCACTATTTGAGCACCGACCAATCAAATAGGGACATGAGGTGCTCAAATAATGAGCTCATAAATAATGCATGATGCCCTAGCTTGCAGCCCGTGAGCCATCAAGACTTTTCCTCATAAAATGATCATAAACGGGGAGTACCACATAGTGAATATCAACAACAAAATAAATAAAGAGAGATCAAACACTTCACACAATATATGTTGTTCTATAAGATTTTATTAAGAATAAATATATTGTTTTATTAAGATTTTATTAAGATAAAGTATTTTGGGTTAGTTTTATGTTGTTTTATAAGATTTTATTAAGACTAAATATATGATGTAAACTCATAATTATACTTGATATATATATACTTCAAAGGAGGAATTATGAAATATAGTTGTAGGTAGTTATCTCTTCTATAATGATGGAGGAGTGAAAGGTAATGATCAATGAGGTTGCTGCTATTAGATCATACATTAATACACTTACTATTTTGAATTTGAGCTCGAGCATCATGCAATGTTATTACTATCATTGCATGCTTGCTGCTGTTGTGCACCATATATTGTTTTATACATAGTTTATTTCATTGAGACCGCGAGATTGACATTTGTAATGTATTTTCTATTATTGGATCAATGCTACCATGTTGTTGAGGTTGTAGTTGCATTGAATCACCACTGCCATTCTATTTTTATAGTAGCAATATAACAAACAGAGCACTGACCAATCAAATAAGGATATTAGTAAGATATTTAATGCATTATTACTTCATCATGATGATAAAAATTTCATTGGCTGAAAGAACATAGAATGTGGGTAGATGCATTGAATCACCACTTCCATTCTATTTTGATGAAGAGGAACTATGTTATAAAATTTCATGACATCAAATTTTATAACCATACATATATTTTATGAGTATAAGTGTACAACAGAAGAGCACCCACATGCTTTGGTTTTTATTGGTCTATGAAAGGTTTTGGTTTGCCTTTCCCAATTTAGATGTCATCCTAAGATTCAAAAGGACCAAGGTAATAATAAGTCTTGAACATAAATGCATGATTGTAGATCCTCAAGTAGGAGTTGTGATACAAAGGAAGAACACTTATATGGGTTTACCCACATAAGGAAAATGGTTTCATTCATCTTTCTTTCAAGTGCTCTCGGGTACTTTCCTTGGCCTCTAGGCTTGGGCATCTTATAGGAGTTGAACCAAAATTACGAAGGCAATAAGGACACATAGAACAATAGGTTTGGGGACTTAGACTTATGTTCAATCCTTAGTAATGGTTTGGGGAACTAATTACTAGATGAGTGACTACAATACCCTAGTTTGTATTATTAGATGATCTTATTTAATTTGTGTTCATTTCATGCAAAGATACATGTAAAAGAAAATAAATTTTTGCATCTAAATATTACATGTATATATATGAAAAATAACTTGTATATACTATACAAGGAAAATAACTTTTAGAAGAAAATGCAAGAGTACATGCATACATTAGAGGATGAACATAAATAATAAGGGTGCCAGACATTTCCTGAAGTGATGAATTTTGACCTGGGTATGAACCTAGTGTGCCCTTGTGTGATCCAGAACCTACAAAGAAAAGAGATATAGGGGTTAGATAAAAAATATCTAAGCAATGAATGACATCCTATTACTAATCCTCATCTACAATTGCATGTGCATAGTCAAACCATACACTTCTGAAAGAAAAACTGTGCTACAAGACATGTGCACTCAGAAGAATGTTGCAGAGAGTAAATGGTTACATTCATGTCTGCATGAACACCTGGTGAGTCACTATTGTGACTACATCATTCAAATAGTGCAACAACAACACTAGATGTTGTTGTTTCATCTGGTGTTGCTGTGAAATTATTTTCAAATGATGCACCCACAATAGTCACCCACCATGCCCATCAGCACAAGGTAGTCATGAGCAAGCATGTGTAAGCAATGTAAGGGGCATACATCATCATCAAATCAGAGGAGAAAATCATCAAATCTGCATATTAAGGGAGTACATCATGGATTTCAAGTAAAGATCATAACATCACAACATGGTTGGCAACCCCAAGGAGGCCCCATTGCATGCAGTGAGTAAGCTACATCAGAACAAAGAGGTACACAAATCTGCATCATCTATACATTAATGCTATGGCATGGAGTATATTTGAATCTTCATTTTAAAGGATAAGTAAGAAAGCTGCATGATGCTAGTGAAATTAACAAAGGTACATATCTAATGAAGTAATGAAGCTACCCACATTCTATGTGCTTTGATCCAATGAAATATTTATCATCATGATGAAGTAATAATGCATTAAATGTCTTACTGATATCCCTATTTGATTGGATGGTGCTCTATTTGTTATATTGCTGCTATCAAAATATAATGGCAGTGGTGATTCAATGCATCTACAGCCTCAACAACATGGCGACATTGATCGAATAATAAAAAATACATTACAAATGTCAAGCTCACCGTCTCAATGAAATAAACAGTGTATAAAACAATATATGGTGCACAACAACAGCAAGCATGCAATGATAATAATAACATTGCATGATGCTCAAGCTCAAATTCAAAATAGTAAGTGTATTAATGTATGATCTAATAGCAACAACCTCATTGATCATTACCTTTCACTCCTCCATCATTATAGAAGAGATAACTACCTACAACTATATTTCATAATTCCTCCTTTGAAGTATATATATATATATATATATATATATATATATATATATATATATCAAGTATAATTATGAGTTTACATCATATATTTAGTCTTAATAAAATCTTATAAAACAACATAAAAATAACCCAAAATACTTTGTCTTAATAAAATCTTAATAAAACAATATATTTAGTCTTAATAAAATCTTATAAAACAACATACATTGTGTGAAGTGTTTGATCTCTCTTTATTTGTTTTGTTGTTGATATTCACTATGTGGTACTCCCCGTTTATGATCATTTCATGAGGACATGTTTTGATGGTTCATGGGCTACAAGCTAGGGCATCATGCATTATTTATGAGCTCACTATTTGAGCACCATACAATCAAATAGGAACATGAGGTGCTCAAATAGTGAGCTCATAAACAATGCATGATGCTCTAACTTGCAGCCAACGAGCCATCAAGACATTTCCTCATGAAATGATCATAAACGGGGAGTACCAAAGTGAATATCAACAAAAAAACAAATAAAGAGAGATCAAACACTTCACACAATGTCTTGAAGGTAATAGAAATGATTCCCTAGCTCTTAAAGCTCGTGGGTCATCAAACATTCCAAATGAAAAGATGTAAACAATGCCAGTATTAAACAGTGAGCTCATGAACAATGTATGATGCCCTAGCTTGCAACCCATGAGCCATCAAGACATTTCCTCATGAAATGATCATAAACATGGAGTACCACATAGCTAGTGAATATCAACAACAAAAAAAATAAAGATAGATAAAACACTTCAGACAATATATGTTGTTTTATAATATTTTATTAAGACTAAATATATTGTTTTATTAAGATTTTATTAAGACAAAGTATTTTGGGTTAGTTTTATGTGATTTATAAGATATTTATTAAGACTAAATATATGATGTAAACTCAATATAACAAATAGAGCATCGGCCAATCAAATAGGGACATGAGGTGCTCAAATAATGAGCTCATAAACAATGCATGATGCCCTAGCTTGCAGCCCGCGAGCCATCAAGACATTTCCTTATGAAATGATCATAAACAGGGAGTACCACATAGTGAATATCAATACCAAAACAAATAAAGAGAGATCAAACACTTCACACAATGCATTGAAGGTAATAGCAATGATGCCCTAGCTCTCAAAGCTCATGGGTCATCGAGCATTCCAAATGCTAAGATGTAAACAATGTCATCCAGACATGTGTACTATGAGCTTTCCTGCAACAAATGGACTTGTGATGATTTTCACAATAGTACATGTGTTGAAGGAAAGCTCAAAGTACTGCTTAGGAAAATATGAATGTTCATCACCTGTGCATATTAGAGTGGATCAGAGAAGATATTGTTAGAATAACTGAGAGGGGGGTGAATTAGTTAATCACTGTCCCAATACCAAATGTTTAATCTAAAAACAAATACTTAAATTTTTGTTTCTCGGTAACTTAAAATACTTTTATTGTTTGTGCATTTACCGATTATCAGTCTAAAACTTATAGCAGTTATCGATCAAATCAAATATGCAACATGTAAATATGACATCAAAACAAACATCACAATCAACACATAACACAAGAGATTTAACATGGAAACCCTGTGAAGGGAAAAACCACCTGGGACCGGCAACCCAAAATATTCACTCTTCTGAAGTGAGGTCGGTGAAGACCCAACCCTATTAAAGGTTACAAACACACTATTAGGTGTGACCTTGTTAGAGGATTTAAGACCAAATGTTATCGTCCAACCAACAGTCACTCTGGGGTTGACAGGATAACAATGCTCATTCTATGAAGGATGCATAATAAGACTTTCTTAGTCCATTCGGTTAAGAGATTTGACTGTGTACAATGGTTAAATATGTAACAGTAGGTGATCTGACTTAATACAACTTCAATTGCAAATTACAGATCAATGTTCAACTCATACAAATCTTTCTGATCAATAAATCAATTCTATTTCAAACACTGTTCAACTTACTATCCATTGGTAATCACTCTCTGTCACTCGATAATGCTTTGTAGTAGGGTTCTCCTTAACCGGTATGATCAGAATGCATGAAAACTTGTTAACGTGATGATTCTGCAGTTTCCTTCTCTTCTAGCATCACACTCATTTGAAATCTCCAGTCTCTTATATAGACATGTAAACCATTTTCTTCTACTCCATCAGATTTTGCTGCTTAATCATCTTCATTGATTTTTCCTCTTAAACATACCTTGGCACTTATGTCAATAACATGTTTGATTCTCATCTTTTAGATCTTTCCTAAATGTAACAAACTTTATCTGTTACCTCAATTTCATACACTTGCCAGCTCATCAATCTTATCGGCTAAACTAATCATTTAGTTCATTTTGTTATTCTTGGTTAACAAAGAAATGCGTAAGTGAACACAAGCTCAGTTAACATTGTGCTCGATATACACTACACTCCGTTGATGTATACTAAAATGCTTCATCAACCGACAACACTGCTTTGTGTCTTTCAACTCTTTTCCTCATCATAGATGAATGAAACATAATTAAGTCAATAACATGAAGTCATAGACTCATCAACAAGTTACTCAATGTATTCTCTATCCTCATTTGTCATATCCATCTTCCTCATGTAGATATTTCTATTTTTGATCTCTTTCACTCCTTCACTACAGATGTTTCGGTATAGTAACTTACAAGATAAGTACTATCAAACTAGTTGACATCAATGACAAAATAATATTGATTTAATCATATTACATATCTAATTAATCTTCTCAGTAATCTTAAATCACAGTTCCTTCAATTAGGTTCTAAATCAATTGTAGTTCATCAATCTCTCCACTTGGCATTGATGGCAACTCAAGTAATATGAAATATACCATACACATACCAAACATGTATTCTACAACTTTGTGAACAAATGTTGTACAAGCTCTCCCTAGCTTAATTTTTTTAATCACTATGTTACTCAACAACATTGTAAAATACAGCTTTGCCAATCTACAAAAATGATCTTTTCAGCTCTCATATTCCTTTTTCTGTTCTCAGTAACTGATCTTCAATGCTCTCCCTTTCATCAATTTTTCTCTCCCTCAGATAGTTCTCATCGGTGCATATTCAAATTATCTCTCCCTTTGACAACAATGCCAAAGAAACAAATAAACAACCAGCTCTTCAGTAGCCAAGTAACTCTTTGTTGTCCGGTGCATACTCTATATCTCTGTATACTGATATGCCAATCTGTTCCAGTACCTTTCACAGCTTTAGACATGATCCAAAGTGTGAATTATGTTGCATCAACATGTATGATCTTCTGATAAGATTAGGCTGATGCAACATCTGAATCACCTTAGTGACCGGTAGATAGGGGACAAACCCCAAGTCTAGTCCTCAAGTACTCAAATGTGTCCTTCAGTAGAGCTTTTGTAAATATATGTGCAAGTTGTTCTTTTGATGTAACAAAATCTAGCTTAACTTTCTTCTCATGTACTTTCTCTCTCAACTAGTGATACTTTATTGATATATGCTTCATTTTAGAATGCATCACTAGATTCTTTGAAATATTAATTGCACTGGTGTTATCATAGTATATAATCACATGCTCAGTGATTATCTCATTCATACCTTCCAGAACTTGTTTAATATATGCAATGTTTGAACAATTTGTAGCAGTAGCAACATACTCTACTTCAGTTGCAGACTGAGAAATGCAAGCTTGTTTCTTACTTGTCCAGGTAACAAGTCTTTCACCAAAGAAGAATGCTCCACCGGTGGTGCTTTTTCTATCATCTACATTTCTAGCCCAAGCAGTGTCAGTATAGACTCTGAGTTCAAACTTTCCTTCCTTAGGATACCATAATCCATAGTCCTCTATTTTCTTCAGGTATCTTAAGATTCTTTTAGTAGCAATCATGTGTGATTCTCTAGGATTAGCAGAAAATCTAGCAACTATTACCACAACATGTGCTATGTTTGGTCTACTGTGAACTACATACATTAGCTTACCAATAATTGATTGGTATAGCATCTGATTCACTTCTGTAGTTTCATCTTCCTTAGTCAATTTACATCTAGTAGCCATCGATGTTCCCACAGGTTTAGAATCTTCCATGCCAAATGTTTTCAATACTTATTTTATGTATTTAGACTGTGTGATGAATATCCCATCACTCTGTTGAATCACTTGTAGTCCAAGAAAGAACTTAATTTATCTAAACATATACATTTCAAACTCATTCCTCATATCATCAGCAAAGGCTTTACATATTTGATCTTGACCTCCAAATATGATATCATCCACAAATATCTCAGCAATAAGAATTGTATCATCAGTATCTCCTTTCATATACAGATTGTTGTTTTCACTTGTTCTTACAAATCCTATACTTAACAAATAAGAATGCAGCCTCTCATACCAGGCTCTCAGTGCTTGCTTCAAACCATATAAAGCTTTATGTAGTCGACATACCATATCTTTCTTTTCTAGATCAACAAACCCTTCAGGTTGTTCTATGTAGACTTCTTCTTCAAGTATTCCATTCAGAAATGCTGACTTGACATCCATTTGATATACTTTGAATTTCTTGTGTGTAGCATACGTAAGCAGCATTCTGACTCCTTCCAATCTAGCAATAGGTTGAAAGGTTTCACCATAGCCTATGCCTTCCTCCTGTGCATAGCCTTTGCATACCAATCTAGCTTTATTTCTGGTTACTTCTCCATTCTCATTCTGCTTGTTCCTGAATATCCACTTAGTACCGATAACATTATTATCTTTAGGTCGGGGTACTAAGGTCTAGGTTTTATTCTTTTCTATTTTTTGTATTTCTTCCTTCATTGCATTAACCCATTCATCATTCTCTAATGCAACTTTCACATTTTTCAGCTCCTAATCACAAACTAGACATGTACCTTGTCTTGCTTTGCTCCTTGTTTTCATGCTAGCTTGTTTGTCTCCAATAATTTGTGATTCAAGATGGTGTCTTCTAAAAAAACTCGCTAGTATCCTTTCTCTCCTTTCCTATTCATCCTGTGCATATTCATTTGCTTTCTCGGTAGGGCCATTCTGCTCATCGGTTTCTCTTTCCTACTGTTTGGTATTGTTTTCCTGCTGACTGGTTATCATAGGCTGAGGCTTCGATAGATACTCTGGTTGTTCAATGTAAGTGAATCTACCATAGTCTTCCAGTTCCTTTGTACTTTCCTCTATGTTATTTTCATCAAACTCATCAACACGAATGTTAGTGCTTTCAACCATTTTATTAGTAGTTTTATTCAGACATTTATATTCTTTTCTTTTACTAGAATATCCTAGGAATATCCCTTCATTACCTTTTGAATCGAATTTACCATTTCTCTCATCTTTTAGAATAAAACATTTGCTTCCAAAAATTCTGAAATAACTTACAATAGGTTTGTGTCCAAACCACAACTCATAGGGTGTCTTGTTGGTGTCCTTCTTCAATTGCACTCGGTTAAACACATAAACTGTTGTACTAATAGCTTCCCTCCAGTATGTCTGAGAAACATTCTTTTGCAGCATCAATGTCCTAGCATAGTCAACTATTGACCTATTCCTTCTTTCAACAATCCCATTCTGCTGAGGTGTCTCAGTGCAAAGACCTGTCTTTTAATACCATGCTCATTACAGAAGTTAGTAAATTCATCAGAGATAAATTCACCTCCTTTATCAGATCTTAGGCATTTCAATTCCTTTTCAGTATCTTTTTCTACCTTAGCCTTATACAACTTAAACATCTTAAATGCTTCATATTTTTCTTTTAAGAACATAACAGTCATCAATCTAGTATAGTCATCAACAAAGAGAATAAAGTATTTATCACCATAGTAACTCTGAGTTCTCATAGGACCACATAGGTCGGTATGAACCAACTCAAGTATCTTTTTTATTGAGTAATCCTTACTTTTGAAACTAGATTTAGTCATCTTACCTTTCTAGCATTCATGACACATAACATGATCTGGTTTTGACAAGTTAGGCAGCCCTCTAACTCTTTTCCTTTTACTAATCTTAATCATGTTATCAAAGTTCACATGGCATAACCTTTTATGCCACAACCAAGCATCTTCATTTTTCATCATCAGGCAAGAAGACTCATCAGTATCAAGATAAAATAGATTACCTCTTGATTGTGCTCCAGTTCCAACTAGTCTTCCTCCATCATCAAAGATTTTCACTTTTTTTCTCTCAAAAGAAACTCGGTGACCTGAATTATTCAACTGTGCCACACTTAACAAGTTATAGTTCAATCCATCTACCCAATAAGCATTATCACATTTTATCATATCATTTATCATTAAGGTTCCTTTACCTCTTACCATACAGGGTGTTTCATTACCCATCTTAACTAATCCTCCATTGTATTCTTCAAGTTTATCAAACTTCTCCTCATCACCAGTCATGTGATGTGTACAACCATTGTCTATGATCCATGTATTATTTTTTTCAACTTTATAAATCAATGTTGTTTCTTCATGTTTTTCTTCTTCCTCCTCTGAGTCATCTTTCATAGCAACAAATACAACTTCTACACCATCATTAGAATCAGATTCAGATTCATTATCTTTAGTTATGAAACATACCTTTTTCCCTTTGTCATTGTTGTCTTAGTTATCTCTGTTGTGTCAGTAGCCTCTGTTGAATCTTCTCCCATAGCTTCCTTCAGATTGGTATTTGGTTCTATCATCATCTTTCTTATGTGGACATGTAGTAGCGATGTGGCCGACCTCTTTACAATTAAAACATGCCAAAGGTAGCTTACCTCTACACCTTCCTTTACCTTTGGGTAATCTTCTGGCCATAAGAGCTTCAAGCTCATCAAGCTCATCATCAGTATTACTGTCACTATCATTTTTATTATTCCTGCTAGACTTACTAATCTTCAGAGAAGACATGAAAGAAGACTCAATAGACTGTACAACACTATTATCAAAATTATTTAATTCAAAGGTTGTAAGTTTACCAATTAGATTGTCAAGTGTAAGTACATTACCAGATGTAGACCTTGTCTCATGAATAGTGGATATTCTGATTGCGTAAACCAGCAATAAGGTTTTGAGTATTTTGATAACAACTATTTCTTCACTAATTTGAACATCAGATGCTCTAATAGAATGTACTACCTCTTTCAGTCTATTTGTATATTGCACAATATTCTCACCTTCTTTCATCTTCATATCATCAAATCAGCCTCTTAGGCTTTCCGCTCTAGCCCTTTTAACATTCGCTTCTCCACTATAAACTTGAGAAAGTTAATCCCACATGGCTTTTGTAGTAGTACAAATTTTAATATCTTTGAATTTAGCATCAGTACAGGAAGCAACAAGTTCCATAATAGTAACATTGTGTTCATGCCTGTCTTTCAATTGATCAAGTGTTAGGGGACCTGGTGTCGGTTCTATATAACCATTCTCCATCAATTCTAGTGCAGCATTCCCAATTCTAGATATGTGCAACTTCATCCAGCTCTACCATACTATGAAGTTCTCTTTGTTTAGCTTTGGCACTTCCCTCTTATACATTTTGAGATCTTTTTACTGAATTCCTTAAAACTCTGTTCAAAGAAACCAATGCTTTGATACCAATTGTTAGAATAACTGAGAGGGGGGTGAATAAGTTAATCACTGTCCCAATACCAAATGTATAATCCAAAAACAAATACTTAAATTTTTGCTACTCAGTAACTTAAAATACTTTTACTATCTGTGCATTTACCAATTATCAGTCTAAAACCTATAGCAGTTACTGATCAAATCAAATATGCAACATGTAAATATGACATCAAAACAAACATCACAATCAACACATAACACAAGAGATTTAACATGGAAACCCTGTGAAGGGAAAAACCACCTGGGACCAGCAACCCAAAATATTCACTCTTTTGAAGTGAGGTCAGTGAAGACCCAACCCTGTTAAAGGTTACAAACACACTATTAGGTGTGACCTTGTTAGAGGATTTAAGACCAACCATTATCATCCAACCAACAGTCACTCTGGGGTTGATAGGATAACAATGCTCATTCTATGAATGATGCATAATAAGACTTTCTTAGTCCATTCGGTTAAGATATTTGACTGTGTACAATGGTTAAATATGTAACAGTAGGTGATCTGACTTAATACAACTTCAATTGCAAATTACAGATCAATGTTCAGCTCATACAAATCTTTCTGATCAATAAATCAATTTTGTTTCAAACACTGTTCAACTTATTGTTCGTTGTTAATCACTCTCTGTCACTCAGTAATGCTCTGCAGTAGGGTTTTCCTTAACCAGTATGATCAAAATGCATGAAAACTTGTTAACGTGATGATTCTGTAGTTTCCTTCTCTTTCAGCATCACACTCATTTTGAAATCTCCAGTCTCTTATATAGACATGTAAACCATTTTCTTTTGCTCCATCAAATTTTGCCGCTTAATCATCTTCATTGATTTTTCCTCTTAAACATACCTTGGCACTTGTGTCAATAACACGTTTGATTCTCATCCTTTAGATCTTTCCTAAATTTTGTCAGCCGTTGATCTGTGTAACAAAATTTATCTGTTACCTTGAATTCATACACTTGCCAGCTCATCAATCTTATCGGCTAAACTAATCATTTAGTTCATTTTGTTATTCTCGGTTAACAAAGAAATGCGTCGGTGAAAACAAGCTCAGTTAACACTGTGCTCGGTATACACTACACTCTGTCAGTGTATACTGAAATGCTTCATCAACCGACAACATTGCTTTGTGTCTTTCAGCTCTTTTCCTCATCATAGGAGAATGAAACATAATTAAGTCAATAACATGAAGTCATAGACTCATCAACAAGTTACTCAATGTATTCTCTATCCTCATCTGTCATATCCATCTTCCTCATGTAGATATTTTTGTTCTTCATCTCTTTCTCTCCTTCACTACAGATGTTTTAGCATAGTAACTTACAAGATAAGTACTGTAAAACTAGTTGACATCAATGACAACATAATACTGATTTAATCATATTACATATCTAATCAATCTACTCGGTGATCTTAAATCACAATTCCTTCAATCAAGTTCTAAATCAGTTGTAGTTCATCAGGTATATGCACAACAAAACAAATAAAGAGAGATCAAACATTTCACACAATGCCTTGAAGGTAATAGAAATGATCAAACACTTCAAAATAGGGACATCAATAATAAAATAATACACTTATTGTTTTGAATTTGAGCTCCTAAAGATTAAGATATCCCTATTTTATTACTGATGTCCCTATTTACATCTTTTCATCAAATGACCCAAAAACATCAAGAATGGTCCTATATGGTCACTAATAGCCAACATTCAGAAGAATATGAATAAATATGCAAACATACATAAGTGGATGAACATAAATAATGAAGGTACCAAATATTATTTGAAGTAATGAAGTGTTGACCCAAGGTTCAATCCAGTATGCTCTTGTATGATCCAAAACTTGCAAGGAAGGAAAAGATGGGGTTAGATCCAAAGGATCTAAGCAATTCCTAGCACCCTATTACTAATCCTCATCTACAATTATGCATGTGCATAGTCAAGCCATACACTTCTAAAACAAACTATGCTACAGAACATGGGTGTGTGTTAATGTGATTCAAAATCTATTATGGAAGATTATTTTATTATTGAGATAAGGATATCTTAATTCTACAAGAATAAATGTTTTGAGAAATATTTGAATTTAATTTTGATAATAACATGAGGAGTGATATATTTCAATCTTCACCGAGACTTCATACCACACAGTGTTCATATATTACGTTCAATGCGTTATTTACACTTGTATTGGTGGAAAAACTCTTGAAAACGCACAAAAGAGGTTGAATTCAACCATGCTGTTTACATGACACATGTAGTTTACCTCCAGCCTAAATCAACGTTGCGTACAAATCTGCGGATGGTGCGTGGTATGAAGCCTCACTCAAGCTTGAAAATGATAAGCATTATGATGTTGAGGTATGGTGTGGTAAGCACAAGTATAGTTTCTCATAAGCTGCTATTGGTATAATTTTTTGTTTTTTTTCAATAGTTGTAGAATCCAGCTTCTCCTATACTTACACGTATGTATACATTTTGGGCTTGGCTTTAATGTCATGTAAATTTGAGTGAAATGGTAATAATATTTAAGAGAAACAAGTATGACATTTTAAACAACTATGCATATGCATTATATAACATGAGTGATATATTTTAATGGAAACACTTAATGAGAAGGATGCCTATATAATAAGAGGAGTGATATATTTTAATGGCAATGGACATAGAAATTGCAGTGAAACTCTGTAATATATTATTGTAAGTGGACATAGAAATTGCAGTGTAAGTAGTAGGATGATTGTATGTGGACATAGAAATTGCAGTGTAAGTAGTAGGATGATTGTAAGTGGACATAGAAATTGCAGTGAAACTCTATAATTTATTATGGCTCAGTGTTGTATATCCATAGTCAATGTCTATTTAAACTTTAAGATGATACTTATATGATGGCTTAGTAAATTGTTCTTACCTTGAGACTAGTACACCATGGGATGAGATGATGGTTGTTATAATAGCAACTGTGTGTCTATGGGATACTTTTATATTTTGTATTACATGATGATGCATATGTGTTTCTTCCTTTTACAACAGTTTATATTCTAATACTTATATCTTGAATTGTCAAATCACCAATGAGTGATAATTTTAAAAGTGTAACATAATTAAAGGCACGTGAATTCATATTGTACTTAATCTGAATGCCACTATGTAATGTTTTTACTTACGATATTTCAAGACCCCTCTCCATTTTAAACTAACCTATGAATTCAAAGGAGGAAGTATGAAATATAGTTGTAGCTAGTTATCTGTTCTATAATGATGGAGGAGTGAAAGGTAGTGATCAATGAGGTTGTTGCTATTAGATCATACATTAATACACTTACTACTTTGACAACAATAACATTGCATGATGCCAGAGCTCAAATTCAAAATAGTAAGTGTATTATTTTATTACTAATTTCCCTATTTGATCTAATAGCATCAATATAACAAATAGAGCACTGACCAATCAAATAGGGACATGAGGTACTCAAACAATGAGCTCATAAACAATGCATGATGCCCTAGCTTGTAGCCTACGAGCCATCAAGACATTTCCTCATAAAATGATCATAAACGGGGAGTACCACATAGTGAATATCAACAACAAAATAAATAAAGAGAGATCAAACACTTCACACAATGGCTTGAAGGTAATAGCAACGATGCCCTAGCTCTCAAAGCTCGTGGGTCATCGAGCATTCCAAATGTAAAGATGAAAACAATGCCAGTATTAACATTTATATTTTTCTATTAAATCAACAAATGCCATCAAAATAAATTGAGTTAATGAGAAGACAAAGCTCGAATACCTACCTCAAGTCATGGTTGCCATATAAAGATCAAATGCTAAGAAACTATGTTATAAAATTTCATGCCAAATTTCATCAAGAATGGTCCTATATGGTTACTAATAGCCAACTTTCAGAAGAATATGCATGAATATGCAAACATACATAAGTGGATGAACTTAAATAATGAAGGTACCAAAAATTGCCTGAAGTAATGAAGTGTTGACTCAGGGTTCAATCCAGTATGCTCTTGTATGATCCAAAATTTGCAAGGAAGGAAAAGATGAGGTTAGATCCAAAGGACACTATTAGGGCACTATTTCTCCTTAACTGTATTCTTTTGGGGTATGATCTATTGTAGTTGTTTCTTTTTTCTTTGAATCATTGTTTACAATTACTTTTGATGCAATATTTGTGTGAAGAACAAGAAAAAAATGGTGAACAAGTGTATTTGACAAAGATAAACATGACACATTTTGTTGGACTGATTGGGTTGGCCTGGTACCATTTACATGGCCTAGCCAGATATTAAACAGTGAGCTCATGAACAATGTATGATGCCCTAGCTTGCAGCCCACGAGCCATCAAGACATTTCCTCATGAAATGATCATAAACAGGGAGTACCACATAGTGAATATCAACAACAAAACAAATAGAGAGAGATGAAACACTTCACACAATACCTTGAAGGTAATAGAAACGATGCCCTTGCTCTCAAAGCTTGCAGGTCATCAAGCATTCCAAATGAAAAGATGTAAACAATGCCAGAGCTCATGAACAATGTATGATGCCCTAGCTTACAGCCCGCAAACCATCAAGACATTTCCTCATGAAATGATCATAAACAAGGAGTACCACATAGTGAATATCAATAGCAAAACAAATAAAGAGAGATCAAACACTTCACACAATGCTTTGAAGGTAATAGCAATGATTCCCTAGCTCTCAAAGCTCGCAGGTCATCAAGCATTCCAGATGAAAAGATGTAAACAATGCTAATATTAAATAGTGAGCTCATGAACAATGTATGATGCCCTAGCTTATAGCCCGTGAGCCATCAAGATATTTCCTCATGAAATGATCATAAACAAGAAGTACCACATAGGGAATATTGACAATAAAACAAATAAAGAGAGATCGAACACTTCACACAATGCCTTGATGTAAACAATGCCAAATGCTAAGATGTAAACAATGCCACTATTAACAATGCTAAGATGTAAACAATGCCACTGAAATTGAGTTAATGATAAGACAAAGCTCGAATACCTACCTCAAGTGATAGTGCCCTCTTCCCACATGGTGCTGACCTCTTCACGCATGCCAAACTCGAATGCCCTCTTCACGCCACACAAAAGTGCAGTGCCATCTTCGTGACAGCTCTTCAAATTAACACAAAAATTACAAATGACACTTTCTTTTTCTTTTTTTTTGTTTATAACTAAAGGGGTGTCACAATTACAATGTTATCATCACTATTACGACACCGTTGGGTGCACTTGCAAAAAAAACATAGAAAACAAACACAAATTATAGTGGCGTCACAAATTGGCATCAAAATTTGACCCCAAATGTTGTAGTGCAAAGATCATCAACAAGAAAATATAGATGCAATAAAGATCATATCAAAGCTTGGGAATGCTTTATTGAACTTGCAACAAATGTCATCACAACAAGCTGCTCATCTTTGTCTTTCGCTCCCACTAAATTATAGCTCCAGAAAATGCATATTTATTGACACTAGATCAGACAATGACCGTACATTTATATTGAAACTTGTCAAATAGCTAAATAAAGAATCAAATGAATCAGAAAATGTAATGTGCAAATCTCTAGTTGACTACTACTTAAAAATCCCACACAATATTTTAAACATATGTCTTGCAGAATTTGTGTCCAAGTATAAAAAAGATGGAAGTAAACTAAAAAATAAAAGCAAACCAAAAGTTATACATTTTGTTAACTTCAACAAACACATGGACTTAGAGAATCATTGTAGAGAGCAATTACTACTATTTGTACCATTTATAATAAAAGAGGATACATTGAAACATAATTTTGACTCTTGGGAGAATGCCTATTTGCATAATGAACCAACAATCCTAACCAATCACACACAATTCTTCTATAACACAAATCGTGCATGGGGTAATATTTATAAAGCCATTGAAAAACTAGACAAAATTGACCAACATACTGCGAACATGCTCAAAGAAGACAAAATTTCTAAACAAAATGACCAATATGACATACAAGAAGATGTGCAGGCCACCTTTCAAAAGACCCTAAAGAACATATCCCAAAAAGCGTTTGAAATCACACGACACCTGCATATTATGGACAACAATGACTATTTTTAATTGAGAAGAAAGTTAAATAAAGAACAACAAGCAATTGTCAAGGACATTGTTTTCAAAAAGTTAAAGGACCTGAACACTGACATTCACTGCAATAGCCATTTACCAAGCCCTTATCTGCATTTACAACAATTGTATTCACAATGATCCAGATAAACCTAAAGGCCTTGTAACTGCATATATAGGGACATTAGCCTACAATATTGGTGGAACAACATTGCATTCAGCATTTCACATACCTTTCAACAAATCAGAATTTGTCCCACTTAGCACGGAAACACTCGACACAATGTCAAAGAATTACAATCAATTACATGTACTCCTTATTGATGATATTTCATTAGTAGGTTCAACATTTTGACGCTACATAGACAAGTGATTACATGATATAATGCAATTTCCAACTTTGTGCTTTGGAAACCTCGATACAATTTTCTGTGGGGACTTCTATCAAGCCCTCCCTGTACTTGATGTAGTTGTGTTTGACAACAAACCAAACTCGACAGAGTTAATGCCTTACAATTTTTGGAGAGACAATGTAAAGTGCTACTCATTGACTACAATAATGTGACAAAAGGATGACCAATTCATCTCAATTCTCAATAGAATATGAGTTGGCTTGCAAACAATAGATGACATTCAATACCTCAATCAAATTTTCTTACGACCACCACCCATTGACCCAACATTTCCCTATCTATTTTATAGGAGAAAGGATGTTGATGCACACAACAATAATATATTATCTATACTTCCTGGGAACCTGACTGTATTAGATGCAATTGACCTTGAAGATAATAGCTACAATGCAACACAAGTACACAACCATGCAACAAGTCTACCAACCCAAATAATTTAGAAATATAACATTCTTATTGAGATTATTGGAGGAAACTACAATACAGAAGATGGACTTGTAAATGGGTCCGATGGGATATTCAAGACATATACAGGACAAGAAGACCTCGATATAGTTTGGATTGAATTTAATGACTCCAAAATAGGTATACAACAAAGAAATAAATTGCCTTAGTACTATACTCAAGGCATTGAAAGACATTGGGTTCCCATACTTTGAATTTCTAGACCCATACCAAAAATATTTTGTACCGGAAACATTAGAATAAGAAAACAATTCCCAATACAAATCGCATGCACTAGAACAATACATCGATCACAAGGCCTCACAATGCAAGGTCTTGCATTTGATCCAAGTGGCATTATGCAACATGGCCTAACATACACAACACTTTCACGAACAAGAACCATTGAATCGCTATTTCTAATAAATCCTCTACACCCCAAAAACTTTAAAGTGCAAGAAAAGATCCATCGTGAAATGTCTTGGCTTCAATCAGATGTGCAATGGAAACTTGAAAGCAATGCAGCCCGCCCAATCCATTCATCGCGCATACTATTATGCACCTTAAACACTCATAGCTTCAAAGTCTATATTGATGATATTGTCAATGACCATGATATTATGTCCTCTGACATCTTATGCTTGCAAGAGGTCCACACACTTCCATCAAACACAAACACCCTTCTCCAAAAATACAAGACTTACAGAATGTATCATATACATGATATCATAACTCTTGTGGAAAATAATCTATTGGTCTTGAATATACAACAACAAAGAACAAAAAATATTGAAGCCATAACATTAACACTATGTCACCATACCAATGAATTCAATGTTTCTAACATTTACGCACGACCCAATGCTTGCATTGCAGAGTTCACCAATATCATGACTGAAATAGTCACATATTTGCCTTCAATAAAAACACATTTCACTCTAGGTGATTTCAATTTTGACATGTGTAGAGAAAACACAACTAAAACAAGACTCCTAAAACAAATGCAACAATACAACATACATTTCATCTTAAATGAAACACATAGTAAAAATAAACCACTAATTGACCATATCTGGACAAACTCAACAAAAAATATATGTTCCATTTATAAAATAGAAGCATATTGGACATACCACCTTGCAAATTTTATAAAAAATCACTTTACCTATCAACCATAACACATTTAGGCCTATCCTCCAACTCGTGCATTATAAGAAAATATAGAGATTTTTCATAAAAATATATGATTTTAAATGTCACTTTATTGTAGCCAGAATGGATACAACTAAACCAACAACAAGAGAGGAAAAAATAAAGGAAGAGAATGTACCAAAAAGGTAAATACATTAAATATTTTTATTTTGTACATTCTATAACAAATCTAAAAACTCAACATCATCTTTTGCCGTTTGTACCAGGCAAAAACTAAATGCTCCAAGCCCCATAACAATTGAAGATTTAAATGCCAAGAAAGCATGGGCAACTTTTGAAGGTGATGTGCTAGTTGTATACAAAGTTGTCCTCGATAGAGTAACAAAAACAAAAGAGGTTTTGTGTGCTGATCTGATAGATTACAAAGCAGAAATGACAATAACACTCAATGTAGGAGGTGGCCTCATTCACAAATTTGAGGATAAAATAATACTAGGGACAACAATAGCAATAACAGGATTTGAAATTGCACCTAAAACAAAATATGATAGTGGAGATTTTGGCTGCATACTAATTTTAAAAGATTCAAGCACAATTGAACCAATTTCAATACTTTCAAATGAATGTAAGTTCATTCTAGGGAGGACTATAAAGCATCTCCTCACAAGTACAAGTGATTTCCCTATTGGAACTATAGGTGCAGTGGTTGTAGTAACAAATAGAAAAGGGTCTCAATACATACTGGACATGAAGGATGGCCACACTGATATGGACAAAGCACCGGTAAACCCATGCACTCAAATTGATTTCTTATTTACACTTTCATTTTTATTTCTTTCTCTGCACAAAAAGAGTCTAATTTTATTATTCTACAACAGCTCTATATGAATAGCAATTTTGCCCAATTATACTTTCAAATACAAGAACAATTGCAAAGCCAACAAATTCCATCCTTGCTATTCAGAAACATTGCAAAAAAGATTGATCAAAAACATGGTCTACGCACAACTCTGTCCACATATATTTGCAAACTCAATGATAAAAGAACAATGCAAAGACTCCATGGACTACTCCACACAACATTTGAGGCAAGTATTTAATACTTCATTCGCATTTGATTATATAACTTGTCTCATCCTTACGATAATAATACTGTTACGTTTCTTCCAGGTTCTTGGAGTTTTAAAACCCACAAATGCATATTCCAATCCTTTTCATGCTCATTGTCCATAATGCAATTACAGATTTGATAGCTACGACACATTAGATGGAGAAATAGCTCATTGTAGCACATGAAACAAAGAGGTCACCTACGTTTACTCTCTACATATCAAGACAATTATAACAAGCAACAACAATCAAACAATCCACTGTTTCGCATAAAAAAATATCATTGAACAAATCTGGCCTTCTCTAAAAAATATGACTTATGAAAACTACATCAATGACAAATCAGAAGTTATATTCACTTTGTGAGACTCTTCAATGAGAGGCAAGTTCACTCTCAACCAAAACAACATGATCACCCATGCCTACATGCTTAAAAAATAGTTTGAAACCTCTTATGTAAAAGGTAATTATATTGTACCTCTTTATGCAACACAAACTAATCTTTATTGTCTATTTTTAAACAATTCTAACTTTTCTGCAATTACCACATTGTTGTGCAGGTGGAGAATATTAAAATAAGCAGGAACCATCCATACATTTTGCGCTGAACAACAGTCATCTATATGCTTATATTTCCTTTCAGTTTCCACATACAAAATTTTGTCGTTAAAAAGTTATGGACAAATACTTTTCTACTTCAACGTTATGTTCCAAACGCTCTTCAAGCTCAAAACCATATTGTATTTTTGGTTGTTTTGTACTTCACGGCAACATTAAATACAATAGTTTTCTTATTTTAAATGGTTCAATATTTACATATACTTGCTCTATTATTTTGAAGATGTCACTTTGTGCACCTTAGAATATTATCATTTACATATATTTCACATGATCTTTTCAACATATTACTTTCTACACAATTAAATTTTAATTTTATCTTTATACTCAAATATAATGTGTCTCCACCAACATAGCTTCTAGTTTTAAAACCAGCAACATATGTCAACAGACAAGAAAAAATGACCATTGCCAAACCAACTCACATTAATACACACTTGTCTATCATTCAAATCTATCTCTCTATGTGCAAGTACATTTGTTGATCTTTGTGACATGCAGGGCATCCCTTGAGGTACTTATAACATATCTAGTTTTCCATTTTAAACTCCTCTCCAACATCTTCTAGCACAAGTAAGTATTTTTCATTTGTGCATTTCTTGTTTAAATCTTACATCTCATCATTTTTATCATATTAGTCCTCTTCTTTCCTATCTTTAGATGATTGCAGACACCATCAATGATTTATTTTGCAAGGATTTTAAATGCTCTATTCCAGGTTCATTAAGCTTTTCTTCACGCTACAACATATCCATATGAAATTATTACATTTATTTGAGTGCAATAGAAGCTTACAGGTTTTAAATTACTAATGAAATATATTTCACTATTTTTTGTTACACTATTATTTCATTTTGTTGGAGATTTGCCAGCAGGCCAGTATTAATTATATGTTTGTCATTGATGACAACATATGGAAAGTAGCATGTGTGGAAGTCTTATATAGTAAGCTTTCTATATATGTAGCATGGACATGATATCAGCATGATATCATGGGCATAGAGGTCAACTGTTAGTACAGACAGTTATATTGCAATTGGTGTCAGCAATGTTCCTGACAGAGTTACAGATAGTGTTCTGTGTATGGTTGTCCATACAATTATCATGGAGCCTTGCATGCTTGGATTTATGTTGAAGACATGTTAGTGATGTTAATTTCATGGCGGCATGGTTTGATGATGAAAACAAGTAAAGTTATGTAGTCGTTATTTGCCAGTAGCAGTTTCTTGTGTTTGTTCAGAAGAGTTGACAGAGATTTTATTGGTTCTTGAGTTGCGCCTATCTTGAGGGTATGCGCCCTTGGAGTTAAGCTTGGAGAAGTGTTATTGATGTTTGTTTAAGAGTGCATGATTTAATTCAGCTTACAGAGAAAGATCTAGTTTTTTTTGTAGAGCTGACAGTGTGTAGCGTGCGTCTACATTTTATTTATTAGACAGGTCCCAAATTGTGTTGCATGCATAATAGAGCCAACAAAATGTTGTTGGAGTTTATTATGGTTTCTCTAATATGATTTCTAGGTGGTTCTAATAGGTTGACTTGATTATATCATTTGGAGGAAAGATATTTATAGGAAGTCATTTGTGATTACTGATGTGTGGTTCATAGTTGATTGAGTAGAGCAGAGTAGAGTGTGCGAAGTGTTTGAGCCATCAGAAGAAGGTCTATGTGACCAAGTAAAGTAATTGTGCTATTCATTAGAACTGATCTAGATAGCAGGTCAAAGCGTAGTTCACCAAGATCCAGATATAGTGTATATCTGTAATTTAGAAGGTTGTAGCCTTCACTTATTTGAGTAGTGAGCTCTTGGACAGTGCGTCCTCTCCCTTAACAGGGACAATTGTAAAAGACTCCTAACAGGGTCCAATCCTTGACCAGGTCTACTATACTTAATATATTGTAAAGCTACTCCTAACAAGGTAAAGGATCTTCTAACAAGGATCATTATACACTAGTATAGAATATTAGTGGGTATTAAGTCCCACTGGGGTTTTTACCTATTTGGGTTTCCCCGTAACCAAAATATTGGTGTTGTGTTCTTTTGTTCTTTCATTGTGTTTATGCTTTATGTTTAAGTATACTTAATTGGATAAAGAATTGAATCTTGTAGATAACTGATTCACCCCCTCCCCCTCTCAGTTATCTCTTGGGACTATTCCTAACAATTGGTATCAGAGCCAAGTGCCTCAGAGAGAAAGTTTAACAACTTGAGGTTGATCAAATGGTGTACTTCAGGAAAGAAAGTCCTAAGTTCGATGGAGAGAATTATCTTGATTGGAAGAACAAGATGGTAACTCATTTGCAATGCATTACTTTTGAAGTTTTTGATGTGACTATCAAAGAAGCTAAGATACCTACCCTAGATGACCTTGCACAAGAAGATTCTACTAATAGGAAAAAGGAATTGTTTCATCATAATATTATTTCTAAAGAAGCCCTTATCAGTGCCTTATCTGATGGAGAGTTTTTAGAAACAAAAAAGGTGGATACAACCCACAAAATATGGAAGCACCTAGAAGACATATTTGAAGGAGACAAACAAGCAAAGGATGCATGCAGAAAGACTTGGAAGAAAAGATACAATGCATTAGAGATGCTACTTGAGGAAAACATCAAAGCTTACAATCAAAGGATAAATGAAGTAGTTGCTAGAATCAGAAACAATGCTGGAGAGATTTCAGAAGAGGACATTATGGACAAATTGATGACTACTCTTACTCCTGAATATGAAAGCAAGATCAACATCCTTGATGAGACCATGCAGCTTACATCAAACTTCAAGAGAGAGACTTTGATCAGCAAACTCTCTGCTTTTGAGATCTCAAGATTGAAGTCAGAACCAAAGAGTGAAACAACCTTCAAAGCAACAGTCCATGGTAAGAAATATGCAAACACTTCTGGTAATTTTGATGATGATGATGAAGAGAAAACTCTAGAGAATTTCATTGCTATGATTGCTAAAAGAGAAAAGAAAGGAAAAGGAAAATATGAAGGTCAATTACCATTTAAGTGCTTTTCATGTAATAAGATTGGTCACTTTGCATCTAAGTTTCCTACTAGAGCTAGAAAATTCAAGAAGGATTACAAGCCTAAGGATTCTAAGGAATGCTACTATGTTGGAGATGGTGTATCAGATGATGAATCTGGTGAAGAAGAAATTAGATTCATTGCTATTGTAGATAAAATGAATAATAAGATAGCTCATGAAGAGAAGAAAGGAAATCAAGAGCTTGCATTGATTTCACAAACTAACATAAGGATAGACTAGATTATAGATAGTGGTTGTTCACATCACATGATTGGTGATCAAGGTAGGTTTATTCATTTGGATAAATACAATGGAGGTATGGTCAGATTTGGAGACAACACTCCTAAACCAATAGTTGGTAGAGGAGCCATCACTTTGGATGGAAAGAACAATACTGATGATGCTCTTTATGTTGATGGTTTGAAATATAACCTTCTCAGTGTTGGTCAGTTAATTGAAAAAGGCTATCAGTTGGAGTTCAAAGATGACAAATGCATCATTAACAACAAGGATGGTGTTATGATTACATTAGGCTCAAAGACAAGAGGTAATGTGTTTCAACTCAATTCAAAAGCAAGTTGTTTTGTTGCTAAAGTTGATGATAGTTGGTTGTGGCATAAGAGACTATGTCATATCATTTTTGATAACATAGTAAAGATAAGCAATGTAAAAGTAGTAAGAGATCTACCTAGCATAGCAAAGCCAGTTGATACTATATGTAGGGAATGTGTGATGGGGAAGAATGTGAGAAATTCATTCAGGAGAAAGCAGAATTCAGTAGAGAACAAGTTGGATCTGATTCATACAAATCTATGTGGTCCAACTCAAACAAGATCATACTATGGTGAAAGGTACTTCATTTTGTTTGGTGATGACTATACTAGGATGATGTGGGTTGCATTCTTAAAAGATAAGTCAGAAGCATTTGAGAAGTTCAAAATATTTAAAGCTAAGGTTGAGAATGAATCTGGACTAAAGATAAAGTGTTTGAGATCAAATAGAGGAGGAGAATTCACCTCTAACAGATTCTATGAGTACTATGAAGAACATGGCATAAAGAGATAGTTAAGTGCACCTAGAACCCCTCAGCAGAATGGAATTGCAGAGACAAGGAATAGGATCATTCTTGATACAACGCACACCATTATGATAGAAGGAAAAGTTGCACACACCTATTGGAGAGATGCGGTCAATACAACAGTCTATACCATCAATAGAATTCAATTGAGGCCAGGCACTGAAAAAACACCATATGAGCTATGGTTTGGTAATGTTCCACAGTAAAATACTTTAGAATCTTTGGAAGCAAGTGCTACATCAAGAGGGATAAAGCAGTAGGCAAGTTTGATGCAAGAAGTGATGAAGGTATTTTTCTTGGTTACTCTACTAAAAGTAAAGCTTATATATGTTTCAATTTAAGGTTGAAGAAGATCATTGAAAGTGCTCATGTAAAGATAGATGAAAATTTTATGATTCAAGAAAGATATCATGATTACTCACCCATGATTGAGGAAGAACCTAGACCCTCTACTAGTGAGACAGTTATTGAAGAAATGTTTGACAGTATTGATGTGTTATTCAATGAACCTGAGACAAGTGAAGAAGAAACTCCCAAGGCTGATAAGTTAGCATCACCCAAAGTTCCAAAGTTTACATCAAGAAATCATTCCAAGATAGACATCATTGGAGATCAAAGTGCCAAAGTCCTAACAAGGTCCCAAGCAAAGAACTCAGCTAGCAATGAAGTGGTATGTTTACTATCTCAGATTGAACCTTTAAGTGTTGAAGATGCATGTAATGATTCAGATTGGCATGATGCTATGAAAGAAGAACTTGATCAGAATTTTAAGAAAGACACTTGGGAACTGGTCCCAAGACCTAGTGATAAGAATGTGATTGGAACAAAATGGATATTTAGAAACAAGATTAATGAAGATGGCACACTAGTAAGAAACAAAGCAAGATTAGTATGCAAAGGATATGCACAAAGAGAAGGTATTGATTATTCATACACATTTGCACTTGTGAGTAGATTAGAAGCTATTAAGTTGTTTCTAGCTTATGCTACAGTCAAAAACTTCAAAGTTTATCAGATGAATGTCAAGTCAGCATTCCTAAATGGAGACTTGAAAGAAGAAGTGTACATTGAGCAGCCCGAAGGATTCACCTTATTAGATAGACCTAATATGGTATGCAGAGTGGAGAAGGCCCTCTATGGACTTAAGCAAGCCCCTAGAGCATGGTATGAGAGACTAGATGGATACTTAACAAAGATTGGATTCAAGAAAGGAGCAGCAGATTGTAATCTATTCATTAGAGAGACATCTGAAGGTTTGCTTCTTGTAGCTATATTTTTTGATGACACTATCTTTGGAGGTAATGACAAACTAAGCGATGAATTTGCCAAAGAAATGCAGAATGAGTTTGAGATGAGTATGATTGGTCCTATCAAATACTTTTTGGGACTAAATGTGCAATAGAGAGAAAAATGAATTTTTATTAATCAATCAAAATATGTGAAAGAGATATTGAAGAAATTCAAGATGGATGATTGCAAGCCAGTAGGAACACCTATGATCACTGGATGCAAGCTTACAAAAGAAGATGACTCACCAGTAGTAGATATAACATTGTATAAGTCTATGATTGGTAAACTCATATATCTTACTCAGACTAGACCTGATATTTCAAATGCAGTTGGCATAGTTGGAAGATTTGCAGTAGAACCTAAACAAATGCACCTCATGGCAGTAAAAAGAATATTTAGATACTTGCAGGGAACTATAGATTATGGTCTAATATGGTATCTTAATTTAGAAAATGTTGAGATTCATGTGTACACTGATGTAGATTGGGCAGGATGTGTTGATGACAAAAAAAATACTTTAGGAGGAGAAGTGTTTCTTGGTGATAGACTTGTCACTTGGACAAGAAAGAAACAAAATTGTATTTGTCAGTCAACAATAGAAGCAGAGTGTGTTGCAGTAGCCCTGAATTGTTCTACAATTGTTTGGATCGAGTAGATGATAAAGGATTTTGGAATTCATATTGATTATCCTATTGTTATTCATTGTGATAACACTAGCACTATCAATATGTCAAAGAACCCTATGATGCATGCAAAGACAAAGCACATTGAGATCAAGTATCACTTCCTAAGAGAGAAAGTGGCAGAGAAAGAAGTCAAGTTGGACTATGTGAGTGCTAAAGATTAGTTGGAAGATATATTCACAAAGCCCTTGCCTAAGGATACTTTTGAGTATCTCAAGGAGAAGTTGGGAGTCATTCCCTTCTCTGTTTCTACTTAGAAGAAAGAAGGAAAGGCATCAGTCCTCTGGGATTGGTGGAAGGTTGACTACTCTACCTTAGGAGTAGTACCAGTGCTTAAAATGAATGGTGCCCTTTTTCATTGATGTCAAAGGGGGAGTAATATACAGAGTCATGAAAAATAGAAGCAAAAGAGGAGTAATATACTAAGGGGGAGCAGCATTCAGATATGACATTAGTTTAGTTGAGGAAATGGAGAATATTAGAAAATATTGCAGCAGATGGAGGATTCATCTTTGGGGGAGTTTTGAAGAGGAAATGGAGAATGTTATAAAAGAAATGTTCATTTGGGTTGGTGGTGGTTTTTCATTCCACATGTTGCCATCAATGCCAAAGGGGGAGATTGTTGGAGATTTGCTAGCAGGCCAGTACTAACTGTATGTTTGTCATTGATGACAACATATGGAAAGTAGCATGCATGGAAGTCTTATATAGTAAGATTTCTGTATATGTAGCATGGACATGATATCAGCATGATATCATGGGTGCAGAGGTCAACTATTAGTACAGATAGTTATATTGCAGTTGGTGTCAATAGTGTTCATAATAGAGTTATAGATAGTGTTCTATGTATGGTTTTTCGTACAATTATCATGGAGCCTTGCGCACTTGGATTTATGTTGAAGACATGTTATTGATGTTAAGTTCATGGACACATGGTCTGATGATGAACGCAAGTAAATTTATGCAGTCGTTATTCGCCAGTAGCAGTTTCTTGTGTTTGTTTAGAAGAGCCAACATAGATTTTATTGGTTCTTGAGTTGCGCCTATCTTGAGGGTATGCACTCTTGGAGTTAAGCTTGGAGAAGTGTTATTGATGTTTAGTTAAGAGTGCATAAGTTAATTTAGCTTACAGAGAAAGATCCAATTTTTTTTGTAGAGCCAACAGTGTGTAGCATGTGTCTACATTTATTTTATTAGACAGGTCCTATATTGTGTTGCATGCATAATAGAGAAAAAAAAATGTTTTTGGAGTTTATTATGGTTTCTCTAATATGATTTCAAGGTGGTTCTAATTGGCCAACTTGATTATATTATTTGGAGGAAAGATATTTATGGGCAGTCATTTGTGATTGCTGATGCGTGGTTCATAGTTGATTGAGTAGAGCAGAGTAGAGTGTGCGAAGTGTTTGAGCCATCAGAAGAAGGTCTATGTGACCAAGTAAAGTACTTGTGTTATTCATTGGAACTAATCTAAATAGCAGGTTAAAGTGTAGTTCACCAAGATCCAGATATAGTGTATATCTGTAATTTAGAAGGTTGTATCCTTCACCCATTTGAGTAGTGAGCTCTTGGACAGTGCATCCTCTCCCCTAATAGGGACAATTGTAAAAGACTCCTAATAGGGTCTGACCCTTGATTAGGGTTACTGTACTTAATATATTGTAAAGCTACTCCTAACAAGGTAAAGGATCTTCTAACAAGGATCATTATACACTAGTACATAATATTAGTGGGTATCAAGTCCCATCAGGGTTTTTACCTATTTGGGTTTCCCCGTAACCAAAATATTGGTGTTGTGTTCTTGTGTTCTTTCATTGTGTTTATGCTTTATGTTTAAGTATACTTAATTGGATAAAGAATTGAATCTTGTAGATAACTGATTCACCCCCCCCCCCCCAATCTCAGTTATCTCTTGGGACTATTCCTAACACATTCATCTTTTCTTCATTGTAATATTAATCATCAAATGTTTCACCTGCACTTGCCTTGCATGCTAATCTGGTTTCCATGGTGCACATGGGATGCATTTTATACATACATCACAGCTGACTGTCGAAAACAAAGGTTCAAAATATAATTCTCACATCATTCTTTGAGCTTTTGAGTCTCATCATCATCAAAATAGATCTTGCAAAAATGATTATGTGCCACCTAAAAGGATTCCTTGTTTATGCAGGTTATTGACCCAAAAGGAAAAAGAAATAGCAATTGTTTCACATAGCGCATTTTTCATCCACAGTTTAGCCCTCTTTGGAGAGGATTGCCATCCCTTAGTTAGAAATGAGATTCACAAATCATAAGTGAATGAATAAAAAATTATTTGTCAAATCTAATATATGGAACACGAATTTTGAAACATAAAAGCTCTTGCATTTCTGTATTGAGCTCAATTACTTATTCTGGTCTAGTAATATATCAATTTAGTCCTGCATGTTATTCAAGTAGTTTGAAATCAATGTGTATACTACATGTATGGATTAGAGCCATGGGAATAATCCATGCTGATTAAAAGTTCTATTTGGATAAAAACAAACAAATAGATCAAATAAAATAATGTAAAACATAAATAACAATGACCTTGACATAATTTCCTTGTTCTCTCATGACTAATTTGATACCAATAACTATTGATAAAACATAAATTGCATACATTTATTTTGGACTACATACAATTTAAAAATTTTAAATAATTCTAATTTTTGAGAATCCTATTGGCTATGAAGGAAAAATGCAATGTGAAAATTAAAATTTATCTGAAAAAAATCAATAAAATTAAGCATTGAAAAGGTACAAATGCCATCAAGAGTAGCATTAAATTAAACATGTGTCTACCATTAATTTAAACAGTTGTATATCATTAAATCCAACAGCTGCCTACCTCATCTTTTCATTTTTTGGAATTTGTAGGACACATTTGCTTTGGCTTTAGATGAGCTATAGAATCGAGAATAGAAAGGGTATCTTGGTTAAGGGAAAAGTTGTAGGAAATGTAGGTGTTATAGAGAAAAAGGGAAAATTGCATTTCGATGCCAGGAAGAATTAGAGTATCAGCGCATCTTATATTATCTTTATCTGACAAAATATTGGATATTTTAATGGGCTAAACAAATTTTTCTTCCATGATTTATCTTTTTTAAGAATATGAATGGTTTTTACTTATTTGGCACAAGCCAAAGGACATGAATGGTTTTGATTTTGTAGTGCATGAATAATAAATGCCTTAAAATTCAATGCATTTTTGCAGTTAATGCTTTCAATTTACCAGGAATTACTTAGAGATGAATTTTGTGTTGCACCTTTCTTGTTGTAGCTCTCAAAAAAATATCAGGCAATACCCAACTAGATTTCTAAAAGAAAGAGGCATACAAACTAAAGCTGATTTGTATTTAATGGGCTAACCAAATTATTTCAACCTATATGAATGATTTTTTTTTCACAAGCCAAACAACATGAATGGTTTTGATTCTGTAGTTCTTGAATCACAAATGTCTTCAATTTTTTTGCATTTTATGCTTTCCAAGTACTAGTAATTACTTAGAGATGAGTTTTGCATTGCACCGTTTTCTGTTCTAGCTCTCAAAAAAGGATTAGGCAGTACACAATTTGATTTCTAAAATAGGCCTACAAACTAAACCTGTGAACTGTATGTTTCTTTTTGTAGTTATCAAGTTTATAGATTTGTAAACCAAGGCAACAGGTGAGAAAGATGCAATGTTTTAATCTATCTTCATGTTTTTTAACAAGTGTTTAATTTGCCAAACATATTTATGAGAAATTTTGACCTATATGTTTTTTGAACAATCATCTGTTTGTCAAGATTCTAGAATGAAGGATATATAGGTCTTATTTTTTCCTCTATGATCATGTTCCTCATTTCCATTTCATGGTCACCATGCACCCTATCTCTCTGTTAGAGTTCAACAGTTTGCCTACATACAGGCTTGAATTTGCAAAACCTAAATATCTATAAATGGCATATAACAAGAAACTCTAAGATGATTTTTTCCTTAAAACCTTTGGTGTTTATGTTTTGAAATCTGGAGAAATTGGCTGCAATATTGAACTCTGAACATTATCTAAAATGTCTCATTTGAATTGTTCTTTGTTTTATATTGAACATGGGGAAAACATGTGTCCATTAAAGGTGTGTTTGTAATAAAATACATTTTAAAAACCTATAGCCTTTATTACCAAAATAGATACCCTTCCATGTCTTTATTACCAAAATAGATAGCATTCCATGTCTTTTGTGCCTTTATTACAAATGAAAGAAGTTTTTGGCACTCATTCTACCTTCATGGATATGGATTCATCACACAATATATTATACAAATATTACTAATCTCACATCAAACTAACTATTTTTTCCTATCCGCACTAGCTTATATGAAATCTCAATCCACTTAATCTACAACCAAAAGAATTACACAATAGGCAGGAACTTTGATGCTTGCCTCCCTTGTTATTTAAATGTGTTTGAAAATTACGATGGCTTACATTTATGCATTAGTTATTAGAATTTTTGAGTTTTTAATGTTATGTTGTAAAAATAGTTTGAATAGTTTAGTTGTTATAATATTTTTTGATCCTATGTTTAATATTTTTAATATTATAGTGTTAAGATTTTTTTCTTTTAAGTGATTATGATTGATTGTTTTGGGAAATGTAGTTTTGTTGATTATTATAGTTCTGAAGCTACATTAATATAGTAGGCGTCTAGTATTTCAAGTTCACAATCTCTTGTTTTTTCTAAGTTTTTTTTATTTAAAAAAATTATACATTGTGGATATAAGGAGATCATAAGGTTCTTGTTATCCATCTAATATTTTAAATTTCTTGGGTAGTAACAAATAATTTTGAATGGTTGTTGTTAGCTATGCAACTATCCCGCTTTGCTGATTTTTGCATTTTGAACTTTGGTGCTTGACACATTCTCACCATCCATGGTGGGGATCATGGTCATCCCACTTAGGACCTTGTTTGAAAATTTATTGTTGCTTTTGCAGGGACCCAGTCTGTGGAGGCACCAGATTCTAGCCTTCAAATTATTTCTGAGACATCTGGCCCCCATGTGGTCCTTGTTAATCCTATTGCTAATGATGAGATTACTTCCATTGTTGTGATGCTAGTTCCTACTGTTCGGTCTCAAAATATTGGTACATCAGAGAAGGCTTTCACAAACACATTTGAAAAGGTGTCCCCATTATCTGATTGGAAATGTGTGCTAGTATTTGGTTCCTTGTGACCAGAGACCTATATCCTGGTTCTTGGGATTTTAAATATAGCTGAAGAGATCGAGATTCATCTTTTGGATGTGGTGATGGATTGCATCATCTCTTCTATGAGTTTCACAATGGTGGGTTGATTCTTTTCTTTCCATCCCACCATTGATATGGTTTTTCATTGGGTCACTCCCCACTGAAGTTTGAAGGGTAGTGTGGTTTCCAGTTGTATGCTTGGGGGTCTTTTCCTTTTCAAATTTAGTAGGGAGGAGGATTTGAGTAAGGTTTTGATGGGTTCATGGACCTATGGAAAACATACACTTTGTGCAAGTTGAAATTTGGCTTTGATCTTGCTTTGCACCTTCAAAAGACCGCCCCTATATGGACTTGACTCCCTGTGCTTCCTTTGGAGTTTTGGGATGAACTAGTTTTCAAGTAGATTGGAGATTCCTTTGGCTAATATGTCTCTTTGGATTTGGTTACTCGGGCCAAATCTAGGTTTCTTTTTGCTTGATTTTATGTTAATGTTACTATTAACAACACCCTCCTTGATTTCATTACTCTTCATTCTAAACATGGTAAATGCACCCAAGCCCTTGTCTATGAGAATGTAGTGGTTTACTATCATAAGTGTGCCAAACCTAGCCATGTCATTGTTGACTACAAGGTCAAATGGAAAAGGACTCAAAATTGAATGAAAAATGTTCCTCTCCCCCTTAGGTGAATGGCCCCATGGGTGACTCCTCTGGTTTAGGGGATTATCCTTTCACGTACGGTTTACTCAAAATTTTGAACTCTGCTATGAAGGATTCTCATAAGTCTCTGGTTTGTAAGGGAAATCTTTAGGTGCCTATTCTTGGTCTAAGTTTGGCTAGTGATGTCAACTTGGTGGTCACCCCTACTACTCTGATTGTTGGTGATGTACTTCAAGAGTAGGGTGAAATTCCTTCTTTCCAGAACCTCAATTAGTTCTGATGAACACTTGGGTCAAATGCCTGGGCTAGTAATGGTGCTGAATCAATTCATGATTGACGCTATAACTTCCTTACAGTCGCTTCATGTGAATTGGATGATAGTTAGCCCGGGGGTGATTATGCAACCTTTGAAACTTGGTTTGGATACTTGCTCCCTTGAGTCTTCCAGAATCTTCTCTATGGAGGAAGTATGGGTTGTTTAGAGGAAGAAGACTAGATCTCAAAAGGCTGATGTGGGTGTGGAAAATAGTAAAGGTAGAACCTTAGGGAGAACTCAAAGAACTAAGGAAATTGCAAGGGAAATTGCTAATGGTGGGCAAAGAACCCTAGACTCCAATATCAAACATAAGAAATGAAGTTCATCTCTTGGAACCTAAGGGGCCTCAACAACACCCATAAGCAGTAGGCTCTGAGAGACTACATTAAAGATGTGTCTACAAACATAGTCCTCATTCAAGAAGCTAAAATGACCTTTCAAACTTTCTCCCTTGTTATTGATAAAGTGTGGCCTGATTCCTCCTTGGTTAGTGATTCTAATGAGGCGTTAAGAGGAGTTGTCACAATGTGGAATCCTAGTCGGGTTGAGGGGGAACTCCATTCCCTCTCCCCTAATTTCTTAGTGGTGTCCTTCTCTATTGGTTATGTGGATTAGAAATTAATTAATGTCTATCCTCTTAACACTTGTGTTGGTAGAATAGCTATTTTGAATGTGTCATGCCCATATAATTTCACTCCAAAAACACGCTAATTTTTTTTTTTAAAAGGTTAAATAAGTTTATGTTTAGAGGTTAATAGAGGACTAAAGTTTGAATGGATCTAATGCACACTAATCCCTAGGTGATGATAACTTGATTTCTTAGGTTCTCTACCATGTGGTTTAACCATACTAGAAAGGGTTTGGTTCCTGATCTTGTCATCATTAGAGAAGTAGGTTACCAAAATGAATTACTATTATACTAATACCCTTAACTAGGCCTAATGTCAACATTACACTACATTAGATCATTAAGGTTTATTTATTAAAGTGTATTGGCATTATAGCATAAGAAACTAATCTGCTAACTAATAGCTTTATAAATTCCATTAATTATAAAATTAAGATACAATTTAACTTAAAATTTCCTATAATTTATTCCATAATCCTACGTACATTCAACCCTTAAAAGGCTTAAATAAACACATAATTACTGAATAATAATTATATTAATTATTAGTGTTTAATAATTAATATAATTATTACATAACAAGGTAAACCAATAAATTATTAAATAATAAGATTAATGAATTACAAATATTAATTAATATAGAATAATAATTAATATTTTAATTAATTTATAAATAATATTAATTATTATTAATTAATAAATTAATAATATTAAAAACCAAACTAAGGTCCCAAGCTAGGCTAGAGGGTTTCTCTACCTCGCTCTTCCCTACCAGCACCTCCACTGAGCAGGGTTCATGTAAATATTTTAACTGATTAATGAAATCTTGGCCTTGGCCTTTTACTAAAAAATAAAAATAAAAAAATTAATAATATTTATACTAATTAATATTATTAATATTAATTAATATAAATATTAAATACTATTTATATTAATTAATAATATTAATATTAATTAATAGAAATATTAAATAATATTACTAATTGAAAAATGAATTAATAAAAAAATAATTAAATTTTTTTTATTTAAGTGGGGTTTTACCCCCCGGCCACGACTCAACTTTTAAAGTCCCCGAGGGGATTGCCGTGTGGGGGCCTCGTTGCAGTGCGGACCCTCGCACGGCAGGGCCTTGCCGTAAGTGGCAGTACCTGCTGTGGCAGGTCCTGCTGAGGGCCGTGGAGTGGTGGGGACCACGTCCCCGCCTACAAACATTTTTAATTTTTTTTTTTAAAAAAAAACTATTTTATTATTAATTTTTTTTTTAGATTATATATTTTTTTTAGAATTTTGCTTCATAACAGTGTCCCATTTATTTTATTTTATGTAGATTTTTTTAAGAGATGGGTTTTAACATATGACATTTTTTTTTTTTTAAAGAACCCTTTTTAGGTCTTTTGGGGTGGGAACCCAAGTGGGTCCCACCCTCTGACTAGGATTCTTAGCTCAAATAGGAATTAGGCTTTTGTTTTTTGTTTTACAATACAAGTGGCTGGAAAATATAGTTTTTTATTGACTGTGTAGTGGAAAATGTATGGGAAATTTTTCCCATACATTTTCCAGAGACCTGTAGGTCTCATTTTTCACAACTTTTTTCTTTTGGCTTGTTTATTTGATTTGTTTCTACTTCTTTCTATATATTTTCAAGACTACTTTTATTTGTTTTATCAAGAGGGATCAATAGATCAAAGTGCAAAGGAAATTTAACTAACATCCTCACATGTATTATAGGAAATTTAACTAACATTCTCACATGTATTATTATTATTTTATTTATTCTGAGACTATTGCTTTCAACATAAAGACAATACAACTGCTACTATTGTAATAACAAAACCATTGTAATGACTGAGAGAGATTGTTTATAAAAAATATCATTTCTTTCTCACTACTAACCTTTAAATCAAATGAAAGCTTTATAATAGAGCTATATAGATCCTACAATACCGTTCTTTCTTACATTATTCAAAATACAATAACATCAACACTAACATTAATACTTTTCAATGACCATTTCAAAGAACTCAAGGGAACCTAATACTCTTTATTACAATTTCATTTCTTGAAGTGCTATCAAAATAACAACATAATACATTTGCATTTCCCTTGTACATCATACATTATTTGCATAAAACAAACATGAATCTTTCAAGAGGAATATACAACCATTCATTTCTCCAAACTTTGATGCAACAACACTTGTTACAAATACAAGACTTTGAGTGATAACTCCATTACAAAATACATTGAACTCAAGGGATTCTCAAAACTCCCTTACAATTACAATAATCTTGAAACAAAGGTGATCCAACTCAAATATGAAAATATCATCAACTCTTCAAGATTTCAACTCCAACCATGAAGTCTTCAATGGCTCCAAAATTTTGCAATAAAAATGTAGAGGCCAAGGAGTGCTCACCTCCCAACCTAGGCTTCTATGAAGCCACCCCCGAGCTAGGGGAACCATCACAAAGGCAAGGAGACAATCAAGAAAACCCACAATAACAACAACATACAACATAACACATAATGAAATCTCCCTTCCAAGGTTAACACAAAGAGTCACAAAATGACTCAAAAATAGGGGTGAAGGTGGAACCATACTCAAGAGGAGAAAGCACATCTCATGATAAAAGATAAGCCATCACTTGGCTTCCTCATCATGTATCTTTCACCACAAACACAATCTCACAAACTCCTTATGACACCATTATAGAAAATAACAATACAGATGGCTACATGGAGCCCATACATCCATGTTTCATCCCTCTCCTATCGAAAGAGAGACTCTACACCCTTGAATGTCTCAACAATCCCTTCACCCCCAAGGCTACTCTTCCCTCCCAAGGGTGAGTATGGCCTTGAGAACACTCCCATAATACAATGCAAAACAAGAAACTCAAGAACTCCATAAAAACTACACTTTCACAACACAAAGGAAATAAAACTACAATAAACTTAAGATTCACAAGACCTCCATTATCAAAAAACAACAAGTTCTCAACACATACACTAGAAGAAACACAATAACTAAATTTTGCATACAAAGAATAACATACATGAGAGCTCTTTCTCTCAACATGAAAAACAAAAAAAAACAAATGAAGAAAACCACCAACCTTGATCCAAGCTTATGGAAGAAAGTTGATGAAGAGCTTTTCCACTTTCCAAGGTCCTCTCCAAAATAGCTTAGTCTCCAAATCTAGAGAGTGGGTGTCAAACTCTTCCAAAAGAAGAGTCCCCTCTAAAAATGCCTCCACACACTCTCCTAGGGATAGGATCTCCTTCTAATTAGATGGTCTTCCCAAGCTTGTTATATGGTTTCCAAATATGGATTCCTAAAAAGGTAGTCCAAAAAGTGGACTAAAGACTTGTATCATTATTGGATGAAACACTACCCAAGACCTTGCTTCAAAAGTGGATTTTCGGCCATTTTGAAAATCCAAATTTTGGAGGGGTCTTTTGGTCAACATGGAGTTGTCCTATGGTTAAAAATGCCTCTTACCCATAGGTATATCAAATGGGCTTACTAAAAATGGCCCTAACACTTCCCTAGACACCTTTTAAGCCCCCCAAAAATCCATACAAAGCTCAAATCCGAAATTCATTGATATGAAAAAACTTGAAGCTCCCTAACCTAGTGATTTTCATGGGGATCCTAAAGGGTACCTTCCTAAGTTGGTGTTCAACCAATCCCCAAGTGGACATGTCATGGCCACAAGTACACACACATGTGGAAAGTGACACAAACAAAAAAGACACATCACAAGCCATGTGGCATATCCACTTGGGCATTATCACATAAATCACAATTACAATTAACATATAAATCAAATACATTCATGAACCATACTTTTATGAATTAAATACAATACAACGAGATTTTTGGCTTCTCACTAGAAACAACCTTGGTTCAAACTGATTTTCACATTGGTCTTTGCGATGGTTCCCCGAATTTACCATGGCCTATTTCCTTGCACATTCAAGTCCAATATCAGTAGCCCAAGGAAATATACATGTAAATTCCATAACTTTCATAATCAAATAATTCTCAAGAAATTAATCATAATTAAGTCAAAATTTCACATGGCATAATCATTCATCTATAACTTACATCAATCTCATCATGAAATATATAATTCATCACTAAATTAAACTTGAGACATAATCATTGCATACATATATAATTTAATTTGTAAATTAAACATCCCCATGACATCATAATTCATTCATTAAATAGAATTAAAAATACACATGTAGGTTCCAAACTGATGTCTCAATAATCATCATCCAATCATAATATAATGTGCATCAAACTACTAAAGTGATAAAACCATAACAAAAAGTATCAATAAAATCCATAGAGCATCAAAATATAATCATCAAATATGTCTATCTCAAATGTAGAATTGAATGGCTATGATAGGCTCGGGGTGAGGCCTCACATCCTCCCCCCCTAGGCATGAACTTCCTCCTAGATTTCATCAAAAAGATGGGGGTACTGTGCTCTTATCTGCATTGCGTCCTCCCATGATGCCATAACCTCATGATTGCAATCCCATTGGACCCTACCCTAGTCCAAGTCTCAGCCTCGAAGTGCTAGCATCCGATGAGCAAAAATGTGGATTGGCTCCAAAGCCAACTGACCATCTGACTCCACCTGCAAGGTAGGCCAATCTATGATGTGAGTCTTATAAAAAATATACTTTCTCAACACTGACACATGAAAAACATCCTTGATGTGTGACAGGCTCTATGGCAAAGGAAGATGATACGTGATAGGATCTATCTACTCAAGTATCTCAAAAGGGCCAACAAATCTGGGTGCAAGCTTAGAGCCCTTTCCAAAATGGATTGGACTCTTATGTGGCTGCACTCTCAGAAAGACTCTATCTCCCACCTGATAACTATGATCTTCCCTCTTGGAATTTTCATACTTCTTCTACCTATCCTATACCTCCTTCAGACACTACCTAATCAAGGTCACCCACTGCTCCAACTCTCACTCTAACTCAGGACCTAAAGCAACTCTATCCTCAATGTGGTCCCAACTCAATGGTGTCCTGCATGGCCTGCCATATAATGCCTGATAGGGGGGCATACCTAGAGAAGTGTGATGCCCATTATTGTAGGCAAACTCCACCAAATGAAGGTACTCCTCCCACCTAGTCTGATGATCCATGACATACATGTGGGGGATATCCTCCAATACCTGATTTACTCTCTCTATCTAACCATTGGTCTCTAGGTGATAAGCGGTGCTAAAATTGAGCTTAGTGCCCAAAGTTGTCTGTAATCCTCTCTAGAAAGATGATGTGAAGAGAGAATCCTGATCTAAAATAATCTTACAGGGTATGCCATGAAGTCTGACAATATCCCACAAGAAAACCTGTGCTACTGCTGGGGCTGTAAATGTGGTCTGAACAGGTGAAAAGTGGGCTACCTTGGTCAACTTTTCAACTATCACCATGATGGCATCATGGTGTCGAGATGACATAGGGAGACCAATGATGAAGTCCATGGAAATAACATCCCACTTCCACTCTGGTATCTCATGAGGCTAAAGCAAACCACCAGGGTGATGATGCTCCACCTTAACCCTCTAACACTCAAGACATCATGCCACTATCTCTGCTATATTTTGTCTCATCCCCGGCCAATGATATAACTACCTCAAATCTGCATGCATCTTCTTTACTCTGGGATGCACTGCATAAGGGGCTCTATGAGCATCTAGCATGATGAAAATTTGCAAGTCTTCAGAGGATGGGACATAGATGCATCCTCTATGGCATAAAGGCCCATCAGAATCTAGGGAATAACCTAAATATCTACCCTCAAGAGTACTCTGAGACCGAATGATCTAACTAACCTCTACATACCAAGCATCCTCATGCAAATGATGCAATATTTGATCCCTCAACTTAGTACCTGCTATCATAGAGTAGGCCCCATGGCATCTTCTACTCAAAGCATCAGCAACCACATTCTCCTTCCCCTTGATGTAGTGGACATCAAAATCATACTCACAAAGGAATCCCATCCACCTACGCTGACGTGCATTTAGGTTCAGCTAAGAGAAGATATATTGTAAGATCTGATGATCTGAATGGAGCTCAAATCGATGACTGAAAAGGAAATGCCACCATCTCACTAAGGTATGAACCATTACAGCTAACTCAAGGTCATGAGTGGAATAGTTGATCTCATGAGTCTTAAGTTTCCTAGACTCATATGCAATGGCTCACCCATTCTACATAAGAACTACTCCCAAACCATCTAAGGAACCATCTATGCAAACAACAAAATCTATTGTAGGATCAGGCATTGCTAGAATAGAAGCACTAGTAAGAGCCTTCTTGAGTTCTTGAAAGGCCCTCTCACACTTCTTGGACTCAAATTTCTTTCTCTTTCACTGAAGAGAAGTGATGGGATGTGCCACTCTAGAAAATTCCTCTACAAATCACCTGTAGTAACCTACCAATCCCATAAAACTTCTGACCTCGGTCACTGAAGTAGGTGCAGGCCAATCCATGATGGCTCTAATCTTAGATGGATCTACTAAGATTCCATCTCTTGAAATAACATGCCCAAGGTAATGAATATCTATCCTATAGAAAGCACATTTAGACAAACTGCCATACAACTTATTGTCTTTAAGACACTGCAATACTTGTCTCAAGTGCTCTTCATGCTCCTCTTCATCCCATGAATAAATCATGATATCATCAAGGAACACAACTACAAACTTATCTAGGAAAGTTTGGAATACCCCATTCATAAGGCTCACAAAAATTGTTGGAGCATTAGTGAGTTTGAAAGGTACAACTGCAAACTCATAATGCCCATATCTGGTACAAAATGCAGCCTTAGGAATGTCACTCTCAACAATCTATAATTGGTGGTAACCTGACTTAAGATCAATCTTGGAAAACACTTTAGCACCCTTAAGCTAATCAAATAAATCATCAATCCTAGGAAGCGGATACTGATTCTTGATGGTAAGCTTATTAAGCTGTTATTAATCCATACATAACGGCAAGGATCCATCGTTCTTCTTAACAAAGATAATAGGTGTGCCATAAGGTGAAACACTAGGATGAATGTGACCCTTCTCCAAAAGTTCCTCTAACTGAATCTTGAGCTCATTAAGCTCATTAGTGGTCGTCCTGTAAGGTGCCCTTGAAACTAGAGTAACTCTTGGAACAAGATCTATATGAAAATCAACTGCTCTACGAGGAGGCATGCCTAGAAGCTTAGTAGGAAACACACTGACAAATTCCTAGAGTATAGGATAATCATCAAGAGATGTTTTCCTTTCCTCCTCATTCTCTCTATCACTAATAGTAATAGCAAAAAGATGACATCCCTTCTACATGCTCTGCTTAAGCTGCATGGAAGAGATCATATGAAGAGAGATGCCTCTCTGAATCCCGCAAATCATAATAGGTGTACCATTATCATCAAGGTACTCAATCCTCTTCTGTCAACAATCTAACTTAGCTCTATGGGCATAAAGCCAATCAATCCCAAGTACTATGTCATAAGAACCAAGAGGTGTGATACAAAGATCCAAAGTTGTGATGAAATCACCAATCTACACCTGGCTATCCTTCACTAAAGAGTTGACTGACACTCTAGACCCTGATGCTAATTCCACTTCCCAACTAACTTCCTGTCTTACTACCACAAGCCCGCAATGCTCCACAAAAAAGGGAGATATAAAAGAATTAGTAGCACCTAAATCAAAAAATATAGTAACACTAATACCGTTGATCATACCTGCAACCTCTATCACTGTGGCTTGGTGCTCAGACTAGCGGTTATCAACCACTGCAAATACTCTGTGAGACTTTCCAAAGTCTCCAACAGTAGGCTCAAAAGCTGCCACATGCTGACTGTCTGACATCTGACCCCATGGACAATCACAAGCTAAGGTCCCCATGGCACCACATGAATAGCAAGGACCTCACATGAAAGTCTTTACTCCCTGTGGCCTAGAGAACTATTGATCGCCAGTCTTACTAGAAATGTTGAAACCCCCCCGAGAGGACTGTTGAGTCCATGTTGGGGGTGCATTTGTATACTGATGTTGCTGATCCTTTCTCTGTCCCTGTGCATGCCACTGTTTGGGCTTAGAGCCCTGTTGTCCCTGTGGTGGATTTTGTTTCTGGTTTTGTTGAGTCTGCTGCTATGGGTTCTTGTTAAAAGATCCCAAGGAATGTTTGTTATTACCCTTCCAGTGACTCTTTTGGTGCCCCTATGACTATGATGCAGAGTTATAGTTCTGAGACCTGTCACAAGTGTCTCTAGACTTACCCCGAATCTCTTCTGCAACCAAGGCCATTTCTATGGCCTCATGAAAGGTCTTTGGTGAGGTCATGCGAACCTGACCCTCTATCCAATCATTGAGTCCTTTAACAAAATGGTTGATTCATAGCTTTTCATCCTTCATGTAGTCTACATAGGGTAGCAACTCAAGGAATTCGGTCTCATACTATAGCACTGTGAGTCCCCTCTGCTAGAGCTCATGGAACTCATCAATATGCCTCTGTCTATAGTGCTTTGATAGGTATCTTTCTCTGAACCTCTCTAAGAATATCTCCCAAGTCATAGTGTCCATAGTGGTGTTGTTCTTATATTCTTCCTATTTCCACCATGTGGAAGCATCTCCTCTCAAAAGGAGTACTGCAAAATGAGCCTTGATGTTGCTATCATACTGAAGCAACCCAAAGCACCCCTCTAAGCTCAAAAGCCATGCCTTAGCCTCTGTACCCTCTGTAGAACCATGATATAAAGGTGGTTGTAACCGTAGGAGATCTCTAATATGGTCTCCAGCATCACAAGGTGCCCTCTGAACAAATCCAAGTGGTAGTTCTGGCATGTGAACCAAATCCACCTCATGTGCCCCCTGCCCTTCCTCTCGATCTCATGGAGGACTCCTTGTCCTCTCTCTAACCTATGATCTCTATCCCTCAGACAGTTGGTGCTCTGGTTGAGGATTAACTGGAGGCAACCTCTCCTGTATAACCCTAATGAGGTTCTGTAAGGCTAATAAGATCTCTTGATTAGGGTCTGGTGGTGGTGGTTGATTAACTACTGATATCTTAGCCCTTTGTTCTACTTTCTCGCGAGCTGAGGGAGCTCACCTAGCCCCTTGTCCTCTAATACATCTTCGAGCTTGACGCGTAAGGGGAGACATCCTTGCATTTCAAAATGGTTAAAGGTTAGCTAAGAAACACAATGGGTTTTAGGTTCCAATGTTGAAACCTAAGCTTTGATACCAAGTGTCATGCCCATATAATTTCACTCCAAAAACACACTAATTTTTTTTAAAAAAAAGGTTAAATAAGTTTATGTTTATAGGTTAATAGAGGACTAAAGTTTGAACAGATCTAATGCACACTAATCCCTAGGTGATGATAACTTGATTTCTTAGGTTCTCTACCACGTGGGTTAACCATACTAGAAAGGGTTTGGTTCCTGATCCTGTCATCGTTAGAGAAGTAGGTTACCAAAATGAATTACGATTATACTAATACCCTTAACTACGCCTAACATCAACATTACACTACATTAGATTATTAAGGTTTATTTATTAAAGCGTATTGGCATTATAGCATAAGAAACTAATCTGCTAACTAATAGCTTTACAAATTCCATTAATTATAAAATTAAGATACAATTTAACTTATAATTTCCTATAATTTATTCCATAATCCTATGTACATTCAACCCTTTAAAGGCTTAAATAAACACATAATTACTGAATAATAATTATATTAATTATTAGTGTTTAATAATTAATATAATTATTACATAACAAGGTAAACCAATAAATTATTAAATAATAAGATTAATGAATTACAAATATTAATTAATATAGAATAATAATTAATATTTTAATTAATTTATAAATATTATTAATTATTATTAATTAATAAATTAATAATATTTATACTAATTAATATTATTAATATTAATTAGTATAAATATTAAATACTATTTATATTAATTAATAATATTAATATTAATTAATAGAAATATTAAATAATATTATTAATTGAAAAATGAATTAATAAAAAAATAATAATTTTTTTTTTAAATTTAAGTGGTCTTTTACCCCTCACCGCGGCTCAACTTTTAAAGTCCCTGAGGGGACTGCCGTGTGGGGGCCCCGCTGCAGTGCGGACCCCCGCACGGCACGACAGGTCCTTGTCGCAGCAGGTCTACCATAAGCAGCAGTACCTGCTGTGGCATGTCCTACCGAGGGCCGTGGAGAGGTGGGGACCGCGTCCCCCCCTCCAAACATTTTTAAATTTTTTATTTTTTTTTAAAACTATTTTATTATTAAATTTTTTTTTTAGATTATATATATTTTTTAGAATTTTGCTTCATAACCATACGTGGCCATTAAAAAGTGTCCCATTTATTTTATTTTATGTAGATTTTTTTAAGAGATGGGTTTTAACATGACATTTTTTTTTTTAAAGAAGCCTTTTTAGGTCTTTTGGGGTGGGAACCCAAGTGGGTCCCACCCTCTGACTAGGATTCATAGCTCAAATAGGAATTAGGTTTTTTTTTTGTTTTACAATACAAGTGGCTGGAAAATATAGTTTTTTATTGACTGTGTAGTGGAAAATGTATGGGAAATTTTTCCCATACATTTTCCAGTGACCTATAGGTCTCATTTTTCACAACTTTTTGCTTTTGGCTTGTTTATTTGATTTGTTTCTACTTCTTTCTATATATTTTCAAGACTACTTTTATTTGTCTTATCAAGAGGGATCAATAGATCAAAGTGCAAAGGAAATTTAACTAACATTCTCACATTTATTATTATTTTTTTGTTTATTCTGAGACTATTGCTTTCAACATAAAGACAATACAACTGCTACTATTGTAATAACAAAACCAATGTAATGACTGAGAGAGATTGTTTATAAAAAATATCATTTCTTTCTCACTACTAACCTTTAAATCAAATGAAAGCTTTATAATAGAGCTATATAGATCCTACAATACTATTCTTTCTTACATTATTCAAAATACAATAACATCAACACTAACATTAATACTTTTCAATGACCATTTCAAAGAACTCAAGGGAACCTAATAATCTTTATTACAATTTCATTTCTTGAAGTGCTATCAAAATAACAACATAATACATTTGCATTTCCCTTGTACATCATACATTATTTGCATAAAACAAACATGAATCTTTCAAGAGGAATATACAACCATTCAATTCTCCAAACTTTGATGCAACAACACTTGTTACAAATACAAGACTTTGAGTGATAACTCCATTACACAATACATTGAACTCAAGGGATTCTCAAAACTCCCTTACAATTACAATAATCTTGAAACAAAAGTTATCCAACTCAAATATGAAAGTATCATCAACTCTTCAAGATTTTATCTCCAAAGATGAAGTCTTTAATGGCTTCAAAATCCTGCAATAAAAATGCATAGGCCAAGGAGTGCTCACCTCCCAACTTAGGCTTCTATGAAGCCACCCCCGAGCTAGGGGAACCATCACAAAGACAAGGAGACAATCAAGCAAACCCACAATAACAACAATATACAACATAACACATAATGAAATCTCCCTTCCAAGGTTAACACAAAGATTCTCAAAATGACTCAAAAATAGGGGTGAAGGTGGAACCATACTCAAGAGGAGAAAGCACATCTCATGATAAAAGATAAGCCATCACTTGGCTTCCTCATCATGTATCTTTCACCACAAACACAATCTCACAAACTCCTTATGACCCCCATTATAGAAAACAACAATAGAGATGGCTACATGGAGCCCATACATCCATGTTTGATCTCTTTCCTATCAAATGAGAGACTCTACACCCTTGAATGTCCCAATAATCCCTTCACCCCCAAGGCTACTCTTCCCTCCCAAGGGTGATTATGGCCTTGAGAACACTCCCATAATACAATGCAAAACAAGAAACTCAAGAACTCCATAAAAACTACATTTTCACAACACAAAAGAAATAACACTAGAACAAACTTAAGATTCACAAGACCTCCATTATCAGAAAACAACAAGTTCTCAACACATACACTAGAAGAAACACAATAACTAAATTTTGCATACAAAGAATAACATACATGAGAGCTCTTTCTCTCAACATGAAAAACAAAAACAAACAAATGAATAAAAGCACCAACCTTGATCCAAACTTATGGAAGAAAGTTGATGAAGAGTTTTTCCACTTTCGAAGGTCCTCTCCAAAATAGCTAAGTCTCCAAATCTAGAGAGTGGGTGTCAAACTCTTCCAAAAGAAGAGTCACCTCTAAAAATGCCTCCACACACTCTCCTAGGGATAGGATCTCCTTCGAATTGGATGGTCTTCCCAAGCCTCTTATATGGTTTCCAAATATGGATTCCTAAAAAGGTAGTCCAAAAAGTGGACCAAAGACTTGTATCATTATTGGATGAAACACTACCCAAGACCTTGCTTCAAAAGTGGATTTTCGGTCATTTTGAAAATCCAAATTTTGGAAGGAGATTTTGGTCAACATGAAGTTGTCTTATGGTTAAAAATGCCCCTTACCCATGGTTATATCAAGTGGGCTTACTAAAAATGGCCCTAATACTTCCCTAGACACCTTTTAAGCCCCCCAAAAACCCATACAAAGATCAAATCCGAAATTCATTGATATGACAAAACCTCAAGCTACCTAACCAAGTTATTTTCATGGGGACCCTAAAAGGTACCTTCCTAGGTTGTTGTTCAACCAATCCCCAAGTGGACATGTCATAGCCACAAGTACACACACATGTGTCAAGTGACACAAATAAAAAAGACACATCACAAGTCATGTGGCATATCCACTTGGGCATTCTCACATAAATCACAATTATAATTAACATATAAATCAAATACATTCATGCACCATACTTTTACAAATTAAATACAATACAATGAGGTTTTTGGCTTCTCACTAGAAGCAACCTTAGATCAAACTAATTTTCACATTGGTCTCTGTGATGGTTCCCTGAATTTACCATGGCCTATTTCTTTGCACACTCAAGTCCAATATCAGTAGCCCAAGGAAATATACATGTAAATTCCATAACTTTCATAATCAAATAATTCTTAAGAAATTAATCATAATTAAGTCAAAATTTCACATGGCATAATCATTCATCTATAACTTACATCAATCTCATCATGAAATATACAATTCATCACTAAATTAAACTTGAGACATAATCATTGCATACATATATAATTTAATTTGCAAATTAAACATCCTCATGACATCATAATTCATTCATTAAATAGAATTAAAAACACAAATGTAGGTTCCAAATTGATGTCTCAGTAATCATCATCCAATCATAATATAATGTGCATCAAACTACTAAAGTGATAAAACCATAACATAAAGTATCAGTAAAATCCATAGAGCATCAAAATATAATCATCAAATATGTCTATCTCAAATGTAGAACTGAATGGCTATGATAGGCTCAGGGTGAGGCCTCACAGAATGATATCTTGTCTCTCATTATAGATGATCTGGACTCTTTATGGATGGTGGTTTGGGATTTTAACTCCCCCTTTTTCCTTTTTAAAAGCTCGGGGGATCTATGGATTACTGTAACTGCATTGGAGACTTATCTAATTTTATTAATAAGGTTGGGCTCTATGACTTGGATGTTCTGGACTCCTCCTTTATGTGGACCAATAATAGAAAGGGAGGAAACTTCATCTAGGTTAAGATAGATATAATTTTGGTCTCCACCAATTGGGAAATGGGTTGTAATGCTTCCTTAAAAACTCTTCCTAGAATAGTTTATGATCATAGCCCTCTTCTCTTGCATTGGATTGACAAGCCTCCCTTATGGCTTGATACCTTTTAGGTATGAGATCATGTGAACCCTCTCACCATGACTTTTGGAATTGCATTATGAATTGGTGGAACACTCTAATATGAGGTACTGCTATGTTTAGAGTTCCCCAAAAACTTGAAATAATTAGGGACAATGTGAAAACAAGGAACAAAGTCATGTTTGGTGACATCTTCAAGAAGAAAAAGGTCATCTCTTCAAAGTTGGAAAGTCTACAAGACTTCATGGACAAAGGGGAGCCCACTCACTCTCTCCACCTTGAGGAGGAAAGTTAGTACAAGAAATGGAAGTAGAACCTTGAAAGGGGTGAAATTTGGTCGAAGCAAAGATCTAGGGTCCAGTGGTTCAAGGAGGGAGACAAGAACACTTCTTTCTTCCACATGTCTTCTGGTATGCATCGCAAGATAAACTTGATTCATAGTTTAGTGAATGATCAAAATCAGGTCATTCAAGATGATGATAAATTGGGTGAATTAAGTATGGACTATTTCAAGAAGGCTTTTTGTGATTATTATCCCCTTTGAATGGTCTGGAGGAATTGTTGTTGGATCCTATCCTTACTACTATCACCCCCAAGGATAATGAATAGTATCTTTCTGATGTTACTACTAAAGAAGTGAGAGCTATTATTTTATCAATGGGAGAGTTTAAGGCTCCTGGGCCTAATGGCTTCCCTGGTCTGGCTTTCTTTCAGGAGTATTGGGACATTGTTTGAGATGTTGGAGGAACATGGAGGCTCTTCTTCATACTTTGGAACTTCTATTTGAAGAGGATTGAACTCGCCATTTTTTCCTATAATGACCAATTATATTCACATGTTTGGTTGGGTTATGACTTATAACATGTTCTTTATGGGTAGAAGCACAATAAGTTGTCACCCTTTTACAAAGGAAAAGGCTAACAAAATCAAAGTTGTTCAGTTTCAATAGTATAAAAATGACATTTATGTTTGGAATTTGAAGATGATGTAAACTAATTAAATGAGATAAACTGGATGAAGTTTATGATTAATATTTTTAATAATTTTTTGAATAAGAATTGATATGTTTTTTAAATTTTTAAAGAAGATTTTTCAGTTTTGGAAAAATGCTGAAAATTAGGGGTCTAGTTCCCACCAAAATATTATATGTAAATAAATATTTTTTCCCCTAATTTCAAAATATGTCATAGATGACATATATAGCTAGTGCATGAAGAAATAAAATTTGGTTTGCGACCTATATTTTCTCTTTTATAACAATTCAAATTCCAACTCACCGAAATCGATAATTTTCATCTCGCAACATATTTTTCATAACAAATCTATCCTAATAAAAAAAAGAAATATATATTCTTGAAGAGGACTCTCTCCTCTAGTGCACCATATATTTTTCAAATTTATTTAATATTATTTACTATTTTTTTCTTTCTCTGAATCAACATCTCCTTGACTGTTAAAATACCTACTTGCAATATTTTTTAATTACAATAAACTATGTCTAATTAAAACACTATAAATCAATATGAGGATATTCTTGACTTTGATCTCTACAAAAGTCTATTTTTTTATTTTTAAAAAATATCATTAAAAATATTAGGAGTTATTGAAACACTACTTTTCTGAAATAGTTTTATTTTTATGGTAATTGGACCCAAAGTGGTATAAAACATGCATTTAATAGATATTTCCAATTAGAAAAGTCAAAACACTTATCTAACTTAGCTAGAATGAATCTAACTAGACCATATGTTTGACCAAAATTAATCTTTAGTTAGAAATGATGACCTACAACTAATTGAATAACTTGATGAATTGAAGAAACAATGATTAAAGATCACCGAGCTATTAAAGTGATATGTAAGATGATTAAATCAGTCAATATGTTGTCATTGATGTCAACTAGTTTTTGACTATACTTATCATGATAGTTATAAACATCTGTAGAAGGGAGAAATGGTGAAGAAATGAGACATCTACATAAGGAAAAGATGGATATGACAGATAAGGATAAGGTATACATTGGGTAACTTATTGATGAGTCTATGACATTATATTGTTGACTTGAGAATGTTGCATTATTCTATTATGAAGAAGAGATTAGAATTGAACAAGTTAAATGTGGTCAGTAATTGAAGATTGTTATATACACCGAGTCTTGTGTATACCGAGTGACAGTAATAACCGAGTTAGTTATCACCGATGCATTCCGTATTTACCGAGTATGGATGAAAACATTAAATATTATAACAGCCAACTGAAATTGATGAGTTGGAAATTGCTTATGATTCTGAGGTAAGAGATGAAGTTTTTTATAAGATCCACGACTGACAAAATTTAGAGATGATCGAAGGGAAGAGAATGAGACACATCTGTCAAGGAAGCTTGAAGTGACAAAATGGAAGAAGAAGATTATGAGGCAAAATCTAATGGTTGATATGAAAATGGTTTACACGTCTATTTAAGAGACATAAGATTCATTGTTGAATTATGCTGGATGAATAGAGACTGCAGAAGATTTCATGTGAAGACATTTTTCATGCATTCTTGATCAAACTGGTTACAGACAGAATCGAGCTGAACTACAGGCATAACCAAGCGTCAGAGATATATACACAGAGTGAAGTAAGTTGAAAGATATGATGAAGTGAATTGATTATTGATCAGATGAGTTATTTTGAGCTTAACATAGATCTGAATACTTGCAAATTGAGTTGTATTTGAATCAAATCACTATTGTATCATTTTAATCATTATTACAGCAAAATCTCTCAACCGAGTGGACTTAACAGTCTTTTTTATTTCCATATGACATTCAAGGAATGTTAATTATTTTCTTGTTGACCCCATAGTGAATGCTGATCAAAAGTTAACTGTTAGTTATAAATCCTTTAACTAGGCCAAACCTAATAGTGTGCATTGTAACCTTCAATAGGGTTGGCTCCTAACCAAGCTCACTTTAGAAGAGTGAAATAGTTTGGGTTACCGGTCCTAGGTGGTTTTTCCCTTAGCAGGATTTCCACATTAAATATTTGTGTTATGTGTTATTTTTTATGATTGTTTTGCTATCATACTTTACATATTGCATATTTGATTAATCAGTAAAGAGATTTTTGGAAATTACTGGTATTCGGTAAATGAATAGAAAGATAGTTATTTTATCTTACCGAGCCATTTGATTTGTTGAATAAGTTTTAAAAAGTACATCTGAGACTTTGGGACTATAGGATAACTGATTTAACTGATTCACCCCCCCTCTTAGTTATCTAACAAGAAAAACTAAAATTTAGTTGTGCTGATAAGTTAGCCTAAAAGGTGACACTTGATTGTGCTTTTACCCTTATGGTTATAAGGATTTTTCAATTCAAGTCTTTTAAGGTGAGATTTACTTTAGCAGTAAATTTGCCTCCATATTCCACTTGGAGGTGCTATGTGACTGATGACATGTCATTAAACTCTTCTCTTGGCCATGTGATTATGAGTTCACTCATTGACAATTATATTTCTTATCACCTTTGCACAACTTCAAGGTGTATTGATTTCCACATTAATGAAGCTAAAGTTTTTGTGATCTATGATGGCGTTTACCTTCATGGAAAAGAATGGTGGCATGAGTGAGATATCTTGATGAGGTATGATGTGCTTTGGAAAATGCAGATTAATAATAGAGCTTCTCATACAATCATTTAAAGGTGTTTTTTTAATCTCTTTGGAGTCAGTATTCTCTGTGAATTTGTGGGTGACTATTGTGTGTTTGTCTGGTTCTATTACTATGGGTAGTGATAGAGTTTGTATTCAAGCCAGTAAACTGAATGGATTTAAAAATGATGCCACTGTGTCTTATTTGTAGAGAGGGTGGGGTTTCACATTTTCTTGAGAACATGATAAGCTACGATGAGAATCTCTATGATATGTTTGCCAATTTATGGCCAGAGTGAAGGGTTTCAACGAGAGGCATTAGTCTTGAAGTGAATGAAGAGGTGATTGATAAGGGTACGGTCCTCTTGATGACTAGAAGAAAATAGAGGAAATATAGTAGGGCCTCATATACTAAGATCATGAACCAGTTCTTCTGGTCGGACAAGTCCCCTATTAAAATGCATGACGAATATGAAAGAGACAAACTCCCTAAACTTTAGGACCAATTTTTCCTTATGGTTAAAAAATATTTAATTTTGGAAAGCCGGTTCAAGGTTTTTTATTATTACCATATGCCTAATTTGAACCATTTTCTCACTAGAAGCTTAATTTCCTTCCTATTTTTTCTGTTAAATTCTCTTGAGAATTTTGTCAAGGAGGTTGTTGAGTTTGCTAAGGGTTAGGATAATCAGGGTAAAAGGCCTATACCTCTCCACCAAGGGCTCATCTTTCATCTGTACCCCTTTCACCTTTTCCTTTTCCCTTTGCATCAAATTTTTGTGCACAAAGCCACTCTGCCTCGTTCTCGACCCTCTGCAAGCATTCTTGATACCCTTGGACCCAATAGGAAGCATTGTTTGTGTAACCCTGGCCTTAAGGGTGGATCCTTCGAACCTATCCTTGAAACCCCCACTCACTCCACTATTGCCATAAAGTTTGAAGCTTCAGAGAAAAAAAAAGTAAAACCCCTTCTAAGTTGAAGGCCAAAATGAGAGGTAAAAAAGCCAATGGTGTCATTCAGGAAGTGGGGTCTAATGATGATATGGTTGAAGAAATGAGAACCCAAAGGTGCTCTCACATAATTTCTACTCAATCTATGAGCAAGGAAAAGTATAAGGAGGTGGAAGAATTTGATGCAGAGATTCTTGATGGCCTTGAGAAGGGTGATAATGATGACAAAAATTAGACAGAGGACAATGGAGAAAAACTTTAGAATGATGAAATAGATAAAGAAGAAGCTATGGAGGATGAGGAATCAGATGATGAATCTTCCACCCATGTTTTTGAAAGTGATAATCTGGGGCTTATTGACATGACTAATGACATGATGCTTGAGGAGGAAGATGGGGGCATGGGGACCTACAAAAACAATATTATTGCGACCTGTGATGGTTGCACAGTGTTGAAGGATGACCTAGAGAAGATGAGGACTAAGGTAATGGACCTGGATATGAAGGTCACCAACATTTATAGGTTTAGTCTGAGGGTTATGCATAGATCTACCACCTCTATCTATTTGTTGCATAAGAAGATGTTGGGACCTAATGCAAATGAGGGAGGAAATTACAAGGAACTCTTCAAGTTCATGAAAAATGGTTAGGCTGGGGTAATCACCCAGTCAGGTGGAAAGCTTACTTAGTTTTTATTGTTTCCTCCTTAGTTTCTAGTTTTTAAGACTCTCTAATGCATGTGGTGCCTATAGTATTTTTATTACTATGATGCTTTTTAAGACTTTTCTACTGTTAATAACTCACATTAGTGGTATGTTTTTTATTAGGATAGGTTTATTTTGTTATAGTAATCATATGACTGGTTATATGGTTCCTATGTTGGTCATTATTAGTTGGATTTTGAATTGTTACCATTTTACTACTTTATGTTTTTGATGTTCTTGGTGTGTTGTTAACATGCTCCTATTATTTCTTTGCTAAGTCTATGTGACTTGTCTGTATGGGACACCTTGATTTTGTTGCTTATTTATATATATTAAAAAGATAAATAATTTTGAACAACTCTAATAGTTATTGTTGTATCTGTTCATTTAATATTTAATATTTTGAACATTAAAATATTAATAGTTGTGACTTTTAAGTCATGATTGATCATGGATCTAGATAATAATAAAAATTATTAGAAAAAATAATTTATTTAATTAAAATATCTAGTAAATATTTCACATTTCAAGTTCACAATCTCTCTTTTTTTTAACTAAACATTTTTATGTACTATGGATATATGGAGAAGAGCTAGTAAAAATTCTTGTAATATATAATACTACCTTGAATAATAATTTATTAATAAATTCATGTTAATTTTTTATTTTATGTATAGTTACTATTTATTGTGATGCACTACAGAGAGGATGAAGTTAATTGAACCCAAAGAAAGCAGTGGTATATTATTTCCCACAAGTTTTCATGCTTTAGATATTAAATTTCATTGTATGTGTGTGTGTGTGTGTGTGTACATACATATATATACATACGTACATACATATATATATATACATATATACATATATATATATATACATATATATTTATATATATATATATATATATATATATATGTATATACATATATGTATATATACATACATATATATATTATACATACATATATATATATATACATATATATATATATACATATATATATATACTATAATACATATATATATATACATATATATATATATATACATATATATATATATATATATATAATACATATATATATACATACATATAATATATACATATATATATATATATACACATACATATATATATACATATATATACATACATAGATATATACATATATACATATAGATATATATACA